>JAWWEV010000199.1:0-22592 GCA_035583235.1 Hafferia zeledoni
GTGTGTGTCTCTGTGTGTGTGTGTGTCTGTGTGTGTGTCTCTGTGTCTGTGTGTCTGTGTGTGTGTGTGTGTCTCTGTGTCTGTGTGTCTGTGTGTGTGTGTGTGTCTCTGTGTCTGTGTCTGTGTGTCTGTGTCTGTGTGTGTGTGTCTGTGTGTGTGTGTCTGTGTGTGTCTCTGTGTGTGTGTGTGTCTCTATGTCTCTGTGTCTCTGTGTGTGTCTGTGTCTGTGTGTGTGTGTCTGTGTCTGTGTGTGTCTCTGTGTGTGTCTGTGTGTGTCTGTGTGTGTGTCTGTGTGTCTGTGTGTGTGTGTCTCTATGTCTCTGTGTCTCTGTGTGTGTCTCTGTGTGTGTCTGAGCGACGTTTTTCAAGGCTGTGGAAATAATCAGCTGTGCCCAGGCTTGGAGCCGGTCCGTGGCGAGCCTGCTCTGCTGCCTCCCAAAATTTCCCCTGGTGTTGCTCCATGCCAGATAACGACCACAGGGGCTGCTGAGATAAGGCTTTGTCAGCCCTGGCTGGTTCTTCCGAATAATTACCAATTGTTTGGGAACACCTTCAAAAAGTTCGCTGAGTGGCTACTTACTCCAGGAATTTCAAAGGAATTTCTAAGTGTTTCGGTTAATTTTGCACGGTGACTTCCCCAGCACAGGGTTTGCTCTGTGCTGGTTCCCGAGTCTGCCTCTCCTTCAGCCCCTGGAGCTGCGGGCTGGGCCGGGAAGGTGCGGGCTGGGCCGGGAAGGTGCAGGCTGGGCTGGGAAGGTGGAGCTCTGGCCCCGCTGCTCTCTGATGTTTCTTTCTGGCTACAGAAGCTCCAATATCTTGACTTTGCTACTGGGAAGGGTCAGACAACAGTATAAAATGGACAACGGTCCAACTGGAAGGGGGATGAATTGCCTTCAGATTTGCACATTAAAAGCACGTTGCATCCTGAGATGAGGAAATTGGCTCAGAAAGTCCATTTTTAGTGAGTTTCCAATACCAGTTGGAGGCCCCTGTGCCCAAGTGGGGTGACCTGACCATCCTCAGCCCCCTGGGGATGGTGCCGGGATGTGGCATTTGCAGGAGTGGGTGGGACCAAACGATTCTCATCACAACTATGACAGGAGGGAAACCAATTCCAGACCACCATCATCCCCTGCCAGGTGCCCTCAGCCCAGCCTTGCCCTCCTGCAATCCTGCACAGGGCAGCACTGTCAGGCTGAGTTTGGGATCCAGGGCAGCCACAGCCACCCCTGCCCTCCTGGGCAGGAAACGCTCCCCACAAAACTGCCCAAGGGAGCAGAGCCTGGCATTGTACCCAAAGTCTGCACTCCCAAGGGATGCACACAAAGGATGCCACACAGAGGGGACTCAGCTGGACACCCCTCACCAGCTCTGCTGAATATTCCTCTGTAAATACACTCCCATGTCCAACCTTTGGGTATTTTCAGGCCAAGGAACAAAACCCCAAAGGAGTGATGGGCCACAACACAAGTCACTCCTGCATGTGCCATTTTGACACATTTTTCACTTTTTTTGTCATCTGAAGAGCCTTTCAATGATGAACAAACAGATAAAGTTAATAAGCCTAAGACAGGACCAAAGTGTTTGTTATCCCCGTTCAGGATTTTTTGGGTTGTTGAAAATGAAAACCATATTTTTGATCAGAGGTTTAGAGGTTCAAGATCCTCCTCATGACAGTGAACACAAAGGTCCCCCCCACAACACCCATTTCACAGCTGGAATCCCATTCCTGCTCTGTGCAGGTGGCTTTAATTTACTGCAATTTTTGTGATACACCTCAAACTTTTAATGGTGTCACCAGCACTGATTTGTTGTGCTGAAGGCTCTGAGAAGCCACAGAGATGCAGAGCCAGAGAAAAGAAAGGGGCAGAGAATTACATCAATCCCATGGCCTTAGAGTGAAAGAAAGGGATTTTTATAGGTGAGATCAGATTCTCTTTTCCCAGCTAGTTTTCTTTCACCTTACAAATAAATCTTCCCATGGTGTGGGCAAGAAATATTCGAGGAATCTACGGGAGAGAGTTGTGTGGATCAGTCAGCTGGTTTTAATCCAGGGTGACCCCCCCACTCTCTCCTTGTGAGCAGCATCCCCCCTTCGTGCAGGGGAAGGGAAGGGCCTCATGTCCCACAGTTTTAGTAAAAATAGCAGCTATTTTCTTTAGTCAGGCAAAGGGAAACCACAGCACTGGGTTCTTGGTCCTTCTGGTTTCTGGGCTGTGTCTTTAGAAATTGAAAGTTTCAGGCCTTTCCCAGACTCCCTGGGCTCCCTCCTGTTCCCAGAGTCTGCCCGGTGGTTCCGAGGGCAGAGCCGGGAGCTCTCGGGGCAGGGACAGCGGGGAAGCGACATGGCACAGGGCACAGCTCCTTCCAGATGATGACTTGGCAAAAGTGGAGCCTCTGCAAGCCACATTATCAGGCTGGAAAGGCAAATTACAGACTGCAGGCATCCTAAAAAGCCCAGTGTGTGGGTGTGCGGAGGGAAGAAGGGAAAATTCCAGGAAAACCAAATTTTGGTCACTGCTGTCCACAGATAGTCAACTTCCTGGCTTGGGCAAGAGCACAGAAACATTGAAAAAGGCAATGCCTGCAGAGTAGGAATTAAAAAACCTGATGGCCTCCTGACTTCCAGGAGCTCGACACAGCAAGGTCGTTCCTTGCTGAATCATAAAATCGGGATCATTTTGGGGGTGAGTTGGTGATAAATTAGAAAGTTGCCAAGAGCTGGAGCTTTTAAAGGGCAACACAGACGTGGGGCTGACTCTGGTGGCAGCTGGTGCCACACGGGGGCTTGGCTGGAGGCTAATCCCATTTATCCATGTCACTTTACATCATGGAATCACTCAGGTTGGAAAAGACCTCCAAGATCGAGCCCACCCTGTGCCTGATGCCCACCCTGTCCCCCAGCCCAGAGCTCTGAGTGCCACATCCAGTCATTCCTGGGACACCTCCAGGGCTGGGCACTCCAAACCTCCCTGGGCAGCCCCTTCCAAGGCCTTTCCATGGAAAAATTCTTCCTCATGTCCAGCCTGAACACAGCCTGGGGCCTCCTATCCCTGCTCCCTGGAGCAGAGCTTGACCCCTCCAGCTCCCCCCTCCTGGCAGGGAGTTGCAGAGAGTGTGAAGGTCCCTCCTGACTCTCCTTTTCTCCAGGCTGAGCCCCCCCAGCTCCCTCAGCTCCTCCAGCTGCTCCAGCCCCTTCCCAGCTCCGTTCCCTGCCCTGGACACGCTCCAGCCCCTCAATATCTCTCTTGCAGTGAGGGGCCAGAACTGGGCACAGTCCTGGCTCCAAAGACTCTCAGGAAACCCCTTTTCTCCACTGTTTCCTATTAGATATTTAATATCCTCCCTCCATCCAACTTTGACCTTCTCAGAGCTGATCCATCCCCTTCCTGGGTCACACCACGACCAGAGACATCAAACTGAAACTGCTCCACACACACGAAGGACTTGCAAACCAAGTCCAATGAGCAAAGAACTCTGTGCTTTGCTGCAGGAAATCCCCCACACTAAACCAACCCAGGGTACCATTTTGTGCCCGGGTGAGAAGGAGCAAAGACAGCACTTCACACTTTCTGGTGGGAGCATTTCAAAGCACAGACCTTCTCATCTGGCACTTTTACATGCAGTTTGCCTAAACAGAGATATTGCAGCTATTCCCAGCAGGAAAGAGCAAGGACCATGGCACACAAGGCTGGTGTCACCACCTGTGCTGGACACCAGTCCCTGGTGCAGGAGGTGGCCCCAGTTATGGTCCATCATGCACAAACTGCAGGTGAACAAGGACAAGAAGGAATGGCCTTCAGCTGGAGGAGGGCAGGGATAGATGGGATATTGGGAAGGAATTCTTCCCTGTGAGGGTGGGCAGGCCCTGGCACAGGTTGGGCAGAGAAGCTGTGGCTGCCCTATCCCTGGGAGTGTCCAAGGCCAGGTTGGACAGGGCTTGGAGCAACCTGGGACAATGGAAAGTGTCCCTGCCCATGGCAGGGGGTGGAACAAGATCATCTTTGGTCTTCCCAACCCAAACCCTTCCATGAAGAAGGGCCAGGAGGAGCTGAGCATTCCCCTGGCCCTCCAGCTGCTGAGTCCCCACTGTAGCTGGGGCTGCCTCCTCCCACACCTCCATCCTCCTTCCCAAAAACACTTCCTGTGAAGTGAAGGGAAGTTTGAGTGAGCCCAAGTTGAGCAGCTGCCCCAGGGGATGTTTCCTAAAGCCTTTCCCATTCCTGGCAGCTGCTGCATTCCCTTCCCTCTGCCTTGGGCAGGCACTGGAGTTCAGCTCATAGTTCAGAGTGATATCATGGAGTGCTGAATCCCAGCAATCCCAGCTATAGCCAGGCCTGACACGTGGGAATCCTGCAGGAGTCCTTGCTGCTTCCAAGCTTTTGTATTCCAAAATGCAGCTTTGTCATTGACTTAAATCCCCTTATTAAAGTGGCTTTTGGCCCAATTTGGACCAATTGTCTATTTCAATAAAAATAAAAGTGTGCCTGTTGCTGCTGTTTGGGTTTATTTACACTCTGTCCCTCACATCTCTATTCACCATGGGGTGTATATCCGTTTAATTAAGAATTCCTTAAGCAGAATTTTTGTAGCAAAGGAACAGTTGGGTGGAAGGAACCCTTTTGCTGAGGTGACTTCCAGAACAGAGCAAAGAAGTGATTGGAAAGAGATAAAACAGGTGAAAAGAGATATTTGTGAAGGGGAACAAGCAACTCAGTGTGTCCCTTGGCCAATCATTTGGGAGAAAATCGCTAATATTTTAGAAATTATCTAAGTAAAATCTAGAAAATTTCTAATTACAGTGGCCATGGCTTTGGAGGGTCCCAGTTCTGGAGCAGCTGGGCCAGATGTGAGTCCTGGGGAGCTCCAGTTCACCTCAACTGACAGGTCAGGCCAGAGGAGATTTCAGGTCATTTCACCTGACTTTTTATGAAAAGCATTTGAACTTCATTTGTCACTTGAGCAGCTGTTTCTGCCTTAGTTCCCTTTTCCTGATGAAGTCTAAACTTAAGTCACATTTTCATTGACTCAGACTCATAACCAGAGTGAACCATCCCCAGGTGAATGTTCAGTTTTGCTCCCAAATCGGCATTTTAGAAACCAGCCAAGCTCAGGTTCTTCTGGGCAAGACAGAAAGGAAGACAGACCTGAGCAAAAAGAAATGCAAAGCTGAAACCAATCAATTTCAGAAAGCAAACTGGGCTTGGAAAGCCCCCAGCTGGGATATATTTAGGTCATTTCAGGGGATTATCTGTGGTCACCAATTATGCAAATTGCTAAAAAACACTGCCCTGAAATTTTACATAAAAAATACCTCTTTTTACAACCCTCTCCCCTTTTCCATCCTTCCTGCCCGTCCCTGCCCTGCCCTGATCTCACTGCCTTTGTCTCACACGCCCTGGGAGGGGGATTAGATGTGTTTGGGTTTTTCTAAGAATTTTGGGGTGCAGGTGATTTTTCGTTTGATGTGGCGACTCCGGTGCCTGCCAAGGCAGTGCCAGGCAGGGAGGCACAGCCAGCCCGAGGCTCCTCAGCACAGCAGCAGAAAGGGAATTTCCTGTGGCCAGACTGGAGAAAGGATCAGGGAGGGGCTGAGGAAGGAGGTCTGGCCCAGCTGGAACAGGGAGAAAGGAGAATCCTTGGAAGGTGCGCTCGGTGTTCCCACTGGAAGTTGAGTCTGCTGTGGGATGGGGCAGCACCTCCAGCCTGGGTCCCAGCTGGCCCCTCCGTGGGAGCATCCAGCCACGTTTTCCAGGATCCCCCAAGGAAGAACAGGCAGGAGAATCATGGCTGGAGCAGCCTGAGGAGAGGGGGTGTGATAGGCTGAGCTCAGGTTGGGCAGGAAGGATGGCTGGGGTTTAAACCTGGCTTGGCCAGGTGTCAGCAGGGCTGGAGCCTGGGCAGGTCTGTGCCCAAGGCTGCCCTGGCAGAGTCGTTCCCTTTGGAGGGGCAGAGGGATCAGGACCAGGCTCAGAGCAGGGTGCAGTGGAAATACTGTGGGATCAAGCTCTGGGGTGCCAGTGATGGGCAGGAGGAATCTCATCCCACCTGTCTGAGCTGGATTTGGTTCCCTGCAGTGGGGGGGACTCTGCTCTGTGCACGGGAGTGTTTGGGGGGGTAGAAGGAACTCCACTGATACCCCACTGCTTGTCCCAGCCGTGGTGCCCCTGCCTGGCTGCCACCTGGAGCAGCACAGGCTGGCTTTGAACGGGAGCAGAGTGGGCAGGAGGAGCCCCAGCGCGGGCTCTGCCCTCGGCTCCCCGTGGTCCAACCGAAAGGAAACATCTTGTACCAGCCCAGGGCACCCAGGAGGTGCCCACGCAGCCAGCGGGCACCGAGCCGGGTCCAGCACAGCAGCTGGGGCCGTGTGTGTGGCAGACCCCCCACTCTGACCCCCAGGGACCCCCCAGAGCTGCCAATCTGGTGCCACCACACGATGCCAACGCCTGCACGTGTGTCCTGCCCAACACGCTCGTCCCTCCAGCTCAGACTGCAGAGCCAAGGAGAGGGAGTTCTCAGGACCTGCAAAGCACTGTGGTAAGTGCAGGTGAAGAGCAATGTCAGCCCTGTGTTACTGAGGGGAAATAAAGTACAAGCCCCACAGCACAGCCCCAGTAACCTGGAGGACAACTCTCTGTGTGTAAATATGAGCTCTGCTCCCACAACACCTTTCCCTGAGGCACCAATGGCCATTCCCTGTGGTTGGCACAGCCAGGTACCTCTGCACAACCCAACTGATCCACTGAGATGCTGCTATCCCCAATAAAATATGGATGCCCTTCTCCCAGCAGTCCTGGTAGTTGTGTATTATCTGCATCAGCTTCTGCATTCCTGTCAGCTGTAATTACTGACATTAACAACATGCTAATGAGATTCACCCTGTGAACACATCAGTGGGCAAACAGTATTCCCACTGCATTTAGGGAGATGTTTAGTGGAGGGATTCCAGCAGTCACCTGAAATATTCACCATTCATTCCAGCACTAAGATCCTGCTCTGAGCCCACTGCTGCTCCGGCCTGCCCACCCTGCCCTCCACAGCATCCCAGCCATGAAGATGCACCTTCTGAGACATCCCAAGTGCAAATCAGGAAAGGTTTATATGGCTGAGGCAGAAAAAAATAGTGTTGTGTCCTGTTGAACTGCTCCTGCTTGAGAGTCTGGCTTTGGAGAGGCCTGAGAGCCCCTTCAGCTCAGACTGGGGCCAGAACAGGAGTCCTATCCTGCCCATGAGAGCAGAAACACCACTCTGCTCACCTGAGCACGAGTCTGGGCAGCAAGGAGGCAGAAATGAGATGGAAAGGGGTCAGCAAGGAGTCAGCCAGGGATCAGCCAGGGGTCATCTGCAGTGCAGTGTCACCCCAGAGCCAGGCTCTGACCGGGATAGGGCTGAGGCAGTTCAAGTATGAACTTCCTTCCCGCTGAGATGACAAACAAAGGCTCCCTGCAATGAGCCCCAAGAGCTTCACTGGTTATTTTTGTAGCTCCTCAACACCATTTACAGGGTGAGCTGGCAGAGCATGTCCCCAAACCAAGAGTTAACATCTGGACAGTGAACAGCCAGCTGCAGGTGGAACTGGGGGATCCTCAAGGTCCCTTCCAGCCACACCACCAGGTGGTTCTGTGAGTGTGTGAAGGTGAGGATGGCCATGCCCTGCAGAGCCAAGGAATGCAGGAACATCCCCAGTTACCTCTGAGGAAACTGGGGCACTGACATCACTGGCCCTTCCCTGCCCAGCAATGAATGCCAGGCCCAGACAGGGCACCTGCAACTCCCAAATCCCAGCATGGGGCTCTGACTGCCCCAAACTGCCCCCAACCAAGGAGGTCTCATGCACAACCCCAGCCCCAGGTCCTGCTCAGGTGTGCCTGGGGCAGGTGACACAGCACCCCCAGGCACTGCTCCCTGGGCCACCCACTTGGATGTAACTCCCAGTGCTCTGCAAGCAAAGATGCAGAGCAGCCTCTCCTCCCTGGGTGATTTTCCACAGCCCAGCAGACAAGGGGACCTGGCAGCTGGTGTTGGCTCTTCCCCTCTCCGGGGGGACACTCCCTGCTGCACGGCCACCTGCCAGTCCTGGCCAGGCCCAGGGCACTGATAGTGCAGAGCTGCTGAGCAGCCCCTTCCTGATTATCTGCATGGCTGGGGTCAGGCAGGAAGGGCTGCAGAGCCTGCCAGGAACTGTCACTGCCATAAAACTGTCCCCTCCTTCCTCATGGCTCGGAGCCGAAGGATGCTGGCCTGGCTGGAGGGGCTGGGAGTAGAGCTGCTGTTCTGGCCCCCTGAGGTGTCACACAGCAGGGAAAGGGGTGTCACACAGCAGGGAAAGGGGTGTCACACAGCAGGGAAAGGGGTGTCACAGGCACTGCAGGGATTGTTGAGCTGGGGCTGCTCAGCCTGGAGATGAGAAAGTTTTGTGGAGACCTCACAGCCCCTTCCAGCATCTGAAGGGGCTACAAGGGAGCGAGAGAGGGACTGTTCAGGCTGTTCATTGGGAACTGGAGGGACAGGAAAGGGGGAATGGGTTCAAACTGACAGAGGGAAATTTAGGTGAGATGTATGGGAGAAATTGTTCCCTTTGAGGGTGAGCAGGCCCTGGCACAGGTTGGACAGAGAAGCTGTGGCTGCCCCATCCCTGGAAGTGTCCAAGGCCAGGTTGGATGGGGCTTGGAGCAACCTGGGCTGGTGAAAGGTGTCCCAACCCAAAGCATTCCATGATTTCATGACTGAGCAATGTCTGGGACTGTGACCTCTCTGGGAAGGTCCTTTCCCTGCTGAAAGCCTGGGAGGGAATCAGGAGCCTGGGACAGGAGAACACGGCGGGACGTGGGGACAAGGACACGCAGGTCGTCGTGGCCCGCTGGGTGCAGCGCTGCTGCTTTGCTGTTCCTTTGCTGTTCCCTGACCTGGAATGGCCCTGCCTTTGTTCTGCAGGAATGACTTTGGAACAGAGGTCTCTGGAGTCTCTCCTTTGACTTTTCCTACTGAGTTTTGGACCAGCCCGGTCACCCAGCCAGGCTGAACTTGTTAATGTGACCCTCGGGAGAAGCAAAGGAGAGGGACACCGTCACCCTGAAACCCATCTGGGAGGCAGGAGAGAACTGAACTGGAGGAGAGCAGCAAGGGGAGGAAACAGAGAGAGAACTGGGCAAAGAGAAGATGAACTACATTGCTCTGCTTGTTCTGTGACAAATGTGGGAGGTGACAGGAGCAGACGGCCGGGCAGACTCAGCCAAGGAGCTCCCATTTCCCAGGCTGAGCCCGGAGCACACACATGATGGGAAGCAGAGGGACTTGTTTCTCCTCCCACCTGAGCTCCAGGGGCTTCTTGCATTCAGAAAAGGCAAATGTCAAATTGGCACGAGATTTTGACTTCTCAGCTCAGGCAGAGACAGAGGCTGGGAAGATGCTCAGGGAGCCAGGGAGAGGAAGGAAAGGGAGGATAAGGAGGGAAAACTAAAACCTGGATCAAGAGCTGCATTTTCAAAGGCACTCAGCAAGTGTTTTTCTCTCAAGGCAGTGGAACAACCTGCCTGTGATGAAGATTGCCCAGAGATCAGTTCTGTTTGATTTAAAGCTCAGTCCTGTGGCCACAAATGCAACACACAGGTGTGGGTGACTGAACAGAAGCTACAAGAGACTCACCACCTCCTTCAGGCCACACAGAAGCAATGAGGAGACCCTGGAGTCTCCCCCAGCCCCACCACCCCCCTGGGAAGTTCTTGGCTCCAGAGGAGCTGCTGAGGGGCACTGGAGCAGCTCTTGCCCTCTTGGCTGGAGTCCCTTTGCTGTGATCTCGCTCCAGGGCAGAATTCTCTGTACATTTGCAGTGCCCCCTGGGCTGCCCAGCCCAAGGGGCAGCTGGTGGTCCCAGGGGGCTGAGCCAGGCCCCCCAGGCACACAGAGCCCCTCGGGGCCCAGATCAGGCGATGTGTTACTGCCCAAAGCCCAGCCCCGTGCGGAAGGGCTTAATTCCCCAACAAAAGCTGTGACCAGCATCGCTGGAGCCAGGAGCAGACTCTGCTTAGGAAAAACCCCCTTTCTGCTGGCAACTGTGGTGAAAGGACTGAGATCTGGGGCTTCTTAGCAAACTGCTGGGCCTGGGAGTGCTTGAAAGGTTTCCTGGAGACACGAGTGCAGCGCATGGCAATGTGCCCCCTTTGCAGCCGCGCTCCCACCTCGGGCTCTCCCTGCACCAACCTCGGCGTGACCCTCGGGGGCTGACAGCGAACAGCCAGTCCTGGCTCCTGCCACTTCCTTCAGGGCCTGCACTGCCAACTCCCTGCAAGATTACAAGCCAGAAAGAGCTGGGATATTCTCTGGATACCGAGAGTGTCTTGTACTCTAAGATGCATGAGAGGAGATGTTAAACCACAGCCTTCAGGGGCAACACTGATAACGGTTCTTGCAAATGATCCCTCTCTGCTTGTGCAGGTTCTTCTGCCTTCCTGACTCAGCTAATTCTGGCCTCTCAGCCAGAGCAGACTCTTAAATCAGCCCCAGGTTTCAGCAGCACAGCATTTTCTATTTTCTAGTCTCTTGATCAAGTTTTCCAGAGAGAATAATGAGCATTTTTCCACTCACCCAGACACTGTGATGTAGGTAATTAATGTTTACAGTGAAAGGTACATATTGGAAAGAGCCAGGAGGTGGCAGGGCCTGGGGATGAACTTCCCAGCTCTTTTCTGCCTTTCTCAGTAGCCTGGGCAGACCATTTTGCTGCTCTGTGCCTCAGTTTCCCCCCAGCCAAGTGGGAGACAGGAGGTCCACAGGTCTCCCCTGAACTTCTGCAGACACTGCAGAGTCCAGGTGTGCACATGGAGCTCAGCAAACACATCTATTCTGCACTGACCTGGCACTAAACCTGCCCAATTCATATTTAGGTGATTAATCATTAATGATGGTCCTTTATTAATGGTGGTAAAGACCTCCAAGATGGTAGAAAGTTCCCAGGTGGAAGATGCTACGAGATTGTCTTCAAAACAACTTTACAAACACATAAGATTTAATTCTTCCTGAAAATGCCATCGTGCAATGGAATGACTGGATCAGACCCTTGGAAAGGCACCTGCTAATTAACTTGCTGTAAATTAATCAGCTTCAGACAGGATTTTGGGACTTTAATAGCTGAGGACTGGCTTTTGCAGGGGCAATTCCCAGAAGGACTTTGCAGTGGGCTGCCTGCCCCAAGGGGTGCTACAAACTCCAGGATTTGGGGTTTGGGAACCAACAGCTGGTACTGCCTTACCAGGGGTATAAATCCCCCCCGCCCCAAAATCTGGGCCTTTGGGGCACTGACACACACAAGGAGAGGTTGAGGTGGTGCCAACCCCGGTAGATAAGGCAGACAAAGGAGCTGCCCAGGGCAGCTGGGACAGGCTGGGATCTGTTTCCTGACGTCCCTGTGGCTGCCAAGGGTTTGTCCTGCTGGCCCTGCCCGATGCCAGCCCTGCCTGCCCCAGCCTGGGGGGATTAGCTCTGCCAGGCCAGGGACAGGACCGGCCTGGCTGCAGAGGGGGGACAAGTGCCCACAGTTCAAGCCGTGCCTGGGAGAGGCTCAGGCTGACTTAGGCTCAGCCTCAGGTGGGCTCCATCCAGATCAAACCTTCGCTCTTTCCGCCACAGAAGGATATTGTGGTGGCAAACCCACTTAGGTATAACTTCATTTAAATCAGTATCTATGTAAAATAAACTGTGTGAATGTAAAGCACGACCATGTTTGTGTGAGAGCATCTGCTGCTCCAGCTGTGCTGGCAAACAAACCTCCCCCAGCTCAGGAGCCACTGGCACGGTGCAGCACAGCCCAGACCTCCCTGGCCCGAGCCCCAGAGGTTCTGGGGGCACCACACACCAGCTGTGACAGAGAAATGCTCATTGTCCTGAGAAACACAGAAACTGAGAGTCCTGCAGTTAATTACAAAGGATGTCAGAGCTGGGCCACGGGAGCCTAAACATTGGGGGGAATAAAAAACAAGCTGGGGAAAAAATTATAATATTCTGAAGGCCAGATGAAGATAACTATCAGAGGCTACAGCCCAGCTGGCCCCCAGTCACCCCAGGCCATGGCACTGGGCTGGCAGGGTGTGGCCCCAGCATCTGTACTGGGGAGCTGCCCCTCCGCCCACCACAGCCCTGCTGGAACTGGCTCCAGACAGAGAGGCCTCAGCACAACCCCAAACTTCAGAGGATGTTTTCCCCCAAAGAGGCTGGGAAGGGTTTTGTTTTTCTACCTGAAAATAAATATATTATCTGGTGCCCAGGTAATCTCTCCTCTTGTTTCCCTCGAGGCTGGGCTGAGCTGCCCATCCTTTGGGGAAGGGCAGGGTTTGGCTGTGAGGCCATGAAGGGGAATTCTGACTGAGGCTGCAGGACACAAACCCACCCTGTGGTGCCCTGTCTGTGGCTCCAGCCCAGGCTCACCACAGTGGGTCTCTCCACAGGGCAGCCTGGACTGGAGCTGGGCAGGAAACATTCTTCCCATCCCACAAAAATCCTCCTGTTCTCCATCAGGACAAACCCAAGACATTTCAGCACTTCTGGCCTTGTTTGCTAAAGCAACAAGCCAGCTGTGTGTGCCTGTTCTCCCTTTCCCATAAGTTCTTCATCCTTTGGGTGATTTCAGCCGAGTCTGACTGCCCAGGTGAAGGTCCCACACTGTCACACAAAGAGGCAGCTCAGAAGACACTCAGGTCACACTTCCACTGAGAAACAGCTGCAGCCCTTCCAGACCTGAGATAACTCACACAGGAGCCTCAGTTTTGTGGGAAACCAGCTGTGCTGCTCAGGGAGCAGCCTGTGGGAAGCTCTGCCACATCTGGGTGCCACCAGATCTTTGCAGATGCACCTTGGTGCCTAATCCTGCAGCCCAGCCCGGGGGTTATCAGGGCCCTGTGGCCTCCCTGCAAGCAGACAGGTCAGAGATAAGGAAAAGGTCCTTTTGTGCTCCTGCCTCCCTGCCTGGGTTTCTTGGAATCCAGCTGCTCTCAAAGGAGAAATGAGACAAACAACTGTGTGGGGCCAGGGCCTGATAGAGCTGCAGGAGCCCCTGGCACTGCCTTCAGTGCCCAGGCAAGAGGGAGAGGCTGCCCTGAGGTATCACCAGGCTCATGCCCCTCCACACAGAGAAGATTAAGGTGGGGAAGAGCTGAGGGCACTTTCAGAGGCAGCTGTGCCATGAACCTGCAGGTTTTCAGAGGGACCCAGCCCAGTTTGGCTCAGCCCCCTCCATTCCCCCAGCAAGTCCCTTCTGCCTCCCTGTCTGTGTCAGTGCTTTGCTGGGGCTGCTCCAGCCCCTGAGAGCTTGGAAATAACCTCCAGTATGGATATTTGCACTTTTTTTGCAGTGGATGTTCAGTGTCCTGCCAGGGCAGCTCCTCTGCCCCCCTGCCCTCTGCTCCTGGGCTGTTGGGAAGGGTCTGCAGGAATTGTTTCAGGACAGAGATTGGGATCTGTCTGAAAGAGAGGAGAGCCCCACTGGTTCTGGTCCCCATGTGGGACACAAAGCAGCTCTCAGCCCATTCAAACAAACTTATTTTAACCTGACAAACATGCTAAAAGTATTCAAAAGTGTTTATTTACTTCCTGCACAGTAAAAGTTAAGGAGAAAATAGCTGTTCAGCAACGATCTCTGCTCACCTGCAGAGCCTGATGGTTGGATGCACAGCTGAGAACTGCAGGGGAGCCCTGAAGACAGAGCAGTTTCCACTCCCTGAGTGTTGGCAGTCTCACACCTGCAGCCCTGGCTCAGCCAGGCCCTTGCAGGCACAGGAGGTGCTGAAGATGTGTCTGGGTGCTTTGAGCTAAACCTACAAACCACTGCCTGAGAGCAGAGATCCTGCTGGTGGTCCCGAGCTCTGCTCACAGCCTGGGCTGAACCATGAGCTCTGCAAGCTGCTGCTTTCACAGCCCTTCAACTGTTGCATCAGAGCTGAAAACCAAGTGCAAGTGAGGCAGAAAAATGTGGCACAAGACCTTTGAGGAGAGACAGTGCCTGAATGTTACACAACAGATCTGGGCAGCAGTTTCCCCCACACTCTGTCAGAGCCAGAATCACAGATGATTTTCCTTGTCCTGGGGCTGTCCCTGCTGCTCTCACACCCCATCAGCTGTTTGCCAGGCCCCAGCCCCAGGATGCCAGAGCTGAGCATCCCCTCTGCTCAACTCTGGGCTCGCTCTCGTGGCACTCAGGATTTGGAGCATCCCAAACCGTGGGATTCCATCATTCCCTGCACTGTCCAACCCACACAGCTCAGGACAAGTGACCTACACCCTGTACCCCCAGGCTGGATTGGTGGCCTGGCTTTCCCCTGTGAAGGATAACAGAAAACTGCTGAGGTAAAGACAAAAACCATCATCTCCCCAGATGAAGAATTTAGGGAAATCTCTGAAAATCTGAGACTCTCTGGGGTATTTCCAGTGGAGAGGCTGCTGGGTGCTCTGCTTGTCAATGCAATTAAATACACCAGCCAAAAAAAAAAAAAAAAAAAGGCAAACCTCCCATTTTATTTATTTATATTTTTCCTTGCTGAGGCTGGAAATTCAAACAGGGCTGGTTTGGAAGGTACTTTCCATAAGCCTGGAGTCCATCTGTGCTTGCCTGGGCCCAGCTCCCCCATAAAACATGTGCACATAGAAACCTGAGCTGGCCTGAAAAGCACCAGCCCCTGAATACCTGAGCTCAGAACAGGCTTTTTCCAAGTGAAAAGCCCTTGGAAGACAAATCCCCAGCTGCTCTGGAAAGGAATAACACAAACTGCACAAAACTCTTGGGTTAGAGGTTGCAGACTGACATCCCCCAGCTCCACCGCCAGCCTGGTGCCAGCAGAATGCCCCCAAACAGAAGGGCAGGCTGGATCTGAGACTCTCCACAGGGATGTTGCTCCTCACCTCTCGTGCTGGTGTTTGGCTACAAACCCACGACAGAGTTTGATTGGGCTGTGTCTGATGTTGGAGTTCAGGCACCAGTGCAGGTCTCAGCCCTGGGCACTCCAGGCAGAGGCACAAACAGCTGCTTTGGCCCAGCCCAGGGACCCCCTGCCCTCAGGTGGGGTGAGCCCAGCAGGGACCTGCACAGGCAGCAGGGCTGGCCTGGGCTCTGAGGCAAAGGGAAGAACAGGACACTTGACTATTGGAACTCTGGGGTTGTTCCATGCCCCAAATCTCCCGTTTGCCCAACTGAGTGGGGTTCCTGCAGTGCAAGAGCCCGGGCAGGGCCAAGGCAGCCTCCTGCAGCAGCCTCCTGCACCACTCCAACTTCTGCTCTCACATAGGAAGTTGATAAAAACCTCACTTGGTTGCAAAAAAGAAAATCAGATTTCAAAACCGCTGTTCAAAGGGCTCCAGAGCCTCAGAGCAGTCCTGGCATTAACCCTTTCCAGAAGGTCCCTTCCAGCTGCACCTGGGGCAGGGCAGGGGCTGACACCAGATCCCTTGGGCTCACCTTGCTCAGCTCTTGGGGGCATTTTGTTCCCTGAGCTCTTGCTTAAGTTCCCTTGTAATGTGGCTTTTACCTTGGGACCTATCACAGGTCAAATCTGCTCTCACCAATAACCAGGTTGGGAGGAGGAGGGGATGGAGGCAAGGAGGGGGTTGGAAAAGCTGCTGCCTCAGTTACTGTGCCCACCCTCTGCAAAGGGTGAGCAGAGTGGGGAGAAAACAGTGGTAGGTTGGCTGGCAAAATCCATCACCCTGTCAGCAAAACACTTGGCTCCTGGTGGGAAGACCCAGCTCCTCGGTGATTGCAAAGGCTTTCCCAGTTCTGGGTTCCAGCCCCCAAATCCTGATTCCAAGGGGCACCAATCCATGCCCAGGAACCCACGTGACACACAGGACACCCCTCAGCCCCGAGGTTTGCTCAGAGGGTCAGCACAGCCCTGGCTCTCTGTGGAGTGTGTGGAAAAGATTTGGCCTCAGGGTTCCAGTTTGGGAAGTCACAATTTTAGCATCCTCACTGCCAGGTAATGCCACAAAACAGGGCAGTTTTCAGCCTTTTTTTTTTTTCCCATTTCCTTTAAGACCTGCCACTGAGGGCAGAGCAGAGGGAAGTGCAGGAGCCACACCAGCAGCTCAGCCATCCCCACAGGAGCTGCTCCTGCCAGCCCAGGAGGCAGCTGGGGAACACCCTGTGCCTGCAGGGGAAGAGATTCCACCTTTCCTGGGATCCCAGAGACCGCATTTATCCGACCTCTCAACACTTTGGAAGCCTCCTGCCAACTCAGTGGAGCTGCACAAACCCTCCCTGCCAGGCCTGGCCCCTCTGCAATGTCCCTGTCGTTGCAGAAGAGCTTTGCCCAAGGTCCCAGCCCTGGGACTTTCCTGCCAGGCACTTTCTGGGCACTCCGTTTGCCCCCGTGCTGTGCTGCCTGGGGAGCAGGTGCCCCGTGCTCCTCAGCCCTCTCCCCTCCTCTCTGTGTGCCTGTGATCAAATCAAGCCTGTTCAACCGCCACAGCCAGATGTGGGGACTTCATCTGTCACACACCAAAGGCAAACAAGCCCTGGTGACAGTTGTGTGCACGTGAAGCGTGGCCTGTGCCCCCTGTGCCCCTCAGCCACAGGGGCTCTGCCTGGCCCGTGGGAACTCAGTTTAGCAGCTCTTCAGAGCCCCAGTCTCAACCTTTTACCCAAAATAGACCCTGCTGGTGTGAGCCTGAGGAAGTGCCTGCTCTGCCAGGCTCCCTGTGCCCCCCATACAAACACAGCCCTCCCTCTGAAGTCTGGGCACAGCTCAGGCCTCTTTGCCTGAGGAGCCTTTTCCTGCTCTTTGCCATCTCCACGGGCCAAACTCAGCCTGTTCCCTCCATTTCAGAGACCACCTGCCCTCCATCCAGTTCCACAGCCACAGAAAACTCGCTCAGGTCAGTTCTTGGGGTGACACCAGAATCCTCCTGGCTCGATGGAATTCCTCCCACCAGACCCCACTGACACAGTCGTGCCTTGAGGGGAACTTTCCCCAGGGATGTTTTCCAGCACCAACAGGTTTAGCCACAAACATTTTCTTCACTCAGTTTTTTTCCTGTCTCTTCAAAATTGCACTTCCTGGGACAGAGGAATCAGGGATTTCCCAGCCCACCATCACCAGGTGGGACCCTCAGAGGGACCAAGACCAGTCCCCAGGGAATTGCACAAGAGGAGGGAAAGTTAAGGGAGATTATGGAGAAACCCTCAGATGGAGAGAGGAAGGGACAGAGCGGTAATTACGGTAATGGCGGTAATTACGGTAACGGCGGTAATGGGTGTAATTTCTCCAATTTTTGAGTGCTCCTCCCCAAAATTTGAGTGCCCCTTTCCCCAAATTTGAGTGCCCCTCCCAAATAGGGTGGGAGATGGCCCGGAATCAGCAGCCCATCCTGAGCAGCTGGGCCACCCCCATCTCTGCCTCAGCCCTGGTGTGTCCCTGGTGCTCCTGCAGCCCCAGAGCCCCAGACTGCCCTGCCAGGCTGCTGGGGGGGGGGCAGAGCCCCCTGAGGGCTGCAGAGCTCGGGGAGGGGGCAGTTCTGGGGTCCCACTGGCTCTGACTCAAGCCCTCCACAGCCTTTGGGGTGGGAAGGGCCAGCTGGAGGAGTTTTTCCAGCCTGGGTTGATGCCACGACATGATGTGGAGCCTCCCTTTCCTCTCCAGGAGGGCAGGACAGGTGGGAGAGGGCAGAGGGGGCTTTTTCCACCACTCAAGGCTGCCCCTCCCACCTGGAGAATGGGATTCTTCCATGGGCACAGGCAGGGGGAGGAGGGATGTACAGACACAGCCGGGCAGGTCTCTCCATTCATTGGCAAGAAGATCTTTAACCATCTAACTCCAGTTTGAACACACCTCCACACCAACAAGGAAGCTTCTCTTGAAGGGTCTGTCCTATGTAGCAACACAGCTCCTTCTGAAGTCAAGGGAAGCCATAAAAGAGCCAGTTTTGGGGGGAGGGAAAAAAGTGTCCCCAAAAGAAAATGAATGTTATTCAAGTGATTCAACAAACCTCACTCTCCCAACAGTCTGTCTCAGGGGTTCTTTCCAAGAAGCCTCCCCTTTCCCCAAGGATCCTTTTTTTTTAGCACAGATGAATCAACTTCAGACTTTGTTCTTGGGAAAAATCTTTTATCAGCTTCTTGTCCTTACAGGGACAATTTTCATTTCATCTGAAAATGGGGACAAGGAGCTGATTTGATCAAACAAGAATCCATCCAAACCCAAGCTCTAAACTCAGCTTGAACTGTTGAGAAGGTCCAATGAGTTCACACAAGTTCCTACATTTCATCCATTGCTGTTGCTTCTGTATTTCCAGCATCCCACTGGGAAGAAAAAAGGGACTTTCATCATCCTCTGGGCTCAGATTTATGGATAGAGGCGTTTGCTCCAAGTGCTTTGCTAAGAAACACCAGTAGCTTAAAAGGACAGATTTAATGAGCAAGAAGAGGTGACAACTGTCCCTCTCCACACCGTTACTGTCACCCACTCCTGGAACTCCAAGCATTTGTCCAACTCTTCCAGGTCCTTCAGCTGTTTGCCCCCACTCCGTTTTAAAGATAAAATGGAATGATAAAGATAAAATGGAAATGGTAAAAGCACCCTGAGCAAGGGAAGCTGATTGTCAGCCACAAACCCTGAGAGCAGGGACAGAGCCAGGCCCTGCCAGGCTCCTGTTCTGGCCAGTTCCCAGCACCAGGTTCCCCATCCAAACCCTCTGAGTCCAGCCTGGGAGAAGTTACCAGCCATGCCCATGTCTGAGGCCTGGCACAGCTGTGTGGGCTCCTCAAACCCACCCAAACCCCTCCCTGTCCATCAGAAGTGCCCAAGCAGGACCCCGAGTCCAGCTGGGATTGGCACCCACAGACACAGCTCAGAAGAGTTTTACAAACTTTCACATTCTTCTGCTCTGAAGCAGAGCCAGGTCAGCCCACGACCTGCTGCAGGAATTACTCAGCTGGCCACGGCTGCTCCGTGCCAGGGGAATGTGGGCAGCTCTGCCCTGCTCCCAGCCAGGAGCTGCCTGGAGAGCACCATGTCCCAGCACCCCATCCCATCCCCATCCCCATCCCCATCCCCATCCCCATCCCCGGGTGTGCCTGGAGGAGCAGGTTCCTCCCCCAGCCGTGCCCTGAGCAGGCACCACCCTGGCTGTGGTTTCCTGCAGTGTCAGAGCTGGTGTTTGTCAGAGCCAGCAGAGAAACCCCCGTGTCGGGCGTGCCTGGTGTGGGGCTCCTGCTGGGCTGGGGATGTGACCCCCTGGGGCACCTCCCTGTGCAAAATCCCACGGGGACACCCAGCGCAGACAGCTCTGGGAGCTGCACCTGGCAAGGTGTGGGCCAGAGGGCTGTGCAGGAGCAGGCAGTGCCATCTGCGTTCCGAGGGTGCCCTCTGTGTGTGTTTGGATGTCACTGCCAGAGGGTCGGGCTGTCACAGGCAGTGACATCCAAACACAGGCTGTGTTTGCACCTGCCCAGTCAAGGAGGAGGGAGGAGGATTCAGTAAAGCTCTGACTGATCCATCCACACCAGGGAGGGGGCAGAGACAACGTGTCCCTTCCCCCAGGGTCCCTCTAGGTGGTTTGAAGGATCCCTTAATGGACCAGCTCATCCCTGGCTCTCCCTGATGCCACTGGGAATGGGATGATTTGCAGCATCCCTGATCCCAAGGGACTGCACCAGGGGCTGTGACATCCAGCAGCTGGAATTGGTTTGTCCAAAGCCAGGGTGGGAAGTGACAACAACAGTTTGCAGATGAGATTGGGCAGAGAACTCGTTATCCTGTCCAGTGCTGGGGGGAACATGAGGACCATTTGTGTTTGCTGTAGGAATCTGCACTGGGGACCATCCCTAAACCTGCAGTGCTCCTCTGCCTGCTCTCTCAGCAAACCAGCACCCCAGAATTGCCTCAGAAAATAAAGTTCACAGCAAACCAGTTGCACAAAAGCAGCTTTAACCCATCTCCTCCTCACCTTTAGACCCCAGAGCTCAGGCAGAGGGACAGAAGGGAGCAGCACATCCCCTGAGTCACTGGGGAGGCTGGAGGAGCTGCCCAAGATCCCCCACAGTTCAGGGCAGCAGGGGCTTGGACAGCCTGGAGTGGGGGTTCACATGCCTGGAGGATTAGAAAAGGCACTGACTCAGGAGCTTCTCCATCAGCTGAATGTTGAAATCAAAGGCCCAGCAAACACTCCTCAGCCCAGGCCTGGGGTGAGCAGGAAGGATGCTCTGACCCCCCAGCTTGGCTGGCCAGAGCTCCTGGGCCCTCCCTGCTGTCACAGGCTCATCCTGATGGAGCAGGACAGGCTGGGGGAGCTGAGCCAGGGCCCCTCCAGGGTCAGACTCCAGCACGGGCACTGCCAGGCTCAGCTCAGACTGCCTGTCAGGGGCTGGCTGGGAACACCTCAGCTCTGTCCAGCTGTTTATCTGCAGAGAAACTACAACATTCTCCAGGACAGTCAGCTTTCCTGGAGCCTGGAATTTGGGGAGCACACTGCCCCCTCCAAGAGCCCAATGCCCTTCCCCTCTGGGGGCTGCAGCTGATTTCCTGCTCTCACTGTGCTGAGCTGCACTCCCAGCACCTGGATCTTGTTATGTCTCTGTTAGATCAAAGAGCCTCCACCACAGACACCTTTTCCCCTGTGGTTATTTACAGGTTTGACTAAACCTCTCCAAGCTTTACTCTGAAAAAATTCCACCCTGGAACACTTAACTCACACCCTGAGAGGGGTTTGGCATTCTGGAAACTCCTCTCCACTCCCTGTGCCTGTTGAATCTGTTGGAAAAGTGAGTCTGAATTCCAGATGGGACCTCTGAGAACAATCCAGAGAATTATCCACATCCCCTCCTTGCTGGGAAATCCTTTCTGGATCAGCCTCCTGTCCCAAATAACAAACCCAGCATGAAATCTTTTACCCAGAGAGCCTTTAATACCCCCCCAGGTGCATTGCCAACAGTAACAAACAAATAATATTCCTCAAATATAGAAAACATCTCAAAACTATAAATAAAATAAACCCCAACAGCTCCAATGTGGCTCTAACCCCTCTGTGCTTGAGTTTCATTCCTGCAAGGCACAAGCCAAAGTCCTGAGGGGGGAAATCCCCAAAACACTCTCAGAAGGGCAGTTTATCCCCTCCTTGCCCAGCAGCTCCTTCCTTTGCCTACAAGTGTTTGTCACTGTCCAACGGCCCCACAACCACCCCCAGATCTGCTCAGCCAAAGAATTTGGGGGCTCGGAGAAGCTTTTCAGTACCAGGTGGGTACAGGTTTGGCATCCTCACAGCTGAGGGGGGTGAGAATCTGCATCAATTCAGTGTCAAGTGGCTCAGAAACCAGAACATGTTGGTGACAACGTGCCCTCTGGTGGCAGCAGGGCTGGGACAGACCCAGTCCGGGCAGGTGCCACCTGCCTCCTCTGGGGACCAGCTGCTCCGGGTCTTGGGCTTTCCCTGCCCAAAATGTCATCAGTTCCTAATATATTCTTTCTAAAGATGAATTTTCAGCAGCTTTGCAGCCCCCCCCGGGACTGTGTGTGCCAAAACAACCGCCCAGCTCTGCCTCAACAAGGTGAATGTTCTCCTGTCTGGGATCACCCAACTGTTCAGTGTCAGAGCACCTGAGAATCCCAACTCCTGCCTCTCCTTTCAAACCACCTCCTGTAATTCTGAGTTAAACCACACCCACTTTCTCCTCCTTTCCAGCCTGACACCAACGTCAAAGCGGTTTTGTTGTTGCTAAAATGCGAAACGAGGGGAAAGGTTCCAGCCTTTGGGAAAACACCACATGGGGAGGCACACAGACTATCCCCATCCTGCATCTCCTGTTTTGCTGCCAGCTGACCCATTTCCCAGCTCTCCAGAGGAAACTGGCCCATTAAACTGGCCCGTTCTCCAGTGCCAGGGTCATTGCCCACTGCAACGGGCTCGGAATTAAAGATGCTGCCTCCACCTACAGACACCACCTGCCCACAGGGGTTTTCTTTCCAATTTTGTCCCTTTCAAATTGGATTCATAGAATAATAAAATCCCAGAATATTTGGGTTGGAAAAGCCCTCCCAGCCCATGGAGCCCACCCTGTGCCCAATGCCCACCCTGTCCCCCAGCCCAGAGCACTCAGTGCCACGGCCAGTCCTGCCTTGGGCACCTCCAGGGTGGGCACTCCAAACCCCCCTGGAGCCCCTTCCAGCACCTGAGCACCCTTTCCAGGCAGGAATTGCTGCTGCTGTGCCCCCTGCCCTGCCCTGGCACAGCCTGAGGCTGTTCCTGGAGCACAGCCCGACCCACCCCAGCTGCCCCCAGAGCCCTCCCTGGCACAGCCATCCCAGGGACCTTGGAGCATCCCTGGCACAGCCCTGCCCACACTGTCACCCCTGAGCCCAGAAAGCAGGAGATTTCCCCCCAGACCACCCTGTCAGCCTCTGAAACCACTTTGCCTCCTACCTTTGGTGATCAAGAAGTTTGCTTTGCTTCAGCAGGTGCCTTTGCCCGGAGCCTCCAAGCTGCAGCTGCCTCTGCCTCCTGTCCCTGGTTTGGGAGGGCTGTGGCTGCTGCTGCTGCTGCCGGTGAGGACCCGCCGGCTGTGGGAGCTGAGCTGCCATCCAGCCCCAGCGCTTCAGGACCTTTAATTCCCAGCGTGGCAG
>JAWWEV010000200.1:0-22324 GCA_035583235.1 Hafferia zeledoni
GTTAGAAAGAGATTGTAACACTTAGATTAAGCTCTGAAGTTCAAAGTGACAGTGATTTGCACAAGATGAGGATATACCCCAGTCTGTTAGAAGACGTTTTCTGCAAGCACTTCCTTGCCAAGCCAGCAAAACATATTTTTCTGAATGTGTCCACCACAGCACTGGGCAGTGGGCAGATAAGACATCCCAGCAGATTTCATTCTCCTTTCTACTGACCTGGACTTGCTTGTACACTTGGTTGATCTGCCCTCAGTGAACATACATGAAATGCAATTTGCCCTTGCAACCCAGGTCAACCAGTTAATAAGATGAGGAGGAAGAGGAACAGATTGATGATGATTATTATTAGAGGGGAGCCTTACAAATTTCTCAAATGTAACATATCATTGCATATACATTCCAGTATGGCCTACCCCTTCGGTTTAAAATACCACTTTTGAAACACCTGAGCCCTAAGCATGTACCCTTAATAGGATTTGGTTGCGATCAGGCCACCCCAGCCCTAGGACCTGCCCTCTGCCCTTTGTTCCCTCTTGAGTCACTGCCTTGCTGCCTTACAGCCAGGCTGGGACTGACAGTGGGACCTGGGCTGGGCCCACCCTGTGGACTGTTGTCCTGTCCCATCCCCATTAAGGTACCAAATGCCTGTACCAGCGACTGCCTGTAGTGATCCCTAGCTGTCCTGCTTCTGGCTAAGATGATGGGATATAAGGGGCCTTGCTGACCCCCATGGGAACCCCTCCTGGCCCCCAAGGAGCATTCAGCCCATCTGGTTCCCTGACAGCAATTTGCCCCTATACTCTGTTATTTCCTTTTTCCCTGTACATTCCATATATTATTTCAGAGAGGTATTTCAGATATTTTCATAAGCTGAATAATTGAAGGGGCCTACCACCTGACAGTGATACTGTGAGAAAGCTGTCAGGTTGTATTTGGGTTTGTTTAATTATGATGTGTGATGTTCAGATTACTCCTCCACTCCCAACTTCCATGTCAGAATGACATTACCAATTGTACTTCACTTGTGTCAGGTGCCAAAATCTCTGTTGATACTTTTTCTGGAACTGTTTCCCTTGTCTATTAATGAGGTAGGAGTCAGTGTGCTACAAGTAAGACATGTTGACTCTTTTTTCTATTATAGTTTCTCTATAATTGGACTATTATTGCATTTTCATCATAGTAGTTTTTCACTTCTGGGGTTTTGTTTTGTTTGGTTTGTGTTTTATTTTTTTCAATACACTCTATTGCCTTTCAGGCCTGTGTTTCTACCTTCAGGGTGATCTGACAGGAAGGCATTGCGCTACAACTCATTGCAGAAGCTGTTTGCATTTGCTTTTTCACTTTCTTAATTGGTGGGCAGATGTTGACTTATCGTTTTCCTGGAGCTGAACAGAATCACCAATTTTGTGCTGGTTTAAAGGTAAACCAGCAGGAGAAATGAACCTGACTCAAGAGAGATTACAAGTAAAAAATACAATTTAATAAAATGATTACAATAAATACAATGATACAGAGAAAAATAAGTGGTTTTAACCCACAAAAAACAGATGTATAACCCAGTACCCTGGGGCATGAACAGAATGATATTCATTAGCCCCTATGCTGAGCCCTACAGGGTCCCCTGAGTACAAAGAAAAAGGAAAGGAAAACATATTGGGTGAGGATGATGGTCTCAGTCTGGCTGAGAGTGGCAGTTGCAGTCCTGTGAGGTTGTGGTCCTACTCTGCATCTGATGAGTGGTACCAGAAGTCCCAAAACTCAAGGATCATAACTGTTCAGGTTCAGGTGGGAATTCCTGGTACCTTCCCCAGGGCTGGGAGTTTCACAGTGGGTGACTTAAGTCTGTGACTCAAGGAATATTTTTGAAACCTTTGATGGCTCATAAGCGTACATGATCCCTGAGGCTGAGTCACTGGTGTGAAGACAGGAACACTCTCCTATCTCACAGGGTTCTCTAACACCCAGTTTGTAGCCTGAGGAGTCAGGTGTACCCTGGGAAGCTGGTGCAAATGCTTCATTATTAACAATTCATGAGAAATTACATAGAGGGTATAGAATATAGTTTTAGTTACACCTACACAGTGATAAGTTGGTCCCGGCCACCGTAACTAGGATGTATTCCTCTTAAGATTTTAAAAGAACTGAAGGCTTTTCTGAAAAATTTGTTGTGTGAATTTTTGGAGCCTTGTATATTTTTAAAGTAAAACCCCTTTGATAAGCTTGTATCTCGCAGCCTGAGGCCTTACAGACACAAACTGAGAAACGCTTTCAGACACTTTTCAACTTGTCAGACTGCCTTCAAGACATAAATTCTCATTCCGCTATGATTGTGTACCAAAGTACTTTATATGTAGAAAATCTGTGCTTTCTAGGAAGCCTCTAGGAAAAAACCTTGACAAACCCTAGCTACACAGCAGAGCAAAACAGACCTGTATGATGATGAAGCTGTGACAAAAACAATAAATCACTATGTAAGGGACAACTCAGTGTATATTCAGGGTAAAGTACTGAGGAGACAAGACAAATTGGGAATGCAAAAGGTTTTTACTGTCTATGAACTGTATAATGATAATCAGAGGGTGCAAATAGTAACAGAGGTGTTGTTCAAGAAAGAGCAGGAAATACAAATGACAGAGCTTTGCATTAAACAATTGAACTGTATATTAATGCTGTGGAAAGGTCTGTGTCCTTGACAAGAAAAGTCTTGTGAAACAAACAAAAAAACCCCCAAAATGAAAACAAAAACAAACAAACCCCCAACTAAACAAAAACAAAACCCCAAAGCCCTCCCCCAAAAAACCCCAAACCAAATAAACAAAAACCAAACCAAACCAAACCAACCAACCAAAAAAACCTCCCAAAACCCCACAACAAAAAGCCTCAACCAAATAAAACTCAGGAGAGGTGCTGGGTCGTCTTAGAAGGAGTGGAACTGGGGAGTCTCTTCCAGTGAGACCAAAAAGCAAGGTGAGCAGTCCTGTCATTTACAAGAGAATGAACCCTGTTGCACAGTTATGTGGTTTTAACTTCAAAGAAAAAAGAGACTTTAACTAGCAAGAAATTAATTAGCAGATGAATACCTATGTCATTGCAATAGGCAGGGTAAATTTAGCCTTCTCAGATTTCCCAGTTTATTTGACATTCTAAAATTTATTTGGTTCTTCAAAGAATCTTTACATCCACTATAATTTCTTCTGTGTCTCTTTTTTTTTTTTTAAAGGAAATCAATATTATGAATATATAAATACGTATTATAAGTATGTATTTACAAGTATCTGCTGCTTTGGTAGTATTTGTATGTTGAAATATATACCAGTGAGCAGATCTATTAGCAAAAAGCATCCAGGTTAAAACAATAAAACATCTTACTCCTTACTTACAATGAAGAGCAAGTATTGTACTCTGAAGCTTCAGAATCCCTTCAGTCAAGCTAATTTTTTTCAGAGTGGCAAAACCTGTGTGTTGGGTCCCACTACCATGCAGACATAGGAATCACATAACAAGTGAATAATAGTGAATCATGTTTTGTGCATTGTCTACATTCAGGGTGTGGTAAGAACAGTCATCAAAAAGGGAGGAAATTGTACATTCCATTTGTTCTTGTTTCCTTTACCAGTTAGAGGGTTTTGTGGTTAGGAAAAATTGTTTTGAGTCAGGTTGGCTGTTACTATTCCACTCAATACCTTACATGCGATAATTAGGATACAGAACTAATTCATAATTAGTGTTTGCAAAACTGATTTACTTCTATTTACATTAGAATAGTTTCAGTCCAGAAAAAAATGAAACCCTCCATGTGCTCTTCCCTCAAACCTTCACAAAAAGTACTGATAGTAAAAATATCTAAACTGCAGTTTTGCTTTTGAAAATGTACTTTTTTTTTATGTCCTTCATTTTATGTGGTTTTTCCCCTCTATTTAGATATAAGTTTATTGTTGACTTACAGCAAAATAATTTGTATCCAGAAGACTGTTTATGGACGTCAGTGTTGCAATGTTGAATAGGAATTCCTTGTTGCATTTCCAGCTAAAACTCCAGAAAACTCCCATTCTTTTGTTTCAGTTTTACCCTAGATTGCCTCAAGACTATTGCTGATTGAGAAGTAATATGATTAGAACCTATTGGGTGACATGGTGCAAGTCAAAATTATTAATGGGAAATTTTAAAGAGTTTAAGCTTGTTTCAGTTTCAAAGAGATGCAACTTCAAGGCATGTTTGTATTTGTTGTCATTTATTCCATTACAGAGCTGCCTAAATGTACATAACTCAGAGCTTGGTTTACATCTGTTTTCCCTCAAAGGAGAAAGATGCAGATTCAGCATTTCAAATGTGGCTGAATTCTACGTTACAATAAATTATTTTTCCCTGGAACTGCTACAAGTTTCTCAACAGAATCAAGGTAACTGGGAATATGCAAAGAGGAACATTAGATTCCTAGCCTTAGAAATTGGTCTTCACATAATTACCCATGAATACTATGGGTAACAAAATACCTGAGACAGGAATGGAATAGTGAGTACAAATGACATTGAATTAAGGAAAAAAAAACATACCATGTAACTGGAAGGGTTTTTTGAAGGACATTTTAAGTAAAAATGTAAGGAAGATTTGTCAGATTAAGATTTTTCTTGATGTAAAATTAACAATAGAATTAACCAGAACAAAAGTACTGAAAGGAATGATTTTAGGGTATCTGGCATTACCAACCTGTTTTATTGTGCTTGTTTAATAGCTAGCACATTCATCAAGCCTAGGACTACTACACATCCCTTAAAAGATTAAACAAGGAAAGAAACATTACAGTGAATTAAAAAATTGAAGTAGGAACCTAAAAAAGCCTTGAAATCCAGTAATTACTTGTTTTGTTTCTTTTGCCAGTTTCTCTTTTTAGCATTACTTGTAGTGCTAATCATATGCCATACATAATTTTATTACTGTAAAAAAAAATTTTGGAAACATAATCTGTCAAATATGAGATTTTTAATAAAATAAAAGATTGTGAATATTTAAAAGCCAATACCCTCAGTTGCTCAGATGGTTGATTTTCTCATTTCTTTTTAACCTTTTCTATTCCTTATTTTTTCCCCACCATGGTAAAAGTAAAGGAGGGGGGAAGACAAAAAAGCCCCGTTTTATTTTTGTTATCATAAAAAGAAAATCCATAAACCAGTACCTTTTTTATAAGAAAAGTACTCTCTCAAAGAAGCCTTTTATCTAGCTCTCATATCATGCTATATTCTTTACATCTCAGTGAAGCTGACTAAACATTCTTCAAAATTAAATTAGTTGTAAATTATTTGTACAAAGTTTCATAATGAAGCTGCTTCATATAAACACACAGTGAAACTGCTTGTTGAGTTAGTGATACCAAAAGCTGTCCTGTTGGACTACAATGTAAATCTAAAGGCAAGTTCCTGTTTTAATGCTTTTTGACATAAAGGTGGGGTGCAGAACAATAGCAATGAGGTAGAAACTGTTCTCATCTGCGTATGGTGGATCACACCATCCTCTGAACACTTTATTCTGTATTTGCTTTTGAAACTGCTGAATAGTACTTGCTTCTCCCAGTTTCTGCTGCTGTATTGTTAAATCTCATGTTAATATAGGAATATACCAGAAGTTTTGTGCCTGGAGTTATTCTAATAGAGCAGCATATTTGATTACATTTCAAAATAACCTGCCTGTGTCAGCTGAGTACAGTCACAGCACAATGGTTCTGGCAATGATGAAAATGTAGGGTTTTTCCCTTTAGTTAACAAAGAAGGTGTTACAGAAGGGAAATGGCAATACACTTACATGAAACCAACATAAAAAGCAGAGCAAACTTTGCCCTAATGTCGTAATAGTTTCATATGCAACCATAGCATAACTCAGTTTATATGAAATTAGGAATGAAATTGCATAAAATACCACTTACACCTTTACCAGTTTCACCACTACTGGAAATGTAGGAAGAGAATCTTATTCTTTCTGCTGAAACAAGGAAGTGCAGAGGTTTGTAAAATACTCTAATGGAACCCTTCTAAAATACCCCTTGTGGGTATTTTTGCTTTCAGATACACAACATCAGCCTGTATTTGGGTTTTTTTAGTTATAATTATGCTTCCTACAGCTTTCAGTTTCATTTAGTAAATTCTAATCTGCTGGTGAAACCAACAATGCTTGCCATAAGAACCAGTGAGAAGAAATCTGATCCATGTCTCCCATTTTACTTCCTGCAGGTATCTTGTTGCCTAATGAAACATTTGCATTTTTTGCAAATTAAATATTTATATACACAGTGTGGGAGGCTTTCAGAAAATACCAGAAGTTAATCTCATCTCTGTGGAAACACCGGCCCTGAGAAACAGACTGATTACCATGGATAAAGGTAATTTTTAGGATACAATATTTATTTAGCTAAAAACCAAAAATGCTCACGTATGTTACGTTATGGTACATGTTGCTGAGAGTGGAAAGGTGGAGCCAGGCCACTATTCTATTAAATAAGCTGAGTGAAAAATGTGAAGAGAACAATGCTGTTTTCAGCTTCTCAGTTCTAAAAAAAGTTGAGGGGAAAAAGGACCCACAGATATGAAAGATATATTGGAAGAGCTAAGTTATTTATATAGCAGAAAGACAACAAAAATTGAATGAGTATAGTTTTAAATAAAGCTAATTATTTTTGGAAAACTGTCTCGCTCACCTAGCAAAATGTGTGTTCAAATGGCAGGGACTAACAGGAAAGTTGTATACATGTCTTCATAAGCATTTAGAAAAGTGTGAAAAATTAAGGTTGTCTATGTAAAGTCACTACAGGTTTTATAAATAGTTTGTGAACTTTTAGAAAAACAGGAATGAGTTTCCACAGATCAACAAGTTAATGAGCATTTCAGGCATGACACTCCTTTCATTTCAATGGTAGAAGATGAGTAAGAGATTGTACAGGAGAATGATGAAAGGGATGATGAATATGGCTTCTGGTGCAAGACTGAAAAGTTTGGTGGTCTAATAATGTAAGAACCTTGAGTTCTTTCTCAGAAGACTGAGTTCAGAAATCTTCAAAACTCATCAATTTGGTTGTAGGACAGGAAGCAATAAACTTAAGGGGAGGGAGTCTCAGTTGGACTTTAAACATAAGCCATTCTAACTAATAAGTGACTAAAAATGGGTTAAGTGCTATTTTCTTTTCTACTGGTTTTTTTAGGTTGTTGCTTGTTTGTTTTTGTTTTGTTTGTTTGTTTTTTTAATTTAGAACTTTGTTCAAATTCTCATGTTCCTTTTACTTACTTCTTCTTTAAAATTTTAACTCCTGTTTACTGAAAAAAATCCCCAAACTTGCAAGGCAAATAAATTGGCCAGAGGATTTTTCCTCAAAGAAGAGACCATGATGTCAAAACAAAAGACAAAAAATTACATTGGCAAAAATTGTAGGTTTCCTACTAGATTTGCCACAGAGATAGTAAGTATTCTAGACATGACATCTTAAAATTGTCTTTAAATTGCACCTGTACTCTTAAAAGAATTTTTATTATACAGAATAAGTCTTACAAAATATTATTGTGAGTGTTTAGACTGCATTTTTTTTCTGATATACACTCTGATATGGCCATACTTGAGGCCCAGCAAGTAATCAGTGTTGGTGTCTCAAAAACTGAAACATTTATCATCTACAGTAATTTATAGTTTGAGAATTTTATTGAATATGCAGTCAGAGCCTAAGATAAGTGAAAGCAGAAGGCCAGATTCTATGACTGCTTTTCAAGGGTGTGTAATTAAAGAATAAATGACCAGTTATGCGAAGCCTATTATGAAAAAGTAGGGTGGTTTGCCTTGCCCCATCTTAGGGAGCAGGCTACTGAAAAGGGGTGTGAGGGAAAGATAAGGAATGTTTGTGGATTTTGCTATGGAACCTGCAGATCTTGTCCATTAATGATGAGGGAACATTCTCTTACCTAATAATAATAATGAACCAATTTGATGCCTCTCCACACGTATTTGTAAAAGTAATTTTTTCTCAGATGTCAACTATACTTCTCAAAAATTATGATTGAAATTTAAATGTAATAGTCAAGATTAATATTAAATTGTCATGTCTGATTTAGAGATGAATAGCACTCCATTAGTGGGGCATTGTGGGCTGCTTGTATTCTGAGGCAGCTGACTAATGAATGAGCTAAGACAAGCAATACTATGGAATCTCAGGTCTAGGCAATATGAATGGAATAGCTACGTCTATCAATAGACATACAGACACACATAATTTTTCGATGAAAGTTAAATCTAGATTCCTGTATTTGTCTTCAGCATTTCTGTAGCTTATAGTATGAAATATGTGCCTTTGTTTTTATTAGTAAGGGAAAAGTGATAAGATAAAAAAAATACAGCAAGGAAAAGCTTTGCTGCTTGTGGTAGCAAGCTGGAAAATTGGCTGTTGGTATTGGTGTATTGGTCCATATCAACAACTTATAAATTGATAGCTTCAATCTATATATTCTCTTCTTCTTGCCAATATAATATATTAGGATAATTAACCTGACTGTTTAACCTTCCTTCACACCAGAACTGAAGAATAAGAAGTTAAACAATACCTTTGAGTGACAGCTCTGCTAGGAAATACCATTGAGCAAGGCTGCTTACAGCAGTGTAATCTGAGAATCTTAGAGGTAAAAATGTGGTCTGACTAGACTGAGTAAGAGGAAAATGTTTGCATAATTTATCTCCACCTGGAAAAAAACTGAGTTGTAGCTTGTAGCAATATAAACAAACACACCTTTAACACACTGTCTGAATTCATTCTTAAAGCACTTTCAGGTAATAAGATGGAACTATGAGAGCTACTCTTGTATGAATCTTCATACTTCAGCTGATATCGATGCAACACAGTGCCAGTGAGGAAGGAGCAGACTTCTTAAACCATCCAGAGAGTGGGTAAATAACAGAGTAAGATACTATTCCATCACAAGCACAAGCTGAAGCACCAGAAGGCCCATAGCCCAATCACTCAGCTAAACTGAATATTGCAACTGCATTGCTACTTGCTTTCTTCTCTGAGTGATGAGCGATAAAATATATAATATAACCAAAAATTACGAACAATGTGGTCTTGGTTATCAATGCCCATTTGACTAGGACATTGCGTGACAATTAGTCCATTTTCCTTGTGATGAAGAAGGAAACACTTCTCCCCTGGACACAGAAGCAAAGGTCTTCTCTTTCACTCCAGCTGTTCTAATGAACCATACTTTAAGGATTCTCTCACACTGTCACTCCTTGTCTTGCATTAGACCCCAGAGGGTGAAACAGGCTCCATTCAGTCCATTGATGTTTTTAAATGAAAGACTAGTGCATGCATTTGCACTATGGCTAGTATTGAATAGCAGACATGCATTGATAGAACAGTGCTGCAACCAGGAGCAATAAAGGTTACTCTTTGGCAGCCATTCTATACAAAGTTATTAAAGGAACATTTAATTTACATATTATACATACTCTTCTATAATTTTCAACAACCTTTTTGTGAGATACAGCTAGGTCCCTAAAAATGAGTGGATTTTAGTAACAACACAGGGGTCGGGCCAAGACCAAGCACTAAGTTAATTCACCCTAACTGCTTCTCAGAAATCATAGATTTCAACAAATTTCTGCCATGGCAAGACATGAGAAATTGATGTGAATGTTAAAAGTCACTCCACTAATTTGCCATGTTGATGCCAATTGCAGTGTTCTATATCTGTGTACCATGAGTCATACAACAGACACACGATATTAAATGCTATTACAAAGATCTCTTTTCTCTTTTTTTTCTGCCATAGTCTTGAGATTTCTTTTTATTGCACGGAAAAATTAATCTATTTGGAGTTTATCATGCTTCTATAGTGAGATGCATGAATATTTAACTGTGTACATTATTAAGTACTGTATTTGCAGAGTTAAGGAAAGATATCATAGAAACCTAACTGATTTCTCCATCCTTTTACAGCACCCTTTCTTTGATGTCTAGAGAACCTCTCAGTAGAATAAGCTGTGCCTTGTGTTTCTGAAGTTCCCAGACATGTACAACATTTGTAAAATTTGCCATTTGAATGAACTATATATGTGAATGATTTGCATAAATTCTCAGAGCCTCAGTATCAGAGCTAGTCTAGGTCGGCTTTAAGTGCAACTTAAAGCTAAAGGAAAGCTCAATATGATTTTGAAGCACAGGACTGTTTTAGTTGCTTCCCTGCACCTTAGAGGACACTTATAGCATACTACACTGGTATTGTAGTTAGCATTAAAATACCAAGATTCATTACCATTTGCTGTGCAGTGAATCTCTGGTGGAGCAATCCTATACATCTGTGAGATGACTTAGTCCCCAATATACTAAGATTTTCTGTGGTGATTTTTTTCATCTGAAAAGGTGTTAAATAGACTAATGGTGTATCTGGCAATACTATATATAAAATATCAGTATATGGGGACTATATACTGAGATAATATATTAAAACCAGCTCAGAGATATAAATCTCTATGTAAGGTTATATTTCAGTTTTTGTCTTGGCCACATGCAGAACATGAACACACTAAGAATATAATGATTGATTTTAATCTATCAGCACGAAGATTTTCTTTAGATAAAAATAGCAGTGTGGCTTTCTACTTTTACTGTAACATAGGACAAACAGGCATGCCTAATGATCTTTTGTAAGTTATCCTAGATGCATAGCTGTCTGTACCATGCATATTAACAGAATAATTTGGTTTGGGTTTTTGTTTGTTTGTATTTTTTGTTTGTGTTGATTTTTTTTGTTGGTGGTGTTTTTGTTTGTTTTTTTTTTTTTTGTTTTGTTTTATAACAAAAAACTCCAAAACTCCATTAACCACTGAAATAAGAATTACTTTTTCATAATATAAGATTTGGTTTATTTCTGTTCCTAGGGGGTTTTGTGGGTGGGGTTTTGGTTTGTTTTTGTGGCTTGTTTTGGATTTGGGTTTTTTGTTTGTTTGTTTTTCACTTTTACTTGGAGCAGTATTCCTATTCTGAAGAAAACATTCCTCTGTTATCTCAATCCTGGTTCTGGAAGAAGAAGCGTAACTCTACTTCTGCTGCTGAAAGCCATAGCAAACCAGTTAATATCAGGCTTTTTTATTTCAAAAGGTTTGCACACACCAATTTTTAAGAAAACTATTAAAAAGTATATGACACCACTATAATGGATATGTGGGGGTTTATTAAATATCCACCAAACTTTTTAAACTATAAGGTAGAACCCATTGATGCACAGCCTGAGAAAAAGAAGTCAAGCTCCCCCATTTAAATGATGGTATGAATCACTCCTTCCAGCAGCTAAACTATAGTACCTGATTGCTCTAATTGCAGATAAAACACATGTGCATCCAGGAGCACCAGCTGAGACCAGACTGGAAACATGTGATAGGCCACAAAAGTGGGAGGTCTCTTTTCCCTTAGGCTAGATGTATTGTGGCTTAGCCAACAGCACATATTTGACTTCTGGAACATTACTGACACCAGGCTATCTTTTTAATGGAGATAACCTATTCTGTCTTGGTTTAAGTCTAGATCTCCAAGAAAATTCTCAGCCATTCTGTTTTATATTTCAATGTGTGGATGGAAGGGAAAGAGAAAAGGGGATTTGAAAGAGTTTTTAGCTTTGTCATTTCAATAGCTAGTTTCAGACATGACCTTAGAATGTCACTTTCTGATTAGCTGATATTGTGACAAACAAGTATCTTTGAGAACTGAAGACTAATTGGTTAACTTGTGTTTCCATATATGGTTTTAGCCTATACTACAATGGTGTCCTGAGCCAGTTCTTTTCATGTGTCAGCTAAATCTTTGTGTATTCAGGTCAGACAATTTTGTGTTATCAGTCACCATGCAGCTTGAGAGGAAAACTGACACTGTTTGAAATAGTATCCATTTCAATGACTAAATGCTCAACTTGCCAACCTAGGTGGATCCCTAGGTAGTTTGGGGACAGAATCAAACCTGCCATCACTGTGAATATGAGTAGTTACATTGCAGTAGCCTTAAAATCATAAATAATACACCTGTTAAACATATGGCTCCACCTTTCATCCAGGTTAGTTTGAGACCTACACAATTCAGGGACTCCATTTTCTTGGGGTTTTGCTCTTTTGTAACTTCATGAAACCAAACTTAATTCCATGCTAGCAAGGAAACCATCCTTGAATCACTTATATTTTTCTCTTCCAGAAATGAGAGAAGGGAGACGCAAGAAGTTTTTTTAGGTCTCGAGCTGATAGTTCATTCAGTAGAAGCAATCAATTCAAAATTCTGCTTAACGAATTTCAGAACTCTAGAAATAATTGCCCATTTACTTTGCAGGATTTGACAAGAACCTCAGAGGTGAGATGCAAGGAAAGAACTACATTACTACAACAAATACTTCTGGTATCTGATCCGGAATGAAAGGAGGATAAAAACTGTAAAATTAGAACAACTTCTTCTGACAAAATTTTAATCATAAACAGCACAAGGAGAGTGTCAGTTTATCAGAATCTTGTGTGGGCTTGCAAGGACATTAAAAACATAATAGAGTTCAAAATGAACCCAGATCAGATATTGTTATCAGCATCAAAGAGATACCTACTCCAAAATGTGCATTACTCCAAAAGTAAAAGCCAGTATTTATATTATCATTCCACTCAACATTAGGAAGTTGAATATCAGGTTATACTTCAGTAGATTAGCACACACATATGAAAGTTCAGCCCCATGATATGCCTTTCTGCATGCTTCTCATGCTAAGTTCTTCCATGCTCTGCTGCTTACCCAGGAGTCAATTTCCTTACTACAATACAGCATAAATCTGCCTATGAAATTTTCTGAAGCTAGTTGCAATAAGACAAGATATTCAGATTACTAGATCATGGCACTAAATGCCACATAGAGTCTCATCTTAAAAACTTCCAGGGTCAGAGAATCTACCACCTCTCTGGGCAGGCCATTCCAATGCCTGATTACTCTCTCTGTAAAGAATTTCTTTCTATTATCCAGCTTAAACCTCCCCTGGCAGAGCTCAAGCCTGTGCTTTCTTGTTCTACTGCAGGTTGCCTGGGAGAAGAGACCAACCCCCACCTGGCTACAATCCTCTTTCAGGCAGTTGTAGAGAGTGATGAGGTCACTCCTGAGCCTCCCCTTCCCCAGACAAAGAACCCCAGCTCCCACAGCATTTTCTCATAGGACTTGTGCTCAGGTCCCTTCTCCAGCCTCTTGTTGAAATTCCATGCTGGCACTCTTTGATGTCTTTATTCTTTTAGGGTAAAAAATTCTCTGGCATTGGGAAAATAAACTACTAAAACTATGAGTTACTTGCTCCCCAAGTACTGTGAGTACTGCTTTCCACCTTGTTTGCGTGCTTTAAGCACTATTGTGAAGATACTTCTGTTTCTGTCCATCTTTCAGATTGCTACTGACCAACTTCTTTGTAAAGAAAATAGCCTGCTATCACAAAGCAGTATATGCTGGTGGGAAGAGTAAAATAGAAGCCACCATAGCCAAAAAAAGTGCCTAATGAGAAGGTGGAAAAGCTACAAGACAGACCCCAGAGTTTCTACTTGATACCTCTAGGTGTTACAACAGTAAAACTATTTACTGAAATTGGCATGAAGTAGAACAGAACTAACATAAGTTTTCCATTACCATTGCCTGCATCACAACTGCAGCTGCAGTGTATTGTACACTAGATTCTTATTATTATACACTAGATCAGTTATTATGAGGTCAGAACTACCTTGTGGAGGATGTGTGTGTGTGTGTGTGTGTGTGTGTGTGTGTGTGTGTGTGTGTGTGTGTGTATAGGGGGAAGGGATGTGTTAAAACTCATGTATGTGGGGTGGCATCGTATCTGTCGTGGCAGGGCCCTGGAGCCCACACGGGAAAGCCCCAGAGCAGCTGCCAATCACAGACAGCCTAGGAAAACTATAACACCCCTACACCTCCTGGAGCCCCTGACCCAGGCTTGGATTGGCAGGGTGCTGTGGTTTCAAAATCTTTCACTGAATTTGTTTTGGGGTTTTTTGTCCATTGCCAACATAGCAGTTTGGGAGATGAGAGCAAGAACGAGGTGGCTTGCTGGAGTTCAGATGTCTCACTACCTGCCAGAGCCAGCTGACTGTCTAAAGCCTAAACAAAGGGATAGCTAATGGCTTTGTATTCCAATGCGATGGCTGGGGAGAGCATTGGTGGAAGGCAGCATGTTTTCTGGGGGGAAATTCACCTTTTTTCCTGTCTCAGAAGGTTGTTGGAGAGAGGTTTCTCCATGCTCATTTTTTGCTGGTGCCCTACACCTTTGTTTTCCATCTGCTTGGGTGCTGGTGGCAGCACTGAGAGGGGGATCCTGACCCATCTCCCCAGTTGCTCATCCTATGCTGTACTGCAGAAAGAACAGTCACCACTGCCTGGATTCGCTGCACCAAATGCATGAATGTGAGGAATTTGAGGGCCCAGAGGCATCTGCAGAGGCGTTTCTAATCACACATCCACACTCCCCGCATCCCTGCCCCCATGCCTTGGGCAAAAGGGCGTGAGAGGGTCCTTGCAGTGTCCACGGGAAAGGCTCCAGCCTCTCTCTGTGGCGGCCACTCCCAGATGAGCTCTGGAAGCGGCACCGCTCCCTCCGTGTCTTTGCCTCGCCGGAGCCCGGCAGCCCCCCCTGGTGGCTGTGAGTGAGTCCCGCAGTCCCGGCCTCCTGAGGTGTGACAGCTCCCCCTGCTGTTTGTAATAACTCCACCGAAGGGGCTAATGTGGGGCTTTATGTTTGAGTTTTCTTGCTTCCCCTGTTTCCTTTTCTTTACTCCTTTTCTTGATGCTTCTGGTGGCTTGGAACTGGAGGAACTGGATTTTACTTAAGTGTGGTGAATTGGCCGAATATTGCCTTGGGTGTTGTTGATTGATATATGCTGAGCTGGAATTGCAGTGGAATATTTTGTTTAGCTTGTGTATTACCCTTTTGAATCATTGCAAGTTCCTTAATTTTCTCCCCTCAATTAATAAAGAACTCCTTAGAAACAAGCCTGTAGCTTATTTTCTGGACATTTTCACAAGGTTTTAAAGAAGCCTATATATATAAATATTAAAGTAATATTCTCAGCAGAGCTCAGGAATAAACAGCCTGAGGCTGGAGTGTTCCAATTCTTTAGCATTAAACAACGAGGAGTGAGGGGCCTAGCTATGCTTCTAGTCTCTGTGCCTCCCAGGCACCACTTTTGAAGTATAAATTAAGATTTCATCTCAGCCAAGAAGGTATGTTTCTCAGCACAACATGTCAGCTAGGTTCTCTAACCATCCCAGTGGAGACGCAGACGCAGATAGTTGTTCACTTTCCCTCCTGAGACAGCTAGTTATGCAATGATGATATGCATTGAGGATGATTGATCTTATTCTTGATTCAGACTTCAGTATGAAGATTGTGAATGTGAGAATGGTTCTCATCACACGTTTAGCAGTTGTATGTAGACACAGAAAAAAACCAACTAACATTTGGGAGGATGAGTGACAAAAATGCTGTGTGCTGAATTTCCAAGAATGGGACACACAAAGAAAGGCTCTGTCTTGTCAGAGGAACTAAAACTTTATATGAAAATTAATACTTTTATGTATTAATTTCTCTAAATTTCAAATTAATCTTGGACGTGGAAACTCTGATTAGGGAAGTAAAGATGAAAATAAATAATATATTGAGATATACTTCTGGAAGTGAGGGTGACATGATAGTTAATCACAGAATCACAGAAGGGCTTGGCTTGGAAGGAACCTGTGAAGATCATCTAGTCCAAACCTCCTGCCATAGGGAATTCTATTAAACCTTTTAAAACAAACAAATTTTTCAGTTATACTACAAGGCGTCTGCATCCATTTCTCAAATTAAAAGTCTTTCCTTTTGCATCATAAATGTCTAAAATACTAAAAATTACTGGAAACTACTAATATTATGTAACTGATTACTGTCTGCACTCTTACTATGTAGACAAAGAAGGTATTTTCTCACTGCTCATTAGAAGAATTAAAAGTCATAATCTGAAAGGTTAGGCATAGATATTTCTTTCAAAAAGTTTTTGATGGAATCCTCTGGTTACAAAGGAAAGACTGTGGTAAAGTCCACTGTCAATATTTATTTGATATGGTGACACTCTTTCCAAGTACAAAGAAAGAAAGACACTTACCTAATGAAGATCTTATAGTCTGAAAGCAATAGACTAAATACCTTCTTGAATTGTAAAATTATCTTCATTTAGACTGTGTTCTGATCATAAAATTATATTTTCTGTGAATTATTTCCATTAAATTGCGGATCCGTTAGCCTGGCCATAAAGGAAAGACTTCTTGACTCAGTCACAAAATGTAGAATCCTCACTGCCTGACTGAAAGATCATGAAAACTTACCAGGTTTTGTCTTTTCCTTCTCAATCGCTGTTATTTAAGATACAGAAATGAAGCTGATTAGTGCAATTTATGGTGTAGTCTTGTTTATTAAGAGGAATGTGAAAAATGCTTTTGTGTATCCCAACCAGAGCAGAATCCAGCGGGTGATAGATTTCTCTTTACAAATACAAGCCTCTTACTGGTGAATGCTGTACTCAAAATCTTCTCCTATCTTTAATCTTAGCTTAAAATACATTTAGAAATATTTCTCTGGAGCTTCGTTTGTCCTTCCAATGGTGCTTCTCTGTGTGAGTCAGAGTGCTTCTCAGTCTCTCTGTCATAGTGAGTACCACCAAACAATATTGTATTTTTGTGCAGCCTTCATCAAACCTTTCTATTCAGCACAGGAACCCACAGCAGTTTCTTTCCTGCAGAGTTTTTATGCTTCAACTTTCTTACTACATATGTTCAAATGCTTCAATTACTTTTCACTCAACTACCAGCCTAATATCACCTGCCCTTCAGGCTTCTTGGAAGATCCATTAGTTTGGTTTGGATAGAGTTAATTTTCTTCATAGCAACTTGTATGGTGCTATGGATTTGTGACCAAAATGCTCTTGATAACAGTGTTAGTGCTGAGCAGTACTTACACAGCATCCAGGCCCTTTCTGTTCCTCACACTACCGCATCAGTGAGCAAGCAGTACACAGAGTTGACCCCAACTGGTTCTAGCTAGGACAAGGTTAATTTTTGCAGTAGCCAGGAGGGGGCAGGCCATGACTCCCAGAGGTTATTCAATTCCATCTTACATCATTACCAGGTGCAGGGGAAAGGGACTGTCTCTCTTTAGGGGAGAAGCAGTTCCATCTGGTCAAGAAAACATGGCAGGGCAGGAGCCATCTCCAGTTGTTGGGGTCCACGGTGAGCAGTTTTGCATGTGAATCACTTTCTTTGTGTACTTCTATTATTAATATTGTTGTCCTTTTGTATACTTATGTTATTAATATTGTTACTGTTACAGTCCATATTCTTGTCTCATTGCTATTTCCAGTAAATTGTTCTTATCTCAACCCATGATTCTCACCTTTTGTGCCTCCAATTCTCAGCTTCATTCCACCACAGAAGGAAGTGAAGGGGAAGGGAAAGTGAGAGAAAGTGACTGTGGTTTGGGAGAGTCTTTGTGGAGGCACTGAACTGGGGAGTACCATTCCTAAACCACAACACCCTCCAAGGGAATATCACATGCCATACAATATTGTGCACAGCAATAAAATCTTAAAGAAACGAGAAGAAAGGGGGTTTGGAGTTAAGACATTTTAATTTTAAGTAACAATTACACTTGATGGAGCTCTGCTTTCCTGTAGATGACTAAACATCAGCCTGCCAATGGGAAGCAGTGATTTTTTTTTCTTGCATTTAGAGCTTTGCTTTACCTATTAAGCTGTCGTTAACTCAAGATGAGAGTTTTCTTGCTTCTATTCTTCTGAGTCATCCACCCATCACTGTGAGGGAATGAGCAAGCAGCTGTGTAGGACTGAGCTGCCAGACAGGGTTAAAACACAGCAGAGGTTGGTAGAGAAATATAGGAACATATTCTTGTGCCGTTTCTTTGGCTAATATTACTTACCAAACTGATTGGGGAAACAAAAAATAATTCCCAACTGTGGTGAGGTAGGAAGGAAGGATTAGTTAAACCAGTTTGATCTTTGTTATACTCCATTTCTGAGCTGAATTTTTCAATTTGCCATATGAAAACATTCTGTCAGCTTCATTAGCAGTATATAACTTGAACAAATCCATCTTCATTTTGTTATTACTTTGCTGTCATCATAATTCTTTATGACCACTGTTACTTCTGGAACTGTAATTTTCAGGCCTTTTTAGTAAGCCCAAGAGAAATTTTTAAGGGCTTTAGGACTTTTTGTGCCATGTTCACAGGCAGCGAGCAAGTACCAATGCTGAGAACCATAGCCAGATAGCGGGAAATTCTGTAATACCATGAATTCTGTTGATGAACTTAGAGTCACTTACATTTTAATTCCTGTGCATGGGCTCTGATTACTTTCAAAAAAGCCTACAATTTGTATTTCATGTTTAGAACTGAGTGTTCAGTTTCTTCCTGGCTATTCCATGCACCACAAAGAGCTAGAAAAGCACCAAGTTTCACTATGGAACTTACAGGATTGACAAGGAAGGAAAAAAATCACCACAAAAAAACACACAACCTTTTCACTAGTAGATATCTTTTTCTTATTTGAAAGTTAGCATAACAAGAGAGTAAATATCTTAGAAATATCCAGAGGTAAAATTTGTCCAAGAGTTATTAATTGAGGAATGTGTTTGAGATGTGCTTTTGGGTAGAAGCTGCATTAGACTGGATAGGTGTTATTAAGGATCGATAGTGAATTCTGGTAACTTTATTTCCTGGACCTTGATGTGCTTGCTAATTCAGCTAAATCTGACAGTCAAACCAACATTAAACCATCAAAAAATATTGGCTTTCAAAAGAGACAGAAAGAAGATACCCAAAACTAAATGTTTGTTCTGATCAATTTCTAAGAAACTTACTCAAGTTTAATTAAATTGACTGACAGTTTGCAGTATTTCTATCTTAAGTCCATTTTGTGGTGTGATCTTACAAATCTGGTCTTGTTTCATGTTATTTTTTCTTAAGACTCTCAGATGAATACCTTGCCCTACCTAGTACTCTATTATAAACAATTATGTTGCTTGTTTTTCCAGAATCATTGGTGCAAACAGTTAACTCTTCAGGCTGGCAAGTCCCTGAAGATTTAGTAAGAATTGATGCGGAAATTAAATCACAGATCGCCATTCACTCATCTGTTCTACCAGGCGCTGTTATAGATTATTCAGAGGACATACAGGAACATCCTTCATGTGTGACTAAAAGTGTTATGGTGGAAGACATACCTGAGGAGGGTAAGTAATAGTTTGTGCCTCAGATGTTCAGAATGAGATTGTACTATGTGGTAGTTTTGGCTTTAGGCCTCAGTTAGGCCTAAATTTAGCAGGCCCAAAGGATGTGACATAGTTCAGAAGGGACAATCATCACCTGACTTAAGCAACCAATGAGGTACTTCATATCATCTGACATCATCAAGAAGTGTCAAGAAGTATAAAAAGAGAGAGAGGAGGACCTTCTGTCTCTTTTGGGGCTTGCCTCAGACCTGTAAAGACGCACTGCCTGCCTCTGCCGAGATTAGACCTTGCTGCCATCCACGCTGTTGTTATCTAGGGAGGTGAACATTTTCGTGTTAATTTTCTCCTCTCCTGTTGGGAGGTTTCTCTGGAAGAGGTTTTGTGAGGTTTTGTGGTGTTTGGGTGGTTGGAATCTGTGTTATTTAGTTGGGTGACTCCGTAGCTATGGTTGTTAGTTTATGGGGGTTTTCCTCACATTTGTATAAATATGTATTATATCATATTTTGTTTTAATTATCTTTCTTTTGTATAGTATAAGAAGCTTGCTACTTTAGGTTTTGTTTTTTCTCCTCTCCCTCCTTTTCCCTCGGGTGAGGGGGGCACCCTTTCTCTCTGTGTTGGGCAGTTGGTATTTTGCCAGCTCAACCCAAGACATACTACAAAAGGTATTTCCACAAAAGGTATTCCTGTATTCTAGTGTCACAGAAGCAGAACTGCCTGTAGTCCACAGTGCTAATATGGCTTGAATACAGATGAAAACTAATATAGACTAAATAGAAGAGTTCCTATTATGATTCAACATATACATTATGGATGTGATCATCAATTTTCTTGCGTACAAGAAATACATATTGACTTTGTACACACTGAAACTAAGGTCGTGTCTGAGGGCTGAGCTGGCAAAATGCCAACGGCCCAAAGAACAGAGTTAGCCTCTGGCTGAGAAAAGGGAGAAAGGTAAAAAACCCCCTCCAAACTAGGTTTATGCTGAAACTAACTGTATGTATTAATACAGAACAGAGAAAATAAAGGGAAAATTACAATATAACACATACTTACTCAAGTTAGGTATAACAAAAATTTTCTACTTCTCAGCAAAACCAGATTCTATCACTCTGGATCTATAAGCACCCGAAAAGACACTCAGCAAGAAACAGAAAGACTAACAACAAAATATTTCTACTTCCCTGATCTCAAACAAAAGGCAAGGAGCGGCAGCAGCAGGAGCAAGGCCTAGCACAGCAAAACAGCTCTAGCACATCTTGCTTGTACTTTAGCCATGGTGGAGCTGACTAAGCCACTCCCACACATCGGCCTTTACCCCTTTTGAGATGATGTCGTAATATGGTATGGAATACAACACTACTGTCTAGAAGAAGTCAGCTGTTAGCTAGCCCAGCCCAGCTCAAGTCAGCTGACAATTCCAGGCCTAGTCTGAACTTTAAAACCTAAATTTTAGGCCTACTTGGCTAAACCCATAACAGGTCATCAGAACTGTAGGGGTCAGTGCATCACTTAAGGAAAGCTGTTTGGAGTTCTACCTTAAAGAGAACAGAGCTACCTGGAGTATGTGTGGTGGCTTGTGACCAGTGAGAGGCTGTGGTGTATGCAAGGTGAATTGGTTAACCAATAGTGTCATGGCATGTTGGATGTGAGAGCACATAAAAGATGTGGATGTTACTGCATGAGATGTAGATCTACTGATGTAATAGGAACATCTAGGAACTAACTACTTCTACTATGAGCTATGGAGAACTGTCTGTTAGTCTATCTTGAATAAACTCCCTAAGCTGTGAGCCTTCTGATCAAGCCTTCTGATGTCTGCTGTCCCTGAGCGTTTCTGACCGTCAGTCCACAGCCCAGCTCGGTATAAGGGGCTCCCCCTATACAGAACAGTACTAATTTTTTTTATGTTCTGTATCTGTAACTTCTAAAACAAAGTGTGCAACCTCTCTAAAAACTGTCAAAAAGTACAGTGGTAATTATTCAGAAACAGTAATGCGGCTGTCTAATCTGTGCTGGATGCTTTCGTTCTGGTTGTAATCTCAGAAAGGAGAAACACCTGGTTTGAGTACCCTTACAGTTTAAAGGAATTAAATTGCAAAGACCTGTGGTACTCAGAGTGCCTTTTTTGTAGCAATCCGACTGATGGCATTGAAAAGAAACAGAAAAAAACTGTTGCAGATGTCTTGTCCCTGCCATACTACAGAGTTCTGTGAGGGTTAAGTCACAAGAGTGGTGTGAAAAGTTATGTTCAGTAGTTTTGAGTGTGACATGCTTGTCTTGGGTTGAGCTGGCAAAACGCCAACTGCCCAAAGACAGAGTCAGCCTCTGGCTGAGAAAAGGGGGAAAGGGAAAAAAAAACCTCTAAACCCAGGTTTTTGCTTAAACTAGCTACATGTATTTATACAGAAAAGAGAAAATTAAAACTACAATATAACACACACTTACAAAAGTTGTGTATAACAAGAAATAACTTCCCACTCCCCAATTAATACAAATTCTATAATCACTTTAGAGAAGTTAATTTCCCAGAGACAGACTTAAGCAGAGAGAAAAGCTAAGAACAAACATCTTACTTCCCTAAGATAACATGACGGTGAGTCTGGGCTTGGGCCTTCCCATCCCTCCTGGGACAGCAGCATGTCTTGCTGGGAACACAGCTGTGAAGCAACTGTTTAAGCCACTCCCATATACTGCATTTTACTCCTTTTGAGATGATGTAATATGGCATGGAATACGACATTACTGGCTAGAAGAGGTCAGCTGTCAGCTAGCTCAGCCCAGCTCAAGTCACCTGACAATTTTCAGGCCTGGTCTGAACTTTAAAACCCAAATTTAGGCCCACTTGGCTGAAACCATAACAATGCTTTACAAGACGCCAAGTTAAAGAGAAGACATGAAAACTGATTTTTAGCATTCATGAATTAGCTGGTGTCGCGGTTTGAGCTGGCAAACTGCCAGCCCTCCAAGACAGAGGGTCAGAGCCTCCCCCCACCCCCAACACCGAGG
>JAWWEV010000201.1:0-21986 GCA_035583235.1 Hafferia zeledoni
AGATAGATAGATAGATAGATAGATAGATAGATAGATAGATAGATAGATAGATAGATAGATAGATAGATAGAGATATAGACATCTATCTTTCTATATATCTATATATATCTATATATAATGGAGTAAGGTTACCTTTATTAGAAGCTTCTAAGATTCAAACCCAAGAGGTCTGACCCCCAACCAGGAAGCTTACATCTTTTACACCTGATATTAATATCCAATCACTATTCTCATTTCCCCATCAGCCCACCCATAGGGGCCTGCTGAACTGCCCCCTTTCCATGGCAGGGGGCAGTTAGGCCCTCTTCTGATGTTTTGTCTTCTATTATCTGCAGGTGGCCTCTCACAAACATCGTGGCCTTGGCTGAGCCTGAGAATAGCACCCAAACTTGTGAGAAAGACGGTTAATATGTGCACTTAGGATTTGAGCAGTTTAGAAGAACTTACATGATTTTAAATCTACCAAAATACATTTAAATTCTTAGGCATCAGCACATTTTGTCTAGCTTGTTGAACCTTTGCCAAGTTCCCTTATTTCTCCCCTAAATTAATAAAGAAACTCCTAGGGAACAGGTCCATAGCTTATTCATTCAATACTTTCTTAAGGTATTAAAGAACAATATGTATGTAAACATTAAAGTAAAACTCTCAGCAGAGCCTGTGAGCCCACAGCTCCAGGGTTGGAGCATTACAGATGCTGCAAAAGATTTCAGCCTATTTGGTGAGATTTCCCTGGGTTTCAAAGTAATTCCTGTTCTGTTTAACAATCCTCTTTGAGGAGATTAACACATGTAGAGAAACCACCTAGATGCACATATAGGTAGAGCCATTAGAGTATATCTGTAGTAATGCAAAGAAGGCATCTCCTCTGGTAGCCTTCTTGCAGTTGAGACATCTCTAATTTTCTGTGAATGTCCATTGGATTTCTAGCAAGATGTCTGCATGTGGAGGAAGATCAGTTGTTCTCCTTACTCTGCCATGTTTGGGCGTTTGCCAGTCCATTTGTATTGCAGAGCTTCCTAGTCAGCAATATGCACGAGGCAAACCTGGAACTACCATATACAGCATTGATGTTTTAGGAGAAGGAGTAACTCCCAGGGTAAAGAGATTCCTTCTCCAAATGAAACTTGAGCCAGAGCATTTAATTTCTCCAAGTTTCTGACCTCACCTGTCCTTAAAAATCAGTAGTTAAGAGCCAGTTATTTGGTTATTTCTTTATTTTCTATTTTGTCTTGTGAGATTTGCATTGTGCCTCTCATTGTGGGATTCACTGAGGCTGTGACAACAATAGCAGATGTTGATTTCCTTTCTATCTGATGGAACACCAACATGCCTGTGGTGGGACAGCAGGTCCTCTTCCTTCAGCACAGGCCTGGGATAAAAGACTTCAGCAGAGTCACTGGTCAATAGTCCAGCTGAATTTATGGCAGGCATTTGGGATGTGGTTTCTGTCATTTCAGTTTCTCCTGGACCAGCATTGTCCCCAACTCCCTCTGGTGTTAGTGGTGGCTTGGCAGGGACTGTTCTACTGTAGGTGTAAGATGGAGCCCTGTAATGTTCATATGCTCTTACAGGGAAAATGAATTATCTCATAATATGTATGTGGTTCACAAAGTTGGCAAAGTGTTGGTAGTATGAACAACAGACACTGAACCGAAGGACATATTCATCTGTTACCAGTGTTCATACTGGTTCCTGTGAGCTGAGTGGTCAGAATGCCTTTTAGAATCAAGGAATCAAATAATGATTTAGATTGGAAAAGATCGTTTAAGGTCATCAAGTCCAACTGCAAACCTAGCACTGCCAAGTCCACCACCATATCTCTTTACAAGTTGAGACGGGAATCATCTTTTTGAAGGCAGAGTTTTGAACTATAAACTGCCTCCATAAAAAGTGCAAGGGCAAAAACGTCTGATAACTCAGTTTTCCTTGTTTGTCTCTGGATGACAAAGCTATGGTAACAGGCCATGCTGTCCAATTGGAGAGTATTATAACATCTTTAGGACTTGTTAGAGGGGAATGGTGATGCAGTCTTGCTTGTATATTCTTTAAGAAACTGTTTTCCCTAAGGCTGTGGGCTGTCCACACTTTTCAATAAATAAAGTGCTTGTAGATTGTGTTTCACTGAAAAACTGTTAGAGGACTAGAAGAGAACTTGCATCAATCTGCTTATAATGGGTTCATTTCTGCTTAGGAAATTAGTATTACCCTCTTGGGTCAGGTTTGTCTGTTCTCTTTGCAAAGAGGCTTTTCTGCCTCTGATATCTGATGAATCAGTTTGAGATTCAGATGGGTTCCTGAAAGAATAGGTATGGTCCAGCCCCACTTTTCACAGGATTTCAGGGCCTTTCTCAAGTAGATTCCTTTTTTTCATCTTATTCAGTGATGGAGCTAACATTTGAATTGTTTGTCAAGTCTTTGAAAGACACGTGTGATTTTCTACATTTAGTACAGTCTAGGCAGCATTGTGTTTTACCATTAGAGGACTGGACCTCCTGTTCTCCAACCCAAGAGCAACATTTGTACCTTTCACTAGCAAACAGTATCCTACTTCGTAGCTGATTTCCCTCCTGCAAACTGTCCGTATATATCAGAATTGGGTAAAGGAATGACAAACCTACAGAAGTACCAAGGTGATGACAACTTTTTCTCATCTCACAACTTTTGTATCCACCTGGATCTTGTAATTTCTGTTATCCCCAACTTCTCATGGCCACAGAATGAGAATGCTGACAGCAGTCATCACTGGGGCCTCCATGAAGTTCCTGAAAGGCCTGAGCCAATCTATCCTTGAGATTGTGAAAATGCTCATATTAGTGAAGAGATGCAATCTTGTGTCATGGGACTACCAGTCTCACATTTCAGCATTAGCTTTCATTTTTAGAGTGTAGCTATGGCATTATCCTGGTTCTGAGAGGACAGGTTTTATTTGTTGCAGTATCTAGGAGGCGGCATGGCTAGGACAAACGGGTTATTCTGTACTACCTCATGTCATTGCCACAGGTAGGGGAAAGTGGTTGTAACAAATCACTTTGTTCAGAGAATATAATCTGACGTGTCAAACAGATGATGTCTTATCAAAAACATGGTTAACTAAAATCAGTAGTTGTACTGGTATGACAGGCAAAATAGGTTATTTCATAAAGAATGGACTGATACAGACAGGTCCGCACTTACGATCTTGATGAAATTCTAGTTGCAAATTTGTAACCCAATAGTTGAAATAATATGTCTAAACTTTGCATCCTACAGAAGAATTGCTCATCACTAGTGATTAAAAACTTTGAATTTATCAAAGAAGGACTAGACAAGGGGAAACAAAGCAATAACATGTATATTTAAAAAACCTCTTACATAACCACTTAGAAAGAGGTCAAGGTAATATACTCTTAAGGATGGAAAGAGGAATAAAAGTGTGGAAATGCAATAAAAAATTATCCATGGTTACCTATATTTAAAACAAATATCTCCTTCAGTCATTAAAAAGCTTGCATTCTAAATCCCTGTGCTAGCAATTCGGTTTTTGTAGGTGAAACATTGTGTTTGTCAGAAACACTTACAAGCCTAGAAAGGTTTGTCATGATTGCAGCTGTTGCTTTTCACAGAGGAGAACATATACATGATCTAGCAAGGGAGGATAATAACATGGGAAAAAGGTGAGAGGTGAGGACAGCCATCTAGCAGAACTGGTAAGGATGCAGTGGTTGCTTTCTTGAACAATAGATTCGTAATCTAAAGAAGGGACTATTTGTTCCTATTTTTTGTTTACTGTACTGTGTTAAGCTCTGTAACGATGCTACAGAAGTAAAATTTTATAGTAGATTTGAATGAATAAATGTCTGCAACCTGATTTTTTTTGGTCTCAGGGTATGGAGGCAGAAGGAAGGAGGAAGAACTTGATGGTTTCTTTGCCAGTATCAGTATTTGTTTACTTTCTTTTGCTGCTGGACAAGGTTAGTGCTTCAAATGAAAAATGGAATTGAAGTATACTTCTGAATACTAAAAATTTCAAAATGTTAGCATGTTTCCATATTCAATTATTATTTCTGCATCTGTTCATTACTTTTTCAGACAGAAATGTAGCAAGCTGGCAGTAATGAGTTTGATACTGAAAATGAGCATTTGCTTTTCATTGTTTTCAAGTAAAATCAAAGAGCAAGAGTCAGTACAGTTGTCACCAAAAATATTCTGGTTATCCTGTGGATGTAAATGATCAGTCTTGACATTTGGTTCTCAAGTGCTTTCAGCAATAGCCAAAAAACTTTGGAAATAGGATGACTTTTTTAAGCACTCATAACTCTGGTTTAGCCAGAGTGTATTTCCTGGTAATTTGTAGATGGTCATATACAGAGCATTATGACATATGTAAAAGTATATATCTGTATGTATGTGACTAATGCTAACAATAAAATATATTTATTCTGCAGAAATAACATTGAATTTATATTTTTTGTACAGAGACATTGCAGAGAAGCAGATATGCACTGCTGCCATTATGTGATAAAGAGCATGTACATAAAATCTGACTTTTACATCAGTATGTTTTATCTGATTCAAAATCTTCACAACAGTTGAGACTTTTCACATTTGTTATACATATTCATGTCTGTGGGAAACAGCTGTTTTATGACAAGCTTCAGTAAAGCAGACAGTCTCATCTGAAGCCATACATGTTTAATCACAAAGCATATTATTAGTGCATATAAAATGGTGCTAAAAATTTCTGCACATTTCCAATAATATTTAAAATCCCAGAATGTTCTTTTGTATTGCTGTTCAAATGAATTCACATTATACATCTGCCTTTTTATTTAGGGAGTAAGGAGAGTGGAATGAATGAGGTGAAGTGAGCTGTATAGCTGTTTTTACTCTGAAGTTCCTCAGTTTTCTCTGACTTGCCATCAACCAGAACACTAGCAAAAAAGTGTTGTTTAGGGCATGCTCACCGTAACTCTTAAATTAGGTAAGTACTTTGAGCAATTAAAAATTCCTTGTCACTTGAATTCATTATTGTGACTTTGAAGCAGTCATTCCCGTTAGTCGCTCTGGCAAGGTGTTGATAGCCATTTGGATATTCAGTTTCTGAACTCCTTGCAAGCAGGTGTTTTCAAAGCATAAAACTTTGACAAGTGACCTGAAGAAATCAGTGTAAGACATGTAGTAACTGGAGTGGAAAGTTATGCTTATGTGATTTTAAAGACATGGTTATATCACTTCAAACTTTTTTTAATATTTAATTTTTAAATTTTAAAAATTGTTATATTTTTTAAAAAATTTGAAAGTTGGTAATATTTCATACTCTGCTGTGAACCTATGACTATTGATGTTCTGCTTTTCTTTTCCTTGCAGGGAACTTTGTTCTAATTTCATCTGTTGTGTGTTACTATGGAAAGGAATGCTGGTTTCTTTTACTATACCACTTCCTGAAAAAGAGCCCAGTATATGATGGTTGATGCAGTTTTGACACTTGACATTTTTTGTATAGCTTTATCTACCAAAGGAAACATTGTTACTGATGCCTTTGTTGTATGCTGGAAAGATATAATTGCTTTATTGCTTATCTTATCAGTGGCAGAATATTGAAATGGAGCACCAAATCAATAGAGCTAGTGCTTAAATGACTCAGATAAGAATATCATTTCAGTCTTATTCATATGCATTTACAAAATACACTCTGAAGTGCAGAGGTGTAGTTCTGTTTTGGTTTGGTTTTTATGTTTGGTTTTTTTTTTTTTTAAACTGCTGAATATTTTCAGTTTTGGCATTGCACAAATTAGAACGTTTTAGAATCTGTTCTTCTGAAGTGGTAATTGTTTTCTGCAGCAGAGAGTTCCTTAGATCTCTTATATCCCTTGAATTCCTGCCGGAGTGTCATGCTGATGTATGGTATACAAATTGTAGTAGAGCAGCAAAGCCATTGATTTCTTTGGTTGGTTTAGCCGATTAATTTTTAGAACTATTAAGAGCTTTGAAAGAGAATGTTGGTATTCATCATTCTATAAAATAGTGATAGGTAGTTTCCAGCAGCAAAAATAGCTGTAATCTTCAGGGCATCAGTCTGGAAGAAATTAAAGAGTTAGCCTGAAATTTTGTGGTGTGCTTTGTAAGAAGACAGCACAAATGTTGTTCCTGATTCTCACTTTTCAGCCATGAATTGCAAGTCTGATAGATTTCAACAGATTTACTCTTGATTTCGGCAATGCATAGTGATCAGAATCAGATTCACTATCTTCTTGTTTTATAGTGTGTTTTAAACGAACTGTGGAAAGTGATATGGTATGAGAATGGTGATGATTTTAGCCATCCTATCAGTTTCAAACAGGCGTCATTTTTCTTGCATGCTAAGGTGGAACTGGGTTCTGTCTAACGAACTCTTCACTGGGAGCTCAAATAGTGTGTGAGCTTTTTCCTTTCTTTACTGGTATGAAGCTACTCACAAGTATCAACCTACCAGCTAGCCGACACACCTCTTACAAGCTTGACTTTTATTGCAATTATAAAAAAGTAGTTTGTTCACTTAGTCATTTAACTTCTAAATTTGGAAAACCTATTGAAGTGTCTGTCACGATGCGAACAATGGAAGTGGAAGTACTTGTCCAACTTTTCATGTCATTGAATCAAAAAGGGTTTAATAATCAACAGTTTCATGTCGTAGCTGTAGCCAGAGCTTCCAGCTGCTCTAGAATAATTTTGGTTTAAATAAAAAATTTTTTTTCTTTACATACCACAGAACTGGAATTTAATAAAAAAAAGATCAAAACCTTTAATTGTCTTTTTGACCTTGTTTGGGTTTTGTGTCAGTTTGGGTATGAGAAACTAATGAATACTAGTCACAGGCATCAGAAAACTACTTTTTTTCAAGGGACGGACACTGCATTGGCTTTTTTGTGGCCTCTAATGTGACAGTGGCACAAGGCCAGTACCAGGGCACATTCCTCTTCAGCTCCCTTTGATTTCACATATCTCCAGATTTGCAGATGTCTCATTAAATATCTAAACCCTAGAGCTTCTGTAAAAGTGAGCAAACCTGTTATTTTACCTTGTTAGACTAGCAACTTTACATGTACTTTGTTACACATGTAGTAATGCTGTCTTTGATCTGAAAACCACTTAACAGTGCTGGATGTTTTTTAGTTAGAAGTTACACATTCTGTTGGTTTTGGTAGTTTTGAGCATCTTGTGTCCACTATGGGCTTGCCTTCTGTACTGTAATGTAAAAGAGTTCAGCTGACTTACAGCTGTTAAATAAATAACCCAGCTCAATAATGGTTGTTGGGCTGATTTGGAAACTGTAAAATTGTTTTCTTTCAGCTTCCTGGCTGTTTGGAAATAGTCTTCTTTGAGATCTCAGGTTAGTTTGTTTAATATGGATATAGTTCTTGAAGAACAGACTCTTAAAGGAGGACTGCTGTTTGTAGGAGCCATCAAAAGCATGGCCAGTGCGACCTCTGCATTCAGTTTGGCTCAACAAAATGTTGCATTTTCTGGGCATGTTTGAGCATCACTTGCTATGCCACAAGTCAGAAGGGAGTTGCAGCTGCAGGTTCATTTAAGTGCTGGGTATTGAAGAACTTCTCTCAAAAGTGAAAGCAGGTCCTGCCGTTGCTGTTCTTGTTTGATAGGAGAACAACCCAGGTGGGTTTCTTATCAAGTAAACAGCAGAGTGAGACTGAGGACAAGTATGGTCATCAGTTCCTTTGTCCTGACTTTTGCACAGGACCTGTTTTCAAGATGATCAGTGTTTTTTAAACTCTGTATTGAAATACAGGTTTTCAGTGTTTGTGCCAAATAATAAATGTCCCTTAAAAGAAACTAATTTTGATTTTATGGGTAATTTTATGGTCCAAGAATTTAGTCACATCTAAAGTGGAAAAAAAATATTCTGAAGTACAGGTCACACCTAAGAATTACTTCAAAGGATTTAGTTCAGGCACTATCTTCCTCTAGATGAAAATATGGTTATTGCCTTTCTGGTCTTTGTCTGGAATCTCAACATTTTTGTTAAAGATTTATTAAAAGTAATTTCAACACCTTCTGTAAATTTTAGACACAAAAAGTGAAAGTACCCTTTCTTTGTCAGATTTGGTGTCATCCTGTAAGCAGTCAGTAAGAAACAGCCTTGAGGCTGTAGACTTCCAGCTGTGATGCGGTTTGTGTTTTGGTGGGGTTTTTATGGGTTGTCCTCCCCTCCCCCCCCGCCCCTTCTAAGTATAGAGAGCTTTTTTTCTTGACACTGTTAGAATTATTCTGAATGCAGAAGTTCAGAAAATCTAGTTTTGAAAGAGTTCCATGGTTAGGGCAATTGTAGGCTTTCATGCATGCTCCCAAGTTGCTCTAAATATTTCTAACTTTAGTTCATTACTACAGGCCACGCAAAAGTGGTTTTTTGTTTCCATTTTAATTTTTGGACTCATTAATTAAAAAAGATGATTGAAAAAATGATTTATTGACAGCTGTATTTATTATGGCACCCTTCAGTTTTAATAGAATGATACTTCAAATGGTGCTATTGGGATGCAGACATACTGGTTTGACTTTCCAAATGCTTACAGATTGTTAATATCTATTTGCTTTTTGTTTAACTGTTTACATCCTGGAGGCTTGTTACATTGTTGACCTAAGTGTTTCTAGCCTCCTTGAGCAGCTGAAAAACTGATTAATAAAAATATTAAAAAAGAAAGTGGAGCTCTGTAACAGGACAAAAAGAAGGGGAAATGTTGAAAAAGAGGTGAGAAAGGAAAAAGGAAGCGATATGGCACTGTTCAAACCAAGAAATTTTAGTGTAGACCTTGCATTCTACCTCAGAGGGAAAGAGAGAAGGGGGCTTGGCAAGGAAGAATATATGTGCTGGGAAACATGATGATGTTTTTGTGACTGCAAAATCTTGTAGGAGGACAAGAAAGGGGAAGGAAAGTTTTGGTTTTGTTGTTACTCCAGAACACATTTTTTTGTTTCACAATATCGTGATGAATGCTGTGGCCATAAATGAGGCTGGGGCCATTATGTAGTTTTTTCCTTATTTCTCACTGGAGTAAATAATAAGCATTGCAGGAATGGGGTCACTGTTGTCAGTCTGGTATCCAGCAGACAGTGGACTAAACAAAACAGGGAAAAAATGAGATGGTGAGTGATGAGTTAGTTATTTAAAAGAAGGTGGTGGCTGCCTTCTGCAAGAGTCTTGCAATGTCTTGTGATATTTTCAGGCATGCCTCAGCAGTTACATTACAAGGACAAAATGAGAAGATAAATGTTAGATTTCAAGAACAGCACCCTCCACCAAATCAACACTCATCGAACCATTTTTTTGGAAATGCATTAGTGGTGAAAAAATTTCATTGCTGTGGAAGTGGTGAGCATATCAGCATGCAATTTGGCCAGCACTTTATGTGTGGCAGCAAAGGTTAGTATGTTAGGGCTCAGAGTTACGACTGGAATAATGAGAATAAGCCGTATGTTGAAGTGCCTTTATTTTGTGCTTTTGCTTCATTGGGTTTATTAGGAAGAAAGAAGACAAAACTTGTTTCTTGTTGAAATGGTATAGCACTTGGTACACATGTGGTCTCTGAGATGTTTCTATCATGCTGGTGTTTTTTTTCCTTGCAGAGGACCCATAATCACATAATAAAATATTAATAGCACTGCTTTTAAAAAGATTTTCCCCCTAGCATGAGCATATGTAAGTATGGTGTTCAGTGTAACAGATAAAGCTCCTGTACATATTGTGAATGTATATTCAATATAGTTGTTCTAGTCTTAAAATTAAATGTGATGTTCTAAGCACACACTTGTCTTGGGTTGAGCTGGCAAAATACCAACTGCCCAATATAGAGTCTGTCTCCCTCTCCCCACCCTGCTGAGAAAAGGGAGGAAAAAAACCCACCTCCAAGATTTAAACGTAAACTTGTTATGTATATTTATACAGAAAAGAGAGAATTAAAATAAAACTACCATATAACACACACACCCCTACACAAGTTAAATATAACAACAACCCTCTACTTCCCACTGAAAATAGATCCCATCACTCAAGGTCCATAAAGCACCCCAAAAGACATCCAGCAAGAAACAGAGAGGAATAACAATAAAATATTTACTTCCCTGAACTCAAGCAAAATGTGAAGTAGCAGTGGGCAGCAGCCAAGACCCACTTCAGCAAGGCAGCAGCTACTGTCTTGCCTCTACCTCAGCCATGATGGGAACTGAGAGAACATCTCCTATTCTACTGTATTTATATCTCAGGTTGTGTCATCTCGTATGAAATATTTCTTTGGTTGCTTAAGTCAGGTGACACCTGTCTCTCCTAGTCTGCGTAAGATTGTCTGCTAAACTGAGGCCTACCAAAAGGCCTAACTAAAACTATTACAACACTGTAATTAGATTCTACCTACAGAGAGGTGTCTTAAAAACTAGTTTGCAAAAGCTTATGTATAGTAAGAAATACAGTTTCTCTCTTGGTCATTTGGGACAGAAATGTGATTATTGTTCATGCAGCCTGGAGGTCCAGAGAGTTCCTTGCATTCTGATTTCCTTTATTGGTTTGGTTAGGGGTTTCTTTATGATATATTTTATACAAATAACTAATCTAAGAGCCATTGTCCTGCCATGCAGAGCTACAGCTGTATTTAATATCTATATGATTATTTCCCCCTCACAGCTTCCCCCAAAGCTCTATGGAAAAAAACAAAATGTTGCTGTAGCTAGCAAAATCTTAATTCATATATATTTATTTTATGCATAGATTATCACTATTGGATAAACACAGGATTTGAGGGTACTGGTAATGATTAATCCAAATCATACTGTAAGGTGTGGCTTTGTTTTTTCTTATTTATTTTGCTTTAGTGGGCCAGGACTGTATGTGGATATAATTAAAAGTGGAGACTCATAGAATCATCAAATGGTTTGGGTTGAAAGGGACCTTAAAGACCTTAGTTTCAACCCCCTTATATCAAAGAATTTTTTTTCAACCATGTTTTAAAAATAATATATTTAACTATCAAGCTGTCAACCAATTAATTTTTGGGTGGTTGTTCATTTGTTTTTGTTAAAGAAAAAGGAATATCAGGAATTCCTTGGTGTTGGGTATTAGCTCTGAGGTGGGGGAATGGAATACAGCCTCGTCTTAGTTCTGTGGATGGTAATACCTTACATGAAACTCTTAGTAACATTAGCTATTGTGTTTTTATTTCCCCCCACAACCCAGAGGACAAATTTGGTTGGAATGAATAATGCTGATTTTCCCTCTGGGGACCCTGGAATATACCAGTTGGATGTTACTCTAAGAAGAGGACAAAACCTAGCTGCCCGTGACCGTGGTGGTAAGTGTGCTGTTAAACACTGCCTTAATGATTGCACAGCTACATGTTCATTGTGTAAATTCATATGAGGGTATTAAAATTACAATTAAGATTTGAGTTATAAGTGTGTTAGTTTAACTCTGCCTAAAACTTTGTAGACGTTCTTTGACTTGAGAGCATGAAGTGGAAAGAGCTAGCCCCACACAGGTGGAGTAATAAAACTTAGCTAATATTGACTCAATACTTCTAGACAATTTTCCTCCCTTTCTGAATATTTCAAATGAAGAAAGGTGCATTAGATTTACTTTAACCATTTAGCTTTGTGCTTTCTTGCTCACACATGTGCTGTCTTGCTGTTTATGTTTTTCCTTCCCTGCTTAACTGATAAACCCCCTAGCTGTGTTTAAAGACAGAAACAGTAAAAGCCCTCTATTGGATGTGTCCAGGCTTTGCCTGTTGGCCAGTGTGCCAATCTCATATTGGCATTTTTCAGTCTACTGTCAGAAATGTACTGCACACATAGCTCAGATGAAGAAAGGATTCCTAAAAGTGTCTTTGTTGCATACAACTCAGTGTCTTTGTCCATAGAACTGTAGCTCATATTTAAAATTAGGTAAGTCAGTAATCCACTTTCTGAACAGTGATGTAAGCATGACAAATCTAGCTAACAGCGTATTTTGGATTAGCTGTAGTACATTTCCTATGAGAGAGAAGTATCCATAGTAAATATTGCGCAGGACCTTTTCATACTTACCTGATAAACTATATGACTGCTTTCAGATTGCAGATATGGTAGCAGAAACCTAAAAGACTGTTTACACTAATAGGAAATTACTCCACTGATATTTATGTCACTGAAATAAAAATTTTAATACACTCAGTGTTACAAGAATAAACTTTTCTTCCTCTAGATATATTGATATTCTGTCAAACTTTGCTTAATATTCATTAAACACGGATACTCAAATATTTTTGTTGCGTTGCATGAGCTAGAGAGACTTTCCCAGTTTCTGAATTATGCTTTGAAATTGTCACATCCAGTATTCATATTATTTATAAATGGACAAAAATGGAATGTAAACATGATTCTTATGCAAGGGAGACATATGTAATTTTGTCTCCCACAATATCAGAGTCTAGGTCTAGAGTAAACAAAGAATGGGAGATCTGATCCTGAGGTGGAATCTCTCACTGTGAGAAGTGAATACCAGGTTCGGTATAAAATGTCAAGTGCTTTAAAAGGTAATTTCAGAAAGCTACTGCTTTAGCAGCAAGGAAGCCTGCAAAAGCTAACTGGGAGGCTAATTGGGAGGCAACTGGGACTAGAGTCCAGACACAAGGACTGCCGTGTGGTGGACCAGCTTAAAGGGAGACGCAACACCGATGCGATGTTCAGGCAAATCTCAACTTTATTCAAATTACAGCAACATATATGACCTCTGATCTGACCCAGCCTAGGGGCCAGCACTTTGACCCCTATTGGCTCAGGGCTGCTTTTTGTCCAAATAAGGTAAAGTCCGAGACCCCTTACGGGGAGTGGTTCCAGCTTGTTGTTTTGCTCAGGTAAACTTCCAGCAGCTTCCAGGCCCATCCAGGGCTTGGGCCGCAACACTGCCATGCATGGTCTTCTCCCACCCTGTTTCGGAGCCAATAATTTGCTTTGGATGGTATATACTTACAACCTCCCAGAAGGCTGAGCAAGTATTAGTTCTCCTTTTGAAAAGGTACAGGGGAAGGTTGTTGGGCTCTAGAATCACAGAGTAGTCTCATAACTTGAACTCTTACCAAAAAAGCAAGATACATGGATTATTTTTTGCTTTCTTTCTGAATTTTTTCTTCTCCCTGAAAAGCTCAGCAGTCCCATCTTAACCAATCAAGGGAATGCTTTACCAAGCTTGTCAGGAAGGAGAGTGTGCATTGCACTTTAGTGAAGTACAGAATTTCCTTCAGACCAAGTGGGAACTACAGGTGTGCTCCCACATGCATTGGCCAGCTTTAAGATCTCAGTTGGTTTTGGGCTTCTAGGAATGAGCTTTCGTGTCTTAAGAGCAAGATACAGAAACTGCATCTTGTACTGGGATATCAAATCAGGACCCATCCACTTTTGACTCAAAGTCCTGGCTGCTATCCACTGTGTTTCTGCTTATTTTCCTTTTCTTATGCAGCTCCCTGGAGTGAGTTTTTAGGAGCAGTTGCAGCATCTGAATTGAGGAGACTTTACAGGCATGAGTCAGGCACTTAGTGGATTCAGATGGCAGCTCAATAGGAAGTGCTGGTGGTGTTTCACTAAGAAACTGACATGTAAAAGTCATTTCTTACTGGAAGTTTATGTGGCTGCAGAGGAGATTCAGTGAGTTCACCAAAGAAAAAACTGCAAAAGGCATTGAAATGCACAGAAAAAGCATCCAGCTCTGAAGGTCTCTGCTGCAAGTTCTTGATGCCTAAGAGGGCATTGAAAGGGTATTTACCTGTCATGTTGTTTTGCGTTAGCCTCTGCTTATGGCCCTAATGGAGACAAAGCACTGAACTACTAGGACCTTTGGTCTAGGCCAGTGTCTGTGTTTCTGTGGCACTGCCATCGTGCTGCAGCAGTGCTTGTAGCAGGGGTTACAACACAGAAAGTGATTAGAGGGCAGTCTGTGGAAGGCACTGTGTAAGAATATATATCCAAATTCAAAATGGATCTACTGAGACAGATGTGATATATATTAAGACATCTTAGAAGATTTATCCCAGGACTCTTTCAAAGGAGTCTTGTACTGTAAGTCTGTAACAGTGCGTAACACTCCATTGTTCCACATTCCTTCTCAGATCCTCGAGTTAAAGTTTGACATTAGAATTTTTCCCAAGTAGTGTGAATTTCACGCTAGAATAATACTTGAACTTGAATTTCAATTTCGTTTTAGCTTTTTGTTCTTCAGTTTTTGAACTGCAGTTTCACGTAACTTTTTAAAAACTTGCATATTGCAGTCTCAGAATTCAAAGTTGAATTCTCATTCATGAATATTCTGCACAATTTTTTTCCCCAAATTTATAAAAAGAGACGCTACAACATTTTCAGAGGAATAGGGGGAAGATTAAAGGCATATTTATGTGGCTAGAAATATCTTGACTATTAATTGATAAATGGCAGCACTGATAGTCATAACAAAAGAGGAACAGAATGTTCTTCATGAGAAGGTGAACATCTTGCTGTTGTCTTCTCAAAGGACTAAATATCCTTTTTTATAACAGGCAGTATTAAGTTAAGGAAACTTCCCAGTCCAACCATCGAGAAGCCACTCTGGCAGTCACACTCCCACTGCCTGAACTGGGAACAAGGCCTCTTCACAGCTACGTACCACATACTCACACAGTCAGACCAGGTTTCCTTACCAGCTTGACCCCAGGTTTCCCATAGCAGAGTATCAGACATCCTGATCTTTGAAGTTATTTAATCTCGGTGCAATAAGTAAATAGCAAAATAATAGCTTGAGCTGAGTGCCTGCAATGAGAGGACCCCAAACAAACGAAACACTGGACTTATATATCCTTATGATACAAAAATCTGTGGGTCCTCTGCTCCTGCTGTCTCTGAGTGTCTGGTCCTGAAGGCCTTTGTTGTGCAAAGGGTCAGCAGTTCATGGCCTGCTTACACTGCAGCTGCACACTGAGCTACCTGTGAATGTATTCCTCAACAATTAATGCTCTTGTGTGCAGTATGACAGAAGAAAATGTAATTAGTTTTAACTCTTCTTCACAGCAATCCTGGTCTTCAGTCTGATCAAGCTTTCCTTCCAAATACCTTGCAGCTGTGGTATCATAACTTCATCTCAGCTTATGTAATGAGACAGTTTACATTTTAGCTTCTGGCAAAATTCTGTAGTAGTTTATAACACACTATTGTGGTTTAACCCCAGCCAGCAACCAAGCACTGTACAGCCGCTTGTTCCCTTCCTCATCCCTTCCTCAGGGGTGGGGCAGAGAATTGGAAAAGTAAAAGCCAGAAAATACAGGAAAACCAGACAAGGAAGTAATTCACTGCTTCCCATGGGCAAGTAGGTGTTCAGCTGTCTCCAGGAGAGCAGGGCTCCATCATGCATAATAGTTACTTGAAAAGACAAATGCCATCACTCTAAATGTCCTCTACTCTTTCTTCCCCCTCACTTTATATACTGAGCATAATGCTATTTGGTATGGAATATTCCTTTGGTCAGTAGGGAATCAGGTGTCCTGACTGTGTCTCCTCCCAGTTTCCTATAGACCCCTAGTATCCTCACCACTGTGGCAGTACAAGAAGCAGAAAAGGCCTTGATTCCGTGTATGCATTGCTCAGCAATAACAGAAACATTACTGTCATTATTGTGTTCAGCACAAATCCAAAATGTAGGCCTTCACTACTTTCTGGGGAAAATTAACTCTACCGCAGCCAACACCAGCAGAGGTATCTTTATTTAAGGCCATCCTGAAGTAAACCATATACTTTGTTAGATTTAAAAATTTGTTTTCTGAGACTTTGTCCTATAAGATTTGGAAAACCTTTGTAATGTTGGACCTGATAAGTCGGTTAACAAGATAGCCCTGTCATCTATATCTTTTATGTTTACCCTTTCAGTTTTGACTTCTCATTTGCATTTTATCTGATACAGTGCTTGTGCAATATCATTTGCATTTTAAAGAACTTTTTCTGAAATTAAAATTTTGGGGTTAAAAAGTCCCTTTTGATTTGTTGCTGTTCTCTGACTTCTTGCATGTGGAGTTTATGGGGCTACTTCATTTTGGTAACGTGTCTTTAAAGATGGTTGCAGTATCTTAAATGTATTTTTAAAGCAAACAAACAAAAAACTCCTTATGGTTGATCTGTTTTTTTCTTTAAGAGACTCATTTTGAGATGCAAACTGAAATATTTTAGCACAACTGGTGAAAAGGAGAATTACCTCTTAGTCATTTACTTTCTCTGATTCTCTTTGGTATAAAGAAATCAAATTACTCTTCTTAAATGTTTTAAATATGTTTTCCTCCCAGTGTCTCCTTGCTTCATTGGAACATGTGATCCACTACCTTTTGAGAAATGTATAATGTTGGTTTCCTGCTCCAGTTTAGAAAAAATTAGGAAATAAATATCACAGTTTAATCCCATGATAAATTTGTTCCCTTCTGCCTTTAAAATTTATATATTTTTTTCTGAAGTGTATAAATACTGACCTGGTATTCAAATAGCACAAGAAAAATACTTGTTCTGTGCACAAGATAAGTATTTATTGGCATTTTCATGATGACCAGAAGTAGTGTGCTTTCTGGTTGAAATCTCACAGGAAGAGTTCCTGGAAACTGCTGTTGATCACCATCTAAGGTCTTGACATCAAAATGGACAGACACAGGTCTCTCTGTCTGTCTCTGCAGGATACAGTTCAGTAATGCTTCCTGAGGCTAGAGAACCTGCCTTTGTAGAAAGAGCTGAGGGGTTGATCCTTAAGTGGCTGACTCTGGTACTGAAATCTGCACCCAACAATGGCAAGAGGGATGCCAGAAATAGCGCACTTAGTGCTCTGATGCACTGCAAAGGCTTGCATTTTGTTTGGTAAATTTACCATTTCTGATATTAAGTATTTATAACAGTAATAAACTAGCTGATTAAATTGAGAATAACTGGGCAAGAGTCTGTCTAAACCAGAAGTATATGAAGAACTGTGAATCCAAGAGCATTCACACAGACTTTGCATTTTGTCTGGCGAGTAACTATACATCTGCATTTTCAAGATCTAAAAAATTAGGTGCCAATGGGAAAACAAACTGTGATTATTAAATAACCCTTTAATACACCCCTGATGGTTGTGCTATGACACAGTATTGAAAACAAATCTCTTTATAAGGCAATGCATTTAAAATTATTGAAAAGACTTTTCATTATAGACTAACTACAGAGCATACTATATGTATTTGAGCTGGGTTTCACTGACAGAGCATGCTGAAATCCTGTCCTTAACTTTCCTTAAAATACAATGCATAAAATGTAGCTTTTTAGATTGAAAAACTTCATGCTTAGGGTTCAGGCAACCAGGATTATGGAATAAATTTTGTTATTGTGAAATATTGCTAAGTCTGTCACACAGTTGAGAAGGATAGGAACATGTCTTTGTTCTTTATACTGAAGAGGTGAGATGAGATAATTATTGGCATAAATCAAAAGCTTGGTGTTCACACCATCTTCCAAATGAGGCAATTAGTTCACAAGACAATAACCAGAGAAATTCTATTCATACACATTCTTTTTCAAAGTCCTTTTGGATCAGTATTCATCACCAATATTCATGTGACTAATTGTAAGCATTCATCAAACTAGCTCTTTAATTAGATTCTTATTTGAGTGTATTAAATAGGTATATTATTTGAATTCTGTAATACAAAAGGAATCAGATGTCATTAGTTTTTTTATAAACATCAAAGGGTTTCCATTTACAGTAAATTAGAATAGGCAAGAATGTTATCTTATGTGAAGGTGTTTTAGAAGGGTTTTATCTGAGGTAAAAATACACTTAATTTGTAAGAACTGCTGGGGATGTCTGAAAGAATGTCTGAAAGAACTAATTTTTAAATGCTCAGTTTCCTTATTACAGAGATAGTGAGGACAAGATACTGAAACAAGAAATGGCAGCTTGGTATGCTATTTTCTCTGGAATTCATGTAAATACATGTAGATAAATTTGTCTGCATTCATAAAGTGTAAAAACTTTCATAGGATATTTTATTTAAAGACATAGACTTGTTAGCTGGGCAGTGGATTTTGTCTCCATTTGAGTAAAGATGCCCAAGGTTCGTGAACAGCCTTCTGAAGTTTTGTCTTTTTTGTTTTCAGAGAGCAGTTAGCCTTGGATAAAGAGAATTGGGGCTCTGGATTTAATTCTTATTGTCAACAGGTACAGTTCAGCATTGCCCTATGTGAAAAGTAGACTGGGAAAATACTTCTCCATGTCCTTTCTGCTTTGTCTGAGTCTTGCTGCCACTGTTTTGCTCTCTGCAACAGTGCAGTGACTTCTCTTAATCTTGCAGCCTGGCCTCCTGCTGGCTAGTAATATTTTTCTGCTTGCCAAGAGGTAGCCAAGTCTCACATCAGGGTCCGGGTGGCTGTGACTTCCGCTAGTCATGGTGGGGATAGGATATAGTGTCCTTTTGTGATGTAGAAAAGCATGGATGGAAGAGCAGCGAGGAGTAGTGAGAAATGGTGTTGTGCGCTCCTCTCAGTGTACTACAGCAGCTTTGTTGGTCTGAACAAGTCCCTTTGCAAAAGGTGCCAAAGGCTGCAACGGTTGAGTGGGGGGTCTCTAGGTCCAGGGCTTAGCCCATTACCTAGAGGGGTGTGCTCTCCCCGCTGCCCCTGACCACGTGGCCCCCAGGGAGCCCGCAAGGACCACACAGGGACCACAGGAGAGGGACCAGAGAGAGAGCTTTATTCGTAACAGAAGGGGGTATTTATGGGTTCAGGGAGGATCAGGATATGACCAATAGGAATCTCGAGGGACTTTGGACTTTTCACCAATAGAATTCAAGGGTTAAGAACCAATAGAAGGGGTTAGATGTAGGCCAATAAGAAAACTTTCTGAGCCTTCATCAAGGACACTGCAGATATTCCAAAGTGGGAGATAAGGGTAACTCAGGGGATTTGGGGAAGAAGGGTGATTCAGGAAAAAGAACAATAGACTCCATTTTGTACATTTAAACAACATTAAAACCCTCAGTTTTTAAGGCATTAGAGTTATCTTCTTCATTTTCTTCACCAGTCCACTTCTGACAGGACTTTTTCCATTCCAGATACTGTAAGTTGAATGCCACAAAAGTCCACTGGAAGATGGGCTCTATGTTTATTTGGTTCTTTCTGCTCTTAGTTTGACCTGCTCTCACTGCCAAGTCCCTCACTCCATCCAGCAAAAGGCTCCCACTTGGTCTACATGCAGCATTTTTCTTCTAATGTTTTCTGTTTCTAGCATTGCCAGAAATTATTATGCACTTACCTGTTGGGGTCTCTACTGTCCCCTTGAAAACTTCAGAGGGAACAGCTTCTACCCTTTGCCTGGGAAGCTGAAAAAACCCATTATTTGAACCTTAATGAATGATCTCTTGTTCACCCTTGTGCTTCTCTAAGAATCTGATGGACTGTTGCATTTCTGTTAACACACTGTAGCTCTTGGTTTCTCTCCTCATATGTCCATCCCAAGAGAATGAAAATACATGAGGAAATTGTATGGCAGCCTTCTAAGAGTATGGCTAAATATCCTTTCCTAAGCCTTCAGGTTTATTCCCCTATGAAGATGGACTGTTTCAAGTAAATTGTGAGAATATTATCTAATTTGAGAACAGAGCTTAGCAGCCATTTCTTGGCATTTTACAATGAGAATTCCTACAAGCAATCCAAAGTAAACCCTGTCCTGATACCTCTGAAGAGAACAACAGTTGCTGTGAGTTCCCCCAAAGCAAGGTCTAGCAGAAGCTGACTGTGAGTGCTGGCTCTGTGCCACCCTCAACAGAAATTGGCAAGGACATGCATTTTTCAAACACTGCTGTCAGTAGACTCATCTACGTTACCAGTTTCCTCACAACCCTACTGTTTAGGCATCCAAATAAAAGATAGGGGGTTTTTAACATATAGAACACTTTCAGCCAAAATCTTCATCTGTAGGTTGAAGGATATTTAATTTAGTGAAAATTTAATAAAAATACTCCAACAATATTAATTCCCCAAATTGAGATTTATTTATGGTAATTATGGAGCCTATGCAGAAATATTTATTGCTATGACTTAGTGGATATCTGTGAGACACTAGCACCTGATCTACGATTTCTGTGAAGGAGTTTTACTTTAAAAATACAGAGGTTTCCAACAATATCCACCCTCTGGATGTATTGGAAGAGCTTTTGATTCTTTTAACACCTTAAAAGAGAATGCAGAGGAGAAAAGCTGCACACATTTTCTCAGAGGGTACTTTTACTGGTAAACTTTAGAAAATAAAAGTGCTTGTCAAAAGTTTAAAGGGTAACATTCACCAAAATAAAACATTCCGCAAAATGTTGACTTAGCATGTACAACTTAGCAAAATCCAACCTGTCTGGTCTCAAGCTACCCAAAATATTAAGAAAGGAGATTAGGAGAAGAAGGAGAAGTAAAGAAAGAGAGAGAAAAAGAGAAAATTGCTGCTACCACTGGAGTCCTGGGCAAGTCCAGCTTCTGTGTGTTCAGGTGGCAGGGTCTGAACAAGCATGGAGAGCACATGTTACTGGTTTTATTTGCTTTGGCCTCCCTGTGGCCACACTCCATGCTGCTAGGTGGGACTTGTGGTGTGGTAAGGGCAGTGCTCCCAAGCTGATTTTGACTGACAACTTTCTCAGGATTGCCCAGTGACATTTGCAGAGGCTGGGGTATGTCCCTTCCTCCCTCACCATGACTCACACACACTTGAGTTGGTCCAAGCCAATAATTAATATAATAACCCATTGTCCCACAATATCAGAAAAAAATACAGTTATGAAATGCAAAAATAACATTTAGATTTTTCAAGCATTTTTTGATTAGTTGCTTTTGGGTAGTCAAAATTGAAACTGTCTGCAGTACACTGGGAAAGTTCATACGCAGCAAAAATGCCAGTTGCATGGAGATGGACGGTAGGCTAAATGGGTTTATTGTATCACAACACATATGTACAGGTTTAAAGGTAAAACCAGCAGGAGAAATGAACCTGACTCAAGACAGATTACAAGTCAGAGTTACAATTTACTAAAAAGGTTACAATACATGCAAAGATACAGAATAAAATTGGTTTTAACCCACAAAGAACTGATGTATAACCAAAGACCCTGAGGAACGAATGGAATGGTGTTCATTAACCCCTGTGCTGAGTGCCATGTGGTCCCCCCCAGGACAAAGTAAAAGGAAAGGAAAACCTGTTGGTGAGGATCATGGTTGCAGTCTTGTTGAGATTCTGATCCTCCTCTGGATCTGACAAGTGATACCAGAAGTCCAAAACCCCAAGGATTATATATGCTCAGGTTCAGGTGGGAAGCACAGTACCTCCCCCAGGGCAAGGACTTCCAGAATAGGTGATTTAACTCTGTAAGTCATGGGATATTTTTGGAGTTTCTGATGGCCCATTAACAGACATGACCCCTCAGGCTGGGTGTGAAGGTGCTGATGCCTCCCTGGTTGGGAGTTTCCACAGCTGAGTCACTGGTGTGAAGACAGAAACATTCCTGTGCCTTGCAGGGTTCTTTAACACCCAGCTTGTAGCCTGAGGGGTCAGGTGTGCCCTGGGCAGCTGGTGCAAATGATCCATTATTAACAGCTTGTCAGAAATGACATACAGGGTGTAGAATACACCATTTGATTACACCCACATAGTGATAAACTGGTTCTGGCCGCTGTAACTAGGACACACACATTAAACAGCAGGCTTCCTGTGCATTTTAGGTACATTCTAGAATTTATGATTACTTAATTAATTTCTGATTTGATTGAAATAGATATCAGAATCTCCATTGGTTTGAGTGGACCAGAATTTCCTCAGCTGTAACAGTTGAATGTGTGTCTTGGGTTGAGCTGGCAAAACACCAACTGTCCGAGACAGAGTGAAAAGGGCTCGTTCCCCCCCAACCAGCTAAAGGAGAAAGAAGAGGGAGAGGAAAAAAAACCTCAAAACCCAGGTTTATGCTGAAAACTAACTA
>JAWWEV010000202.1:0-21555 GCA_035583235.1 Hafferia zeledoni
TCCAGACAGTGCTGAGGTCACCTCTGAGCCTCCTCTTCTCCAGGCTGAACACCCCCAGCTCCCTCAGCCTCTCCGCACAGGGCTTGTGCTCCAGGGATAGGGGGAACAACTTTGGCTCTGCTCCCTGAAGCCCAAGAGTGTGGCAGACACTGCCAGAAGACCACCGGACCTGGCCAGCAGAGCCACAGGCAGTGTCCCCTGCCACTGGATGTCACTGTGCACTCACAGCTGAGGCAGCTCCCAGCCATACACCCACTGGTCACAGGGAGCACCTTCCCAGCCCTGGCTGAGCTTCAATGTACATAATTTCTATCTGAATCACTTAAATCAACAGGTCGCTCCAGCCCTAGGAATTGTTTTCTTTTCATGGTCTTGTACTGAGCAAAATGGGAAGAGAAGGTTGTGGAGAAGCTCTCCTAGCCCTACATACAGCTCCTGTGGGACTTGACTCACACTTCTAGGAAGCTTCCAGCAGCCAAAGGGGAACAGTGTGGTCTTAACCAAAAAGGCAAAACAGGGTCAGTGTTTCCAGATGAAGCAGCATCACACCCTGTATGATAAGAGATTACTTTAGGTGCTTCTATCTGAAAACCACATCTGGGGGCAGTTCCTCTTCCCCTGCTTGAATCACCCACATCCTCACTTGCTGTTGTTTTTTTTTCTTGGAGGAGAAATGAGTGAAATAAAAATTCACCAAAAAAATCAAAATCCCCAGCCACAGGAGCTGAGGACCAGGTGCTCCAAGTGTTTACAGGATACATGTTATTAGTTCAGGTTCTGGTGATGGTTTACCAAAGCTCTTCCAGCTCTTTGCATGCCACGTGCCAGTTTGTTCATTCAGTGGCTGCTCCTGTACTGCAGTGCCACAGGGGCTACAAGTAGATTAGAAGGAGATCTGTGCATCAGTGCCAGCCTAAGCTTTGAAGAGAGGAAGCTGTCAGAGGAGCAAAGGGGGTTCATGTTATGTGCCCAAATAGAGTTTATCTTTGCTCTCATGTCAGATGCCAGCTGTCACTCTGACGCTTTTTCTGAGAAAAGCTGGCAGAAAATAGTTAAATGGTGATTCAGGAAACCCTGCAGAGCCCCTGTGAGGTACAGAAGGGTTTTGGCAAAGCCACTCAGAGAAGTCCTGTTTGCTCACAGCATCTCAAGCAGCAGGAGGTACCAGGGCCCCTGAGCAACCCTGAATCCAGCAGAGCAGGAAATCTGTGTCCCTGTGGGGGAACTTCAAGGCTCACTCAGCTGATCTGTGTGATCCTGAAATAGCCATTCCAGGATCACTGACTCCAGCTGAGCTGTGCGACACAGTCCCTGGATCTGGGAGCCTGGCAAGGAGGGGACAGGCTGGGGGGCACAGAGATCCAGGCTCAGATCTGCTGGAAGCCCCCAGGCCCTGCTGACTCTGCACAGCTCTGCAAGCCCTTTCAGGGCCATGTGAAGGCTCAGGAGATGTGACCCACCTTCACAGCGTAGACCTGGAAGCAGACGGGCTGGATGCCCATGCGAACGTAGTAGGTGATGATGTCCGTGATGAACAGATCAGTCACAAGGTGTTTGCTCGGGGAGGGAGGCTGGGGGGGCAAATCACATTATTCAGCAGCCACAGTCACTTCTCAAAAACCCAGCCACAAACTCTCACACCTTCCTCGATAAACAGTGAGTGATGACCTGTCGCTCTGCCCTCACTGGTCAAAGCCAATGGGAGAAGCAAAGGCTGTGCCCACCGATCTATCAGCCTTTTTTGTAGGCTGTCAGTGACAGCTCAAACTGCCGGGAAATGAGAGCCAGGGGTATTTCAGCAAATGCCTCATTTCTTTTTTGAAATCTGCCATTTCCTGTCCCTTGCCCAAAAACCCCCATCACAGCAAATGGGTCTTGTGGGCTGGGGCAGTGTCAGCCACATGCACCTTCTGACTGCTGGGCCCTGGGGAGGGTTTGAAGGAGAAAGGCTCTCTCTGGGGCATGGAGGAGCCCTGCAGTGCCCAAATTCATCCTCAGACACAGCTGATGTGTTTGGGAAATAGGCCAGGCTGGAGAGGTGGGAAGGTTTTCCTCATACCATTGTGGCCAGCTTGGGAATCACGTGGCACAGAGTGTTGATGTTGCTCTCATACCATGGGTCAGCTCTGCCCAGGTACCCAGCCACTTCACAGAGCTCCTCATGGCCAGGGGCAGCATGATCCTGTGGGAGAAACACAGCTCAGAGTAGGATCATGGCTCAAAATACCACACCCCTAGAGGAGACAGAGGGAGCTGGGACATGCAAGCTGATCCCCCCATCCCTTCCCCTTCCCTGTTTGGTCCAGAGAAGATGACAAACTCACTTTGATGGTGCTCAAAAACAAAAACTAAGTGAAGAATGAAAAAAAGAAATAATCATTTTATAACAGCATGTTTGTCAGGGTTCGCAGCCAGCTCTGGACCAGCTTAACATATTGTGAGAAGTGCAACTGTTTATTTGTCACTGTCTTGAAGCTGTCAGAGGGGAAGAGATGTGCCCAAGATAAACTGCAAGGTAATCACTTACAGATCTAAAACTGGGGCCATCATCAAGGAGCCAAAGCTCTGAATGAGCAGTGACTGCTTTCCCAAAGCATTTAGGAGATGGGAAAATCACCAATCCTTTGCTAAACTTCATCAGTCCTCCTATAGCTGGGGCATATGATCAGGACTGAATGAGTTGTCATCCATCAGGGAGGCTAGAGCACCTTGCATGCCTGTGAAGCTGATGGGTTCCCTAAACCAGTTTGCAAACTGAGCCCAGCCGCCCTGGCTTGGCTCCCACCCTCTTTGGTCTATGAGCAGGGCATGAATAGATGGGAAATCCTGTAACCCCGCTGTTCTCTCTCCCAAAACACCATCATCAGTTGCTGGCAGTGGGCAGCAGCACCTGGAGCTGCCAAGCCCAGGCTCACCTCAACAGCCAAGGTGTTTGGCTGCCCTGCCATGACTGGGATGTAGTAGAACTGCAGGTTCAGCCTGGGAGTCAGGAAAACTCGACGTGTTTCTCGTTTCCTTGAAATGGAAAAATAAACAGTTGTGTTCCAAAGGGAAGAGGGAAGAACATGGCTCTTGGCCAAGAATGCGCAGTGCCAGGAGGTTGCAGCTGCTCTGCAACAGGAGCATGTGCCCTTCTCATGTGCCTCCTTTGCCCAGTGTGACAGGATGGCAGTAATGCCCCTGGGTTGCCAAACCGAGCAAGGGGAGAAGATGGGGAGCCAAAGACAGGATTTTAGCTTGGACTGGTGGTCCCTCTGCACCCAGTGCTGCTCCCCAAGCTGGTGCCTGCATCACAACCCAGATCCACCCCATGCTGCTCTCCTGGCCCAGTTGAAGCAGCTGGGAAGAGCAGGTGAACCAGTTGGGAAGAGCCAGCCGTGCAACAGCTTTTCTTCAGAATTTTTCCATTTTGCATGTCTACTAACCCACTTCATAGACAGAAGAAAGAACTTGGTGTGTGAATCATTTGGGCCAACAGAGCCAGTTGATGCCAGGCAACCAGTGAAGTCAGGTGCATTTGGGTGTTAAACACCTGTGTCCCATCCTGTCCCAGGTAACTCTGGAGCCCAACCCCATCCTCAGCCATCCTGGCTGCTCCAACAGTTTGAGGAGCAAAGCCCCCACCATGTCCTGCCTTCCCCCAGGCCCCCAGACCCAGCAAGCTGTGGCCACCAGTCACCTCAGAGAGTGGTAGGCTTGTGCCAGGCGCCCCAGGATCCGGTCGTCCCCCAGCAGCACGATGCGGGCGGTGTGGAGCCTCTGGAGTGAAGCTGCAGCATCCAGGGGGATGCCCGACCTCCTCTGCAGCTTCACCGGGGGCTTCCCCCCGGGGCTGTGGCAGCCAGCCTGCAGCAGGGCCATGCTCTCCAGCGGGGATGGCTTTTTTTTGATGCCACCCTTCCTGTGGAGCCGGGAGTGCTCCGTGTCGGCACTGCAGGGACCAAAGGGCTCCTCGGCGGCCGCGGGCAAGTCTCGCTCAATGCCGCTGTCGGTGGAGAGCACGGAGAAGCGAGTCTGCTCACAGCAGTCACAGTCTGAAATGATGTCCTGGATCTCGAAGTTGTCCAGGTCCTGGCTGAGGCAGTCGGGCTCGCAGCTCTGAGACAGCGGGCGGATGAACAGCACCAATTCCTTCCCTGCGGGCAGAATGGAGCTTGAGGAGGGGAATGCAACCAAAGCCAGGCCGCAGCTTCCTTCTCAGAAAAACTGTAAAGCAAGTGTCTCCACCAGTGGGCCCAAGGGGAGTCGGTCTTTCAGTCCCATTTCACATTGCACCATGAAAAGAGCTCAATATCACTCAAATAATAGAATTACAGACCCATAGGATGGTTTGGGTTGGAAGGGACCTTAAAGATCATCTCATTCCAACCCCTTTGCCATGGGCAGGGGTACTTTCCACAAGACCAAATTGCTCTATGCTCCATCCAACCTGACCTTGAACCCTTCCAGGGCTGGGGCATCAACAACAAAAGCAGGTACTCTGGGCACATCCTGCCCATCCTGTTCCCCTCCTCATCTCCTTCACCCCTTTACACCCCTAATCCCCTGATCTGAGACAGGCAGCCCCCAAGAAGGAAGGTTGGTGCAGTCAGCACAAGTTTCCATGAGTTTGGCCTTTGGATGATGGTTATAAAACTCACTGCTCAGGAGTCAGGGCTAATGACATGTTTTGCACAGGATCCCCAGACTCAGGCACCACCTCAGCTCCCCACAGCCCCTTGGGGACACTCACAGAGCTGGTCATCTTCTGTCCAGAGGTGAAAGCTGATGTTGGGGTTGGGCAGAGGTGTGTCCTGCAGCCCTTGCAGGGGAGCATTGCCTGGGGGAAACAAGGGTGCTTGTAACACACAGGGGCATTTTTCCCACGCAGGTGCACAAACCTCCCCCCCAGTGCTGAGCACCAGACACGGGCTGAGAGAGCCTGGCCTGAGTCCCAGGGGCTCTCCCATCCTGGTTTCTTCTGGCCAGAGGTAAGGCTGTAATCAGAGGCCTCCGATTTCACAAACTGAGCCTGAAGAACATGCCTACACCATGAGTGGAAGGCAGAAATGAAAATGGGGAGGCTGAGGCATGGCCAAGTGAAGGACATTGCTTTGAAGAGAGCAGAGAGGTTGCAGAATAAATCACACATTCTTTGCAAGAGAGACCTCTGATTCCACCATCACCATCTCTTTTAAACCTCTGTCTCTTTTTATGGCTCTGTGACAAGTAATGACACAATTTAGTAGCTCACTGCCTCCAAAAGGTGGAGATGGTCCCACTCCTCTCCCAGCACCACTGGCTGCCCCTCCCAATATCTTGCACTGGGACAGTCTCCACCTCTGTTGGGTGAGAGAGCTGGCATGCAGGGAGTAGCCAGGACAGGAACCATGACTCCCATTTCCCTCTGGCCACCCCAGATTTCTGTAAGGAATTGTGATGGATGGGGAATTTTATTATAGTCCATGTAGGTGGCAGCAGACTGGAACAGAGCACTTTCAGGGATGGGAGGACACAGCAGTGCCATAGTCCACCACATCATAGGATGATTTGGGTTGGAAGGGACCTTAAAGACCATCCAGTCCCACCCCCCTGCCATGGGCAGGGACACCTTCCACTATCCCAGGTTGCTCCAAGCCCTGTCCAGCCTGGCCTTGGACACTTCCAGGGATGGGGTAGCCACAGCTTCTCTGGGCAACCTTGTACATCAGCACAAGGAGGCTGCAGGGAGGAGTGCACAGTGTCCCCCCAGTCCAGGCCATGTCAGGGTGTTCCTTACACCAGCAGAGCACCACAGAGCCTGTCTAATCTCCCCCAGCTGACACTTCTGACACCCTTCGCAAACAACAGGGACATGTTTTAGGGTAGCTGAATTAGGAGCAGAGATTGCCATAGTCCCTTCCTCTGCCAGCTTTCCAACCTGGCCATCAGGTCACTGCAAGGACCTGATCCCAGCCCTGCTGCTCAAGCAGAGGCAGACAGGAGGTGGGGATGGACGGCCATGGGAGGACATGGCACAGTCACAGCAGGGTGGCAAGGCCTGCCAGCTGCACGGCTCCCTCATCCCACCAGGAATGGCTGGCTGGAGCTCACCTGCTGGGCAGGAGCTGAGGAGGGCACGGTGGATCTCCTGCAGCCTGGCTGTGTGCTGCCCACGATCTGTGGTGCCCTCGCCCCCCGCTCTCTCCACCGCCACCACCACTTGCTGGAACCAGCGCTCCACTTCACTCGTGGGCATATCCTGTTGTGAGAAGCAGCTGTTAACACTCAGAGGTGTGAAAAGAGGGGATGTCCCATGGGCAGGGCCGTGGGAGGGAACAGAAAGAGGGCAAATGAGTCCTGCAGAAGTTGTTTAAAGCAGGGGGCACAAAGATCCTCTTGTCCCCGGGGCAGGCTGGCTGTGCTGTCTGCTTAAAGCTTTTCCTGGTGGGTTTGCAGCTGATGGACACTGTGTCCCTTGGGAAGTCACCAGCAGTGCTGGCACTGCAAATGACTCTCAGGAGACGGGAACAGCAGACACACAAATGTAACCTTGGAATGGAAACTTCTGAGGGCCCCTGTAAAGTTGCCTTTCTGAATCAGGCATTTGTGTTACTGTGGCCCCACAGCTCCTTCAAGGAGGTTTTGGAGTAAACAAACTGAAACATTTCCACTGAGATGGTTTTTTAATTCCCAGGGGCTCACAGAGGAGCTTTGTTTCAGCAGCACAGCCCAGCTTTTCTGGGCAAAACCAACAACTCAAGATGAGGTTTCAGAACCTCTGGCTCTTGCTGTCGCAACTGAAGAATGTTTTAGTTTAACACCAGCTCTACAAGTAACTACCAGAGATGGAGACCAGCAGTGAGGAGCAGGAGAGGATCTCTCCACTTCCCAAAACAACTTTTTCTTCTCCAAGGTGTCCACCAAGAGCAGGACCATTGGAAAACCATGGGTGGTGCTGCAGAGATGGCGCTGTTACCTGGAGTCTGCCCTTCAGGCCGCTGAGGTCGCAGCCCTCGCCCAGGGCTGCCTGCATGGCGTGGCTGATCACATAACACATGCACGCCCGGGGGCTCTGGGAGGCCTGAGCTGCCTCTGTGTCGGTGACCAGAGCATTGCAGATGGCTTCAGAGAGCAGCTCTGGGTCAGCAAAGATGAAAATCCTGTGTGGGACAGGAGGATGGAAAAAGAGGAAGGGGAGAGGAGATGAGATGTGGATTCTCTGTTACTGACATCACAGAATATCCTAAGTTGGAAGGGACCCACAAGGACCATCCAGTCCAACCCTCAGCCCTGCACAGGCCCATCCCCAAGAGTCACCCCCTGTGCCCCAGAGCATCATCCAAACACTCCTGCAGCTCTGGCAGCCTTGGGGCTGTGCCCACTGCCCTGGGGAGCCTGCTCAGTGCCCACCACCCTCTGGGGGAAGAGCCTTTTGTTGAGATCCAACCTGACCCTGCCCTGGCACAGCTCCAGCCATTCCCTGGGTGCTGTCCCTGGTCCTCACAGAACAGAGATCAGTGCCTGCCCCTCTCAAGGAAGTTGTAGACTCAGCAGCTCATGTCTCCCTTATTCCATGCAGAGAAAAAGTGTTGCTGTTGATATTCCCCCTCTCCACCAAGGGAAGTTCCCTGCCTCCCAGGACCACAGAAATAAACTGGAATATGGGAGAAATTTGCTCCTCCCAAAGCAAAGCTCATTTTAGCAAGGTACTGGATACCACCAAATTGTGTCCCCTAAGACCACACACTCTCATGTGGTTGAGGTCCAGATTATCTATTCCATCCAAGATTAATTCAGAGTTCTGGAGAAGAGCAGGTTTTACTAAGAGACTACAAAACAAAAGTATCAACACATTCAAAGAGGGACTACTCACTTTTCCTGGTAAGGGTATGGGTCGCTTTTGAGGCTTTGTTCAGAAATGACCATTCTTTGGTACAAGGTACCTGGCAAGGGCAAGGAGATAAACACATGGGAGTCAGAGCATGAGACACAACACAACTCCTTGGAGCAGCTCAGTGCTACTCCCACTTGTAGAGGCCAACAGTGGGTCTGCCAAGTCCCATTGCTGGGGAGATGATGTAAAAGAGCCAAGAATCAGACCCAGAGATAAAAATAGTCAAAGACAAAGATAGGCCATGCTACATAAAAAGAAAACCCCTTCTATTCAGAGATAATATCCTGTGTTTCCCTTCCTTTGTTTATTGGATTATGAGCTCAGGAGTGGAGTCAGGAGCAGGAGGAAGAGCCCTACTCATGGGCTCCCTCCCAGGGCCACAGGGAGGGACGTTGTTTGGGGTTTCTGAATCAGGAGAGATGGATTTTACCCTCACCCAGCTCTGGGGAGAGGAAGATACACCCACCTGGCATTGCTCAGGTACAATCCCCTTGTGAACCTTGTGGTGCTCTATGGGAAGCCCCACTGGAGATCCCCATCTCTCCACATTGAATCATTCCTTTATCAGAAATCAGGTGAAATAAAGGTGGACCTCAGAGCTCCAGATAAAGCAGGGAAGGGTGGTTTGGGTGATGGGGTTAAGCTGAGAATACCAAAAATGGCACTTTTAAATTTTCCACCAGGTTTCTCATGTTTTACTTCGCCCTCAGAGGGTGTCTGCACCTTGCACTGTTTTAAAGGATAACTTTTAAAGACTCCCATTAAAGAAAACTGTAACAAGAACTTTAAAAAACAATGTGGAGAAAAAGGGAAACAAAGTTGTCCTCTGGCTTGCTTTCTAGAAGGGACTGTTGTCTGCAGACACTACTGACATTTCAGTGTGTACAACCTCCTGCACAGGTACTGGAGGGACAGCCCATGCTGGGCAGCTGCAACTCAGTCTCAGATGGAAAACTCACTTTGCAAAAAGGAGATCTCCACAAAACATACCAAGATGCCCAGACTGGGAGCAGAAACATGCTGTGCCCCATAGAGAATCACAGAATATTCTGAGTCAGAAGGAGCCCACAAGTATCACTCAGACCAACTCTTGGCCCTCTCTTGCACAGACACCCCAACAATCTCACGCTGTGCCCCAGAGCATCATCCAAACCCTCCTGCAGCTCTGGCAGCCTTGGGGCTGTGCCCACTGCCCTGGGGAGCCTGCTCAGTGCCCACCACCCTCTGGAGGCAGAACCTTTTCTTGATATCCAACTTAACACTCCCCTGACAAAACTTTAGCCATTCCCTCAAGTCCTGTCACTGGTCACAAGAGTGAAGAGTTTGGTACCTGCCCTTTCACTGCCCTTTGGGAGGATATTGAAGACCCCAATGACATCTGACTTCAGTCTCTTCTTCTCCATACTGAACAAACCAAGTGACCTCAGTACTCCTCATAAGACAGAGGGTGTATATATATTCCTGACCTTGGATGGGCTGGGCTTGACTCTGGTATGTCTACACTGACAGCAGGATGACCCCAAAGTTTTCTGCTGGGAACTAAGGCTCAGCAGCCTGAGGTCAGGAGAGGAGAACCCTCCCACCCAAATGCATCCCAAAACCCCCAAGCATTTGGCCATCTCCCTGCCATGGCTCACTGCAAAGGTCAGCTCAGGTATGGAAATCCCTCCAAATCCCCATGAGCTGGTTTTGGCTGAGGTTGTGTTGATTTGCTTCATGACACCCCAGTGCTGTTGCCTCAAGGGCCCATCCATTCCCTGTGCCCTGCAGGGACAGAGCAGGGGAACCCTCGTACCTGGAGCTGTCCTTTCCATCTTCAGCCTGGTGGCATAGTCCAGCCCAATGGTGCAGAAAGGCTTGGGCAGGGTCAGCAGCTTCTTACAGAAGTCATACACTCTGTCACAGAGCTCATCAGAGATGCAGGGAGCCTGCAGAGAGACAAGGAGATGGCACGGGCAGTGATCCCCAATGCTGCTCTCTCCCCAGAGCCCAGGCTTGGAGGGCACAGAGCTAAACCAAATTCAGTATGGATTTAAATGCAAAATGAAGCAGAATCAGGACTTAGAATGTTTGAAAACATCCAGCAGTAAGCACTGAAGGATGTGGAGACTTTGTGTACCAGGTTGTGGCTTTCTGCACCACCAGGCATCTAAACACCTCCACAAAAGTGGGTCAGCTGGAAGGACCTGTCACTCCTGTACAGGTCACACGTGACAGAGTCTCAGCCACCAAACAGCCCATTAGGAAACACACGATTGAGTCCACCCATGGTAGTCCCAGGGCTTTGCTGGGCAACTACTGGGCTATTCCAGCACCAGAACAGGTTCTGAGTGACTGTAAGTGGCCCCTCCTGTGGCCCAACACAGGAACAGTTTCTGAGTGATTTTAAGTGGCCCCTCCTGAGGCTTCTGATTTCCCTGGATCCTGCCCCAGTGAAGCCCACGGTAGGTTACCTTGATCAAGGTGTACATCAGCGTGTGCAGCAAGGGGATGATGTAATGTCTGAAGTCACCTCGCTCTGCCTGTGGAAGCAGAAGGCACAGTCAGTGCCTGACAGGATCCCAGGCTGGGCACCAGCACTGGGAATGGGCCCCCAGAGCTCCCAGGATGTGCTGGCTTGTGTCTCACAGCAGCTCAGACACACAAGGTGAGCATGGATACTCATCCTGGCTTAGGGGGGATGATCCCTGGGTCAAGGTGGGGTTTGGGATCCCCCCACAGGTTTTAGGGTGGGCAGGATGTCTCTGGAAGGTGCAAGGTGATGGACCACACAGCCATAGTGGGAGAGGGAGAACAAAGGGTTCTAACTGACCTCCTTCTTGTTGCAAAAGTTCGTGGAAAGTCAAAACCTCTGGGAAAAGTCTGTCTTACATTTGATGGGTGTGGGACCAGAGTGCTCAGGGAGGAGAGATGTTCTTGCCTCCCCATTCTGGCCCACGAGAAGCCAGATGGATGCTCAAGCTGACACAGATCTGGCCCCTCCCTGCAGCCTGGTCTGGCTCTAACAACAGCTCCAGCAACAGGAATGTCCCTGGATAAACCTGGGAAAGGTATTTCTACCCCAAAGATGTTTCTAGCCCCTTTCTTCAGTGCTGATGGATCTGAGTTAAACAGAACTGATGGCAGCAAAGCTTTACAAGTGATCAATTAAATGAATAATACTGAATTGCTGAGACCAATTGATATTTACCCTGGAGGAAGTCAAGCATGAAATTGCTAAATTATCATCTATGGTTGGTACTGATGGCTCAGATCTGCTACAGTACCAGAGGAATGAAAAAATAATAAAACCCAAACAAGTGGCACAGATTTCCAGGAAGAGCTTCAGGGAGATAAAGAAAATTACAAAGCAGGAGCACTGACACCTGTCTTGGGCAAGGAAAGATATCAGTAGCAGAGTGATAATACGTATGACAAGGTCTGACATGGCTTTATCAGGGGAAAGTAGCACTCAAGTCCTTGGGGGAATCCCTGCATCGACAGCCAAGGGTCATGTGGGTGTTCCTGTCCACGTGGATTTGGAAAAGCTGCTGGATAAGATCCCTTCCCAAGGCACTGATGGAAGTTGAACTACCACAGCAGGAGACAGAGAGCCTGCAAATAGCCTCAGAGATGCTCAAAGGTGGAAAATTGGGTTTGGGAGTACCTGCTGGATGTTCCCAGCACAGGGATCTCCACTGGGCTGATGTGGCCTCAACAAGTGTTGAGGGAGGGAGATCCCTCCACCCTACCAGATCAGAAGGAGAGGTTAGTAAAGATGCAGAGAAAATAGTACAGGGAGGTTTGTGCACAGAGGATGAGGAGTGGGGGCTCATCAGTGTGGTGAGGAGGAGGAGGAGGAGAGGAACAGGGTCTGACCCTCCCTGCACTGGAATGAGAACATTGGGTAAAATGAGGCAGGTTCACAAGAAAGAAAAAGTGCTTCTTCTCCACCTGACTCCTCAGCAAACCACAAACCAGGTCACACCGGGATGCTGAGAGTGCTAAAGGTTTATACAAGGCCAGAAAATTACAAACTAAAGCAATGAAACTAAAAACCCATCACAGGTTTTCACCAGCTGCTCCCGGGACAGGATCCTGGGTTCGGTGTTTCATCAGAGTGGGTGATGTGGAGGAGTAATTTCCACTCTACCTGTGGCCAGAGCTGGTGGGGTGGGATGAGGGAGGTTTGGGGTGGTTGGAGGAGTTTAGCACTGTGCTATTTGATGGTCTGGCTGCCTTTGGCTGCTGTGACATTCAGGAACCTGGGGAGGTTCATGGCTCTGCTCTCAGCTCACCATCATTTTGGGGACAAACCCTGGTCCCTGCAGCCACGGGACAAGCTACAGCTCTGCCCTGGTGTCCCACAGGGTTTTACACTCTGTGCTGAGTCACAGTCCCCAGCCAGGCTCAAGGCCCCTAAAAACATCTGTATGAGGTGCAGTTGAGTCCCCAGCCCTCTGCCCCCCAGCAGGGCATGTGCCTCGGAGGGGCCAAGCCTGGCACTCAGGGGACATCTCTGAGGTGGCACTCACCCTTTCCAGCTCCTTCACCAGGATCCTGACCACGACAGAGCTGTTACTGGGATTCTGGTCGATTTTTTTATGCAGGGTCCATCGCAGCATCCCTGAGAAGTGAAAGCCGGGAAAGGTCAGGTTGTCAAGCAGAGCAGTGAGGGAGGGATCAGGATGTTTCACAGAGGAACCAGGAGACTTGGACACTGTTGCTGCAAAAATCACCCACTTGGATGCTGCACTGACATTTTATCAGATCTAAACCAGATTTCTCTGCCCTCTGCTTCAATCATTGTCCCTCTGCATGAAGGACAAGTCGTGCTGCTTCCCTGATTCTGAATACAGAACTGATGAATTGCATCTCTAATCCTGGGAAGCCTTTGGAAAAAGGTCCTAGAGATCCCAGAACTGGGGAACTGGAGAAAAACAAAGCAGAGCAATAGGCATGAAGTTGGTTTCCTGTTGCCTCTGTTGCTCTGTGTATCACTGCCTGTTTTCACAGCCTGTCCCAAGGAATTTGGGTTCCTGCTGGTCCCAGCACACAGCACCTCAACACTCACTACCAACAGCACTCAGAGCAAAGACCAGAAAGCATCTCAGTCCTGAGGATGTCAAGGCTCATTCTGAAAAAATCAAATTTAATTAACCATAAAATATTCTGTGCGGTCCAAGCAAAATCAATTTCTCCAAATTAATTAGATTTCCTAAGGCTGCAACAGTCCAGTGGCTGGCTCAGGTAGAGTTTCATTCTCCAAATCCATAACACAGAGAAATAACTGACTCCTCAGTGCATGGCAAAGCGATATCCCCATGGAGAGACCTGGAGATTCCAGCTCTGAGGCGTTGAGTGAGTTGGGTGGGACTGTGCCAGGAGTCAGAGTCTGAGTTGCATCAATGCCCCAGCTCAGTGCTGGACACCCTGAGCTAACGTAGGGTGGAAAGGATGTAAAAGCCATGCAGAGGATGGCAAAAACTGCTGGGCCTGGTGCAGACACCAGGAGCTTAGCAAAGATTTGGCACCTCCAAGGGCAGGTTAGGAAGGGCAGGGCAGCACCAGGGAGGTGAAGCCACCATGTCCCCTGTTACGGGTTTAGCTGATAGGCCTAAATTTAGGCTTTAAAGTTCAGAGTAGGCCTAGAATTGTCAGTTTTGAGCTGGGCTGGGCTAGCTAACAGCTGACCTCTTCTAGCCAATGATGTTGTATTCCATACCACATTACATCATCTCAAAAGGAATAAAATCCGGTATGTGGGAGTGGCTTGGCCTGTTGCTTCACAGCTGTGGTCCCAGCAAGACACGCTGCCATCCCAAAAAAAGATGAAAAAGCCCAAGCCCAAACTATCAGCTCACCATCATGTTATCTTAAAAAAGTAAAATGTTTGTTCTTAGCTTTTCTCTCTGCTTAAGTCTGTCTTAAGAAAATTAACTTCTCTAAAGTGATTTGTAGTTAAAATAGTAAAATTTGTGTTTACTGAAGAGTGAAAAGTTATTTCTTGTTATACATAACTTGTGTGTGTGTTATATTATAGTTTTAATTTTCTCTTTTCTGTATAAATACCTGTAGCTAATTTTAAGCATAAACCTGAGTTTAGAGTTTTTTATTTCCCTTTTCTCCCTTTTCTAGCCAAAAGCTGACTCTGTCTTTAAGCAGTTAGCGTTTTGCCAACTCAACCCAAGACACCCCCCATACTGGTACTGACTGAGAGAGGGGAGGAGGGGTGTGTTGGGGCCCAGCAAACCCAGCAAGGCTGGCACTGCCCCCAGGGGGATGCCAGGGGTCTGTCTCACCTCTGTCACACTGGCAGGCCGGGTGGTGCCCATCCAGCTCTCGCAGCAGCGTCCGGACACGGCGCAGAATGTCCGACTCCACCTCTGTGGGCACAAACAGGACTTGAGCAGCCAAGGCAGCACCCCTGGGAGACTGGGATAACCCTGGGGAGGAGACACTGGTTTGGGTGCTCTGCACCCTCCCCACAGCCCTCAGAGGGGGTGTCTCAGCAGGTTTTAAACCAGGATGAGCCTCAATTGAAACAGAGCAGAGCTGCTGGAGCAGGGTGGGAATGCCACCCCATGGCCTGGTGGTCCCTGGAGTCATAGTGGAGGGCAGGGTGTTTCTGCAGGGGTGTGATGGTAGGGAGGCTCTGCAGAGGAATGCTCATGCAGGAGCTCTGCAGAGCCCTCCTCTCCCCCTGTTCACTAAAAAAAAATCACACATTAAATATAGAAACTAACAAAATTAACCCACAGCTTGGCACCAGAAATGTGCAGAAACACCTCTGCATTTTGGCACGGCATGGATTCAGCCTCAGCCTCACAAGGAGTACTCTTGCAACAAGGTCTGGTGCCCACACCAGCAGCTCACCCCTCATGGGAAACCCAGGCAGGGCCACCACGCTGGCATGTCACCTCCTTCCTTCACCTAGGACCTCTCACAACCTCTCCCTGACATGCCATTACCCACCCCTTGGCCTTGAGCACCTTCTGCTCCCCTGGACAGGGATCCCAGGTCAGTGGCCCTGCCTGGAAACCACCACATGCACTTTGGACTCAACAAACCCAAACTGCATCCTGCTCTCAGTCAAAAATGTTTGACAACCTCAGCCCCAGTTTGGGGCATGACTTGTACGTGGGCTCATGAGCATGAGCTCACTTGGGTGGCAGCTGTGAATAAACATCACCCCTGAAGACATGTGGGTAATGGCCAGGAAGGCTGAAAGGTCCCTGTACCCCACCATGGTACTGCCTTTGTGTCCCTCCTTACACTGGGGTGCTTGTTCCCTACTGGCAAAATGATTCTTGCTCCTTTGCAATGAAAAAAAGTATTATATAAAGTTGGGTATTATTAGGTGATGTTCTCCTTCTGTCAGGAATTGCAGGCTGGAGCAGCCAGAACATGGCCTGGTCCAGGGGAGGATCACTGAATCCTAGAATGGTTTGGGTTGGAAGGGTCCTGGAAGATCATCTCTGCTGCCACCTCATCCCAGCTCACAGGGCAGCATCATGGCCAGACACAGCACAAGCCACTCTTGCCCTCTCCAAGGCCAAGCCTGCAGTGTCAAAAGTCCAAAAACCAGGACAGAGGGGCAGCAGACATGAACTCTGCATGAAAGGCAACTGGGAAATGCAAAATTTACAATATTGGGGATGGCCTATTGCTGAGTATACCCCAACAGTCAAAACAGTTCTCCTGTTTACTGACTCCAGGGAGTGCATCCCTTAAGGACACTTGTAGGGAGGATTCATTCAATCCAGGCTTCTGCAGAGGAGCACTTACTGCTGGGGCTCAGTCAGAGCTGTGTTAGGAAACAGCCCCACACTCAGGGCCCCAATTATTCACATGTATTGAGGGACCTGTGTGTCTTCACAAGTGAAGCCCCATCTCTGCCAGCACAGTTTGTCATGGTACCCACACAGGGAGAAACTACAGTGCAAAAATGTCCCTTGAAATGGGATTTTCCTCATTTTGAAAGTGTCATGTCTTGGAAACTTGTATTTTCCCCCTTTTTTGTTTTTTCTCCAGTGATTTTGTGCATCACAGAATCATAGAATCAATTGGGTTGGAAGAGACCTCTGAGATCATCAAGTCCAACCCTTGGACCAACCCCACTGTGATTGCTCCTCCTTTGAAGCTCCTCAATTTCACTGGTCTGTTTAATGGTTTTGCTCTCAGGGTTTATGCAGTAATTGACTATAATTGAAATTTCCTGTTCTTTTCATTTGTGTATGTTGTTTTAATGACCAGGGGAAGCTTTTCCTGAGCATTGATATAAATACACTCCTCCTAAATCAAAATAACCTCAGCCATGATACTCTGAGGTTTCTTCATGGGGAGCAGAGCGTCAAACAGTTTGTTACAACAAAAACAAGATGCACTTTGATCTAAAAACAGCTTCAACCCACCAGCAACAAACAGTGGTGGCTCAGAAATTGAATAAAATATTTCAGGACTGACATCCTGACCTCGGAGTGCCAGAAGATCAACAGCCCCTTGTGAAACAACATGGAAATAAAACATGGGGGGGAGAAAATGGATGGAAATAAAACATAAAACTGCTTTAAGACTCAAATGTGAAGGGTTGTCAGTCCTGAAGCTTTCAGAGTGCTCCACTACAGAAAATCTTTTGGCTTCATGAGTTCTATCGAGCAACATCTGCCAACTCCTTGCAAAGAGCAAGGTCTGCCCAGCTTGGGTATTCACGTGCGTTCGTGGAGGATAACTGAGGCAGAAGAAGGTGGGTGAGGTGGGTTCATTCATTGGGATCCCCCCACCCCAGCACCCCGGGGGGTTCAGCATCACCCACCTGTGCTCTCCATGGCTGAGATGGGGCTGCAGCACAGGGTGGGCACGGCGGCCGTGGGGTATCTGCGACGGGGTGAGTGCTCAGCTGCTCCTCACTGCACACGGGCATGGCCTTGGGTCCCGTGTCTTGCCTGCACAAAATCAAGGCAAATTGGCTCAGGTTGGTTTTGGAGATCAAGGTCAGCCTGAAACTTGGCTGGGAGTACAAAGCCACCAGGACACAGTGGGCATGGGACCCCCGTGGAGATGCCCAGGAGGGAGGCCTGTGGCAAGCACAGGCTGTGTTTTGCTGTAGAAACCTTGAGCTCAAAGCTGAACCCATCTGAATATTTGGCCCTCAAAGCCTCCTGCAGCAAGGAGGCCCCCAGGGATGAGCATCAGCATCACTGAGAAGGGCAGGGTTGGGATCCTCATCCTCCCCAGGATTTAAGAAGAAATTTTCTATTTAAATCAAACTGAGTATGAAACGCAAAGCCAAAAGGAAAAAAAATAAAAAAACCTAAATTTCCATGAGGTTTTATGCTTGTTGCTCACCCACTACCATCCTGATCCAGCATCCCAGAGAAAGAAACCCCAGGGAAAGCTCAGGAGACAGAGGGAAGGCAGCCTGGAGCCAGAGAGCTTCCCTTGCCCTTCACTATTGTTCTTTCCTAAGAAAGGGAAAAAAATAAGCCCAAGAGCTGAGGAGGAAGGAAGGGAGATTTGCCTGTGACACGACTACAGTCAGGCTGTGGAGCCACTATGGGGCAGGCACAGGGGAGCAGAGGAGAAACCAGCATCTTCTGTGTGAAATATCCCCTCAGAGATGCTCAGCTGCAGTCATGTACCCACAGGGGGGTCCTCCTGGCACATCGTGGTCCTGCCCCCCCAGTACCTGTGGCAAGGCAGTGTCTCCCCCAGTGTGTGTTCCACTCCCCTCTCCCTGTCCATGGGCACAGCAACAACCACAGGGCTGAGGTGTCTGTATTTACAGCTGGAGTGAAGTGCAGCACCGGGTCCAGCATCTCTAGACTGAGGCTCTTCCAGCCTGCAGATTTGATCTTCTCTTCTTGTCTTTAGGGATGGAAAGAAAGCCCCAGCCCACAGCTCTGAATTCTGTGATTTCCCCGAAACACCCAGGGAGTCCAACTCCAGCCAGCCCCAAAACAGCTGCCAGCCCTCTGTGTCCCTCCAGGCACAGTCAGCCCATCAGCCCACACTTGTCTTTGCTCCATTTAGAATTTGCTCTATTCAATTTGTAGATTAGGACCTAACTCTGCCCAGGTAGCTTGTAAATCTGTAAATATCCATCACCAAATCCAGCAGCTCTGCAGCCACAGGAGGAGGTGGATGGACACGTGTGGGAGTGCCCCTGTCACGCACCAGGAGCCCTGACAGCATCTTGCTCACAGCAGCTTTCAGAAGCCCATTAAAGGTTTCCTGCAGCACCTGAAGTCTTCAGAACCCACCCCAGCCCCATGTGACCTCTATTCCTGACCCACAGGCTGGATAAGGGTCTGGCATGGAGCCACTCCAGCAGATTCCCACCACCTGCCAAGCAGCAGCACTGAAGGCGCAGCTCCAGCCATGGCTGACAGTGGAGAGGGCAAGGGAGGGGAGGACAGGGGGCCACCTCCAGGCCAGGGGCTCACTGTAGGCACCCCTCTGCCTCTGCCTACAGAGCTGGCAGGCAGCTTAGTCCAGTGCTGGGAGCAGGGAGGAGATGCCAACTCTTCTCCAGTTCAGCTTGATGCCTGATACCTCAGAATTGCATCCCTGTGGCACATGGATACAACTGCAGTGATGGATGTGCCCTTTCCCCCAAGGTGACTACCTTGGGGACAGCAGAGGTGTGGAGCAAGGCAGAGGGTATCAAGGTCAGGAAACCACCTCCCCCTCTGCACCCCACGCTGATGGCTGCCTGTGGCTGAGCTGTAAGTGTTGCCCACAGGCTGTTCCTGTCTGTGACACAGTCACCTGCCTTCCCGGTGGCACCCACACTGCCCAGCTCAGGCACCAGCTGACTGCAGGGATGTTCTCAGCAGAGCAGTGGGTACGGGAAGGGATGCCCTCAAAGCCCGGGCACCGCTGGCCACAGCGCTGACAGCCCACACCGAGCACCAGCCCTGCGTCTGTGGCCAGTGAGGACCTGCTTCTGCAGGCAGAACTGGGATGTGCCTCCTGGAGTGGACAAGCAGGGCTTTGCTTCCACAGGCAGAGCTGGGATGTGCCCCCTGGAGTGGACAAACAGGGCTTTGCTTCCACAGGCAGAGCTGGGATGTGCCCCCTGGTATTCCAGGATCTGAGCCAGAGGAGAACATCAGTTAACCCTCCTCATTTCAAAATTTACAGCTCACCCCCTTGAATCACTGGCTATAAAGGGGAATGGCTTCCCTGATCCCTTGCTTACATAAGAGCACCAAATGCTGTAGAGCAGCACTACACAGATGATGAGCTGGTTGGCACTGCCATGGTCAAAATTCAATTTCCTGCTGGAAAAAGCACTGAGGGCCCCCAAGCCATGGGAGACCCAAAGGCTCTGTGCCAAGCAGCAGAGCTGGGGCTGCACTCTGGGCTCCTCTGCCACCTGCCTGCTGAAGGAAACAGCCCGTGCTAAATGTGGCCGTGGTTCTCCACATCCGCATCCTACCTGCCCGTGCGTGGGAGGGGAGCTGGTGACCAAACGTGAGACTTGTGTGGCAGCACTTGGTTTCCAAATTTAGCAAAGGGCTCAATAGGACCAGATGAATCTGAGCTCCTCCTGCCTGAGAAACTTTGGTTCTCCCTTCACCTGTCTGCTTAAAAAGTGCTCATTTTCCTCACTGTCAGAAAAGAGCAGTGGAACTGAATCCACAGTCCACATGCTCACTCTGGCTGCTTGGGTGTCCTAAGAAAATTCAGCATAAAATGACAAAAATTGATCCCTGGCATGTTCAGAATCCAGTCACACTGTCTGTGGGAAGACAGGTAAGTGTCATATGGGAAGAGTCATGAAAGGACATACATAAAAACAGACTGGTGAGGAAGACTGGGGTCAGTCTGGTTCCTGCCAGGTAGCAGCCACTTGTTCTCACTTAGCCTGGCACAGAAACCAAAATGAGCAGAAAATCACCCCTTTTCATTGGTGGTGTTTTCTGCTTGCTTTGCTCCCAAGGGTGAGGGTACCAGGGCCACTAAAGGAGGAGGAGGGACGAGTATGGGACTACATCAGCCCCAGTTTGGAGCAGTTTGGACAGCAGGACCTCCCCAGCTGTGACAGACAGGGATGCTGCCTGCCCTTTCCTCCTGGGCTTCATCAGGACTTTCCCAACAGCCACTGGCCCTGCAGTCACCTCAACACAAATTTAACCCATCACATGGAGAGGAAGGATTTGAAGCTGAAGGAGCCTGTTCTGCAGCCAAGGACTGAATTCTGCCTTTGTGCAAGCATTGACACAGTTCCCTCCTGCAGACTTAGATGCTGCTCCCCAGCCAAGGTGCCTGGGTAGTTTTTGGATGACAATAATGAAGCCAGGCTGGTGTATGTCAAACGACCTGACCTTGGCACCTTTTGTGCTGAACAGAGAGTGGCAAGGGGCAAAGACCCAACCTGGGCACCCCTGGGAAGGCTGACCATGTATCACCTGGCAGGGGGCATTCCTTGAACATGACTTAGAAGATGTGTGCCACTGCAGGGACACAACAACCCTCTGGAGCTCCAGTTAGAGTTGGTGATTTGGGTGAAAACCTGTGTGGAAGTGCAGGCACACACCATGGAGGCCGCAGTGCTGGTGTCAGAGCTGTGGGAGAGAGCACCCACTGGCACCCAGAAACCTGGGGGGCAGCAGGATCTCTATTACTGCACCAGGAGCTTTCTTGACTTGCTGGGACAGGAACAATCCCCATGCCCACCCTGTGCCACCTGCCTGCCCCACTGTTCCCAGGACACAGCTGCCATAAATCCCCCGGGAGACCAGACACTACAGGCTGGTGTGTTATGCTGTGATGCTTTGACAGCTCCTTTCCTGGAGAAGATGGAGACAGATGTCCGTGTGTTCTCTGCCTTCAGGGACAAGTCTCTTCCTGATGGACCCTTTTGGTCACAGACCACAGGGCTAAAGACCCTGGTTACAGCCACCTCTGTGCTTTGTGTCATTGAGCCCTGACCCCAAATATGCTGTGAGCCAGAGGAGCACCCCCCCCATGCCTGCTCAGGAGCTGTGTGGGGATGGATGGCAGGTGCAGAGAAGTGTCTGAGCTCCACTCCAGCCCCCCTTCTCATCCATGGATCCAGGCAAGCCAGCTCCCCCTTTCAGGTTTGAACTGCTGCCCTGGGGTCTCATGCAGGGACACTCAGCCGAGGGGACTTCACTGAGTCCCTGGGACCAGACCCTCAACATTAATTGTGCCTCATCCCCAGATCCCAACGCAGCAGACTGTGCTTGCTGCTGACCCAGAGGAAGGGGAGCACCAGCCATCAGGACCCCCACTACAGTCAGCCCTCTCTGCCCTCCGCACTCTCCTGAAGTGACTGATCCATGGCAAAAGCACAGAGAATTGTCCCAGTTTCTGGGGATGGAATCTGCACTGGTCCTTGAGCCTGGTGGACTCACTCAGACCTTTCATCCGGGCCCCCCTGCCCAGCAGGTGAGGTGGGAGTCCCCCCCAGCCTGGCCCTGCACTGTCCCCACTGCAGGGGGGACTCTGCCCCAAAGCAGCACAGCTCGGGCTGCACTCACCTTCCCCTGCGACCTCCCAGCTCCCAGGAACGCCGTTCCCTTTGGGGCACACGGCCTTCCCAGCAGGCACACTGGGAGGAGGAGGAGAAGGAGAGAGGAGAAGGAGAAAGAAGGAGAAAGAAGGAGAAGGAGAAAGAAGGAGAAGGAGAAGGAGAAGGAGAAGGAGAAGGAGAAGGAGAAGGAGAAGGAGAAGGAGAAGGAGAAGGAGAA
>JAWWEV010000203.1:6317-21507 GCA_035583235.1 Hafferia zeledoni
GCCTCCCTGCAGGAATATCCAGGTACTTTGTGCCTCCCAGGCCCTCAATGGAGGAAACACTAGAGAAGGAATTTTTAAAAAAATTAATGTAGTGTATGTGAATCACAAATCTCTTTGCACTCATTGAGCACCTAAATTTTCATTTTTCTTCTATTTCTACACACAGGGGAAACATTCAGAGCTATTTTGTATTTAGAGCTGTTGTATTTTGTATACATAGTTTACTACTGGTGATAGAATATATTACAATGATAAAGTTTGTATCTTTGAGGGTGATCCTGACAACGATACCAAAAAAATACTTATTTAAATGGAAAGTTGTGCAGTGAATGGTCTTTCACTGGGAGGTTTTTTGCAAGAAACAAATCTCATTCAGAAAAAAATATTTGGAGGAAAGAGGAGGAAAAGAAAGTGCAGGGAAAGAGAGTGAAAGAATTACAGTTAAGATTTTTCATGAGGAAAAACTAAAAATAGCTGCAGTGCAAGGGGAGATGTGACCAGACTGAATTTACATGGGGGAACTGAGAGTGGAGGGATTTAAGCCAAAGAAAGAAAAAAGCCTGACAAAAATACAATCCCATCCCATCCCATCCTGTTCCATCCCATCCCATCAAGAGTTAAATTTAGGATAAAAAGCCAAAGACCATTTCAAATCATAACTTGAGATAAGTTTTAGAACACCCAAATAACAAGAACACCCATTTCATTCTGGATATTTGAGGAGAAGCCTGGGCTTAGAAAAGGCCACTTCCAGTGCTACCTTATTTTAAACAAATTTTATCTTATTTTCAACATGTTTTCCTCACCTGAGGTACAAGATCAAGTTGAAGGATTATCCCACCCTCCAGGACCTCCATGGAGACTTTAAGAACCGTCAGCTCCCAACTAAGAGGCAGAAATAATTATTAATATCTGAATTATTCCCATGCAGCCTCTTCTTATGAACCTGCAGTGGTGGCAATTCCAGAGTCTCCTGGTGCTTAACTCATGCCAATATTTTGTATTAAATAGTATTAAATATTAAACATAAATTAAATAATAAAAATCTTTCCTGCTGCAACTTCAGCTTGTTTCTTCTTTCTCCTTCAGCAAAGTAACAGACTCCTCAGTGCAGGAAAGTTGTTGTATCTTTGGGTCTCACCTCAAAAACCAACAGGTTGTTTCCCTTTTCCCTGCAGGTCCTGTTTCCCAAACCCTCTTCTCTTCCCAGGTGTCCTCCATCCTTCTGGAAGTGCCCAAACAAAACCTGGAGCTCCAACAAAAGACACAGAGGTGAGTCCTGTCTTTTCCATGGGATCTGTGAAATCCTGGTTTGAATTTGCTCCAGGGGAAATTCCCTTTAAAAACAAGAAGTTGGGATTTTACAATGTCTCCTTTGCTTAGAATTACTTGGACAAGAGGATGGTTGAAGTGGGAAAATGCATCCCAAATGGAAGCATCCAATGGGATTTGGCAGCTCCAGCCTGGATATTTTCACCTGTTTTTCCAATCTCTCTTGGCTTGGATGCTCCTGAGAAAGCCACAAAGTGGTGGGTTTTGGGGAAAAGCTGATGAAATTCTTGCGCTTATGGTTTGGACCAGTGAGAAACTCACTACTTTTTAATTTACAGACCAGAATTTCTCCATTTTTCTCACGTTTGTTGTTCCTAAGGCAAGCCAGAGGGAATTTCTAGTGAATTTTCCCAACTCTTTCTGTCCCCCATAGGCTTCAGATGATGCAATTTGAGAAGAATTTGATAACGTGAGAGCTCCTTGGCCAATGATCTGACCACTTATTGTCCCAGGGGTAAGTTAATCTTTCAGAGAGGATTTTGCCTCATAAATAAATATTTTTAAACTTTCCCTCCTTTGTTGTAAAGTCTCAAAATCAATGCCCATTTTTATCAGCAACATCAGTGAGACAAGAACCAACCTCTGTGTGTAATGGTGCTTTGGTTTAGAAAAAGCAAACAGAAACCTCCATGTGAGAGGAGAACAAACCAAAACCATTTGGGATTATTAAGAGCAGATGTTGGGGGAGTATAATGGATTCACTTATAAAAATTCTGAGCATTTGCCAAGTTCAAATATTTGAAGTCCTATAGTGAGAGTTATTCTAAGTAAAGGAGTTGAATCTATGAAAATGAAATTATATATATGTAAGAGATGGAAAATTAACAAGTGTCTTGGGGATGAGACGCTTTAAATGACATTTTAGGAGCACAGAAATCCATTCCAAAGGCACAAAAAGATGTAAACAGAGTTTTCAGACTGGAGAATGGGTAATGTGGGAGGGGGATGCCAAGACAAACAGGCCCCAAAGATTGCCAAGGAAAGAAAAACCTGGAAAGAAAAACCAACTCTCAGCTCCAGGCACTGCAGAGGCAACAGGAACAGCTCAGGGGGTTGGGAAAACACTTGGAGCCAGCAGGAAAATCCATGGGGAAAAGGGACCCCTGGGTGGGATCCAGGCCTGGAGGGCACAGAGGGGATGGATCTCACTGAGTGTGCACAGGGGGGGCTGTTATGGGATATAGAATGTGGTTATTTTATTAAGGGATGTAATTTATATTATTTATTTATTTATTTGATACATTATATATATATAAAATAGATAGATGGAGAGATAGATGGATGGATAGATAGATATTATAGATGATGGATAGATAGATAGATAGATAGATAGATAGATAGATAGATAGATAGATAGATAGATAGATAGATAATTGATAGATATTTATTTATTGATTGACAGATAGACAGATAATTGATATATAATTGATATATAATTGATAGATAAAATGATAGATAATTGATAGATAAAATGATAGATAATGATAGATAATGATAGATAGATAAATTGATAGATATTTATTGATTGATAGACAGACAGATAATTGATATATAATTGATAGATAAAATGATAGATAATTGATAGATGATAAATAAATTGATATAGATAGATTGATAGATAGATAGATAGATAGATAGATAGATAGATAGATAGATAGATAGATAGAAAGAATATATATTTTATGTGCTGTATTTATAGGGAAGATCAAAATATTAGTGTCTGGCAGACATATATGAAGCATCTAATCTTTACATCAAAATACTTTTTTAAAACACTGTATATTAGCTATTTTCACACTGGTGAAAGTAAGATCTTTGATTTTTTTTTTTTTTGCTTTTATAAGACATAAATTTATTTATTTAATTGCTATATTATATATCTATCAAAATATATTTTATGTATAATATGTATTGGGAAAAACCAAAATATTAGTGTGTGGCAGACATGAAACATCTAATTTTTGCATCACAATACTTTTTAAAAACATTGTCTATCAGCTATTTCCACAGTGGTTAAAGACATAGTTTTGCTTTTATAATATATATTACTTATTTGGTTGGGGTTTGTACTATATATTCATAAAAATATATATTTATGTACTATATAGAGAAAAATCAAATTATTAGTGTCTGGCAGACATATATGAAACAATAATCTCTACATCAAAATACTTTTTAAAATTTTGTATATTAGCTATTTTCACACTGGTGAAAGTAAGATCTTTGCTTTTTAGACTAAATTATAAATAAATATATACTTTTATATAGAAATTGTATAAATATTATAATAGAAGTTATAATTAAAGTAGTAATTTATAAGGGCTTGTTTTAATCTCCTATATTTATAATATTTCACTGGTATACCAGAAACCTCATTATCTAATTCCAAGCACCTCATTTAAGAGGTGAATGAATGAAGAGCTTTTCCATTAAATGAGTCTCCAAAGGGCATTCCCAGCACAGACATCCCAAATGTCCCATTATTTCCCCCCTATTTTACTTTAAAACCCATTTATTCATCCTTCTTATAACCCCTTGGATTTTAACAATGACTTCCATACCTTAAGCTGTGCATGGGCAGGTGGTGAATTTCCAGGGGCAAAACACAAGTTTGAGCACAAATAATTGGGGAAAACTGGGCAGGCCCGTGGATGCTTTGGGAAAATGGGTTTACAGAGCACCATTAAGTGTCCCCTGCTCTGTGTTCTTGGTGTGCTGTGTCTGATCAACATTCCTGGTGGAATATCCTTTGGAAACCCAAATGTTAGTTTATCACCTGGGCACTGGAATGGTGGTGGTGGAATCTGCTTTGCAATACTGTCCTAAATTCCTCTCTGAAACCAAAACAGATGGATTTGGGGATAACACACTGGGATTGGTCCTCAGGAGTCATTGCTTACAATGTCCCTTTGTGTCTGCAACACTCATTTGAAAGGATACTTACAGTGTGGGACAAATCTCTCTCCATGCCCTGCCCTGGGCTGGTCCCACAGGAAACCCATGCCCAGGTTCTCCTACCCCTCATTTTGTGTAGGATGTCAGATTTTGTAATTAGATACAGGGATCTTCCAGAGGAATATCCTTTGGAAACCCAAATGTTAATTTATCACCTGGGCACTGGAATGGTGGTGGTGGAATCTGCCCTTGGTCGTGCAGTCACTTTGTCAGCTCAAGGGCAGAACCTCCAGTCCCATAAAAGCCAACCCCACACATTCATCTGCTTTGCAATACTATCTTAAATTCCTCTCTGAAACCAAAATAGATGGATTTGGGGATAACACACTGGGATTGGCCCTCAGCAGTCATTGCTTATGATGTCCCTTTGTGTCTGCAACACTCATTTAAAAGGATATTATTTGAGACAAATCTCTCTCTATGCCCTGCCCTGGGCTGGTCCCACAGGAAGTCCATGCCCAGGTTCTCCCACTCCTAATTTTGGGTGGGATGTCAGATTTTGTAATTGAATACAGAGATATTTTTTGGTAACCCAAATATTATGCTGTCACCTGGACACTGGTGTGGTGCTCATGGAATCTGTCCTTGGTCACACAGTCACCTCCAGTCCCACAATAACTGACCACACTCATCCATCTGCTTTGCAATACTGTGGTAAATTCCTCCCCAAACCCAAATAGATGGATCTGGTGATAAAATCCTCGACAGATTAGTCTGAGCAGTCATTGCTTAAGACTCCCCAACACTCATTTCCCACCCCACTGCACATTCATCTCCCCTCCTCCCTCCTGCTGCTGCTTCAGCTTCTGAGGAAATCAATTTTCCGTCCCTTCCTGCTGCCACAGTGACTCAATGTTTTACCAGCTTCTTTGTGAGTCTTATTTTATTTAGTTTAGGGTGATGTGTGAGGTCTGTCACCCGTTTCTAACCTTCTCTGGAGAGTCAGGCTGTGGATTTCCTGATGTCCATGGGCACAGTGTATATGCTGGGGGCTCAGGAGAAGCCAGTGGTGTCCCTGCTCAAGGCCCTCCACATGGAATTCCAGCATCCAGCACTGGGAAGGGATGTTCTTGGCGTTGCCTCACAGTCCTGGCAAGGCCTGGTTGCACAAGTTGGCTGGAAATGATTTAACCATGGTGTGGATTATTCCTATTGCTCATGAGATGATTCCTGGAGTTTCTCCTCTAGGAAGTCACAACCACCATCAGCAATGACCTGTAGGAGATGCAATTCCAGCTTTTCAGCCTGATGGACAACACCAATGAGTTACCATTTCCTGTGGGTAACAGGACACTCTTCCCTTCTAACCATTCTGTGGAGTATTTATTAATTTATTAATTTATTAATTTATTGCCTCCTAGCCAGACTGTTCTGAGGTTTTATGAAGCTGATATTCTCTTTGCTTTTTGAAGGTATTTTTCCTCTGTTCTCTCTCATTTTGGAATAAAATGGACTATCCTACCCCATACTAACACCTATCCATGAAGTCATTTTTACGTTTCACTGTTGTCTCAACCTCCTCCTGTGCTTTTTACATGTTTATTGAAATTCCCTTTGCTTTGTTCACATACTTGGCACATTGTGACTGATCTAATTTTATTTTTATAGTATTAATTTGTCCTTGTTTTTCATGCCCTGACTGTGCTTCTCTAACTCTGCCAGCTCCCATTAGAACACTCCTAAATAACAATTCAGGGACATTAATTCAATGGCACAAATACATCCATGAACCTGAACTCTTTTAAATCAACACCACATACAATGTGTCAAAAATGGGTCAAAAGAACCCAGCTAATTGCTGGCAAACATTTGGAGTCACTCTGAGGCTTCAGCAGCGTGGAAATGTAAATTCTCTGTTATTTACAACATAACTGATTAATATTCCTTTGATATTTATCTGGCCTAACAGCAAATATTACTAAATACCACTCCAGGCACTGCAGAAAAAAACCCAAAACGGGAATAGAAATGGAAAATTGTACTTCTTGCTACTTGTAGATGAGAAGGTAAAGAGAGAATTCTTGCAGATCTAACAAAAAAAATTTTAAAAAATATTTTTTTCAGTGAGAGGAGTTTTTAAATAGCACTGAAGTGCCTTACTGGGACATGAATTGCTGCAGCTGAAGAAGTAGATTCATGAGTTTTATGCATCAGTGTGTTTATGAGCATATGAATGAATTTTAGGAAAACTTTGCACTGTCACAAACCCAGTGGGGCTGATCCAAGTGACAAAACTGAGATTTGGACCTGAGGAGTCTTCAGTCTGTAGTTCAGATCTTGGAATAAGAGGATCTTTAAGGTCCCTCCAACTCAAGCCTTTCTATGATTCCAACACCTTTAAGCATCCAAATTCAGCCTTAGAAAAAATTTATAATGAAAGCTTTTCTTGAGAGAATTGTCACACTGGATTACCCTAAAAAATTAGGCTAATTCTGGTTTCCTTTCCTTCTTTTTCACTCAAGGTTTCCTCATTTTTTTCTATGTAAGTGTTTCCATATGGGTGGAATATGTGTGGAGTTTGACACTCATTTTGCAGAACAGATCCAAGTATTTTCCAGGAATTCCAGCCCCACTTCAGCAGAGTGTTATTCCAGAAGTGGAAGTGTTATTCCAGAAACTCTGAATATTAACAGCTGCATCCCATTAAATAAAACCAATATCCCAAATTTAGTGCAAGTGATTAGGCTGCAGAGCTGAGTGAATCATCTTTGCCCAAAAGCTGGTGACAAAAATCTTCCCGAAATTCCCCGTGTGTGGAATACCCTGAGCTTTGATGCAACACTGTTACTGCTCCACACTCATCCTGGGAAGGGCAATTCCTCAGAAAGAGTTAAAAATAATCATGGAATATGTCCAAAATATCTCTAATGAAAAACTGTTTCACTTTGAAAGAGTTGAAAGTAATATTGGAGCTCCTTCAATGTATTTTTTCTGGCTATATCTGGTTTTCACCCAAATTTATTAACATTTTTCTCTCCCTTAAATCTGTTAGTCAGTTTTCTGTGGTGAAATAATAAAATTACAAATTCATTACTGTATTCTAAAGTTGCCTCAGCTGTGAAGAACATCACAGGAGATGTTTAAGGTTGGTTTAGGATGAAACCACGATGGTCTGTCAGACCTAAACCAGAGTGTCAGGGAATCTGAGCCACTTGTTTTAGAGCTGCACTCAGCAAAGTGTCTAAAAATACCTGCAAATAACAAAAAGAGTTTTTAAGATTTACTCACAATCCCTTTGGAAAGGAGCTGGGCCAACAGTTGTGTCTTTATCTCCAAAAGGGTGGTTTATGTGCAAGAGCACAGGGAGAAACTGAAATACAAGTTCATCCAAAACAATTCAGCGTTGGGTTATTCTGGGAAAAAATGGAACAAAGGAAAAGGAAAGAAGGAGAAGGAGAAGGAGAAGGAGAAGAAGGAGAAGGAGGAAAAGGAGGAGAAGGAAAAGGAGGAGAAGGAAAAGGAGAAGGAGAAGGAGAAGGAAGAGGAAAAGAAGAAAATGAAAAGGAAAGAAAAAGAAGAAAAGGAAAAGGAAAGAAAATGAATAAAAGGCAAATAAGAAAAAGAGAAAAAGAAAATACGAAAGAGAAAGTAAATTAAAAAGGAAAAACACCCCAGCCCATGAAATCTAATCTCCTCACCCAGGAGGGCCTGGCTGTGGAGATCTCTGCAGGGAGAAGGAATTGGAATTCACACAGAAGGACAGGACACAGACATTAATCAGTCCTGGGTTTCACAGGGAGCCTTTCAATAAAAAAACAGGGTAAAAACAAGTGAATTCCATGAAACCTCCACAGGGACCTGGTGGGGCACTCAGAGCTTGGGACCTGCCACAGGACTTCACACTAGGGCTGGAAAGAGGAGCTGCATTCTCTGCACTTGGGAGCTGTCCATGGGCCTTCCTCGCTGGTTTTCCCAGTTAGGATTGTTAAAACTCATGGAGGAGAAGGCTTGGAATAGCAGTACAGAAGTGATTAAGTCCCAGGGTTTGTCTGGATCAGGAGTGAGATGAGCTGCCCACACCAGTGGGGTCAAAACACTCACCCCAACACTCAATTTCCATTAACACTCCCACTGACATTTCCTCACCAGCCAGAGCTCTGAGGTTTTCCAGGAATGTGTTGAGGCCAGAGCTCTCTAATACTGGGATTACTGTCCTTCCCAGATATTCCTCCACATAAGCAGTTCTCATGTTTTAACTTGCACATCCTCACTTTGTAATTTCTCCCAGCTTCCTGTGTAACACTTTCTGTTTGCTTCACACTCAGGAAGTGTTTCTTTCACTAAGAATGGCTTGTATAAAATAATTCTTGGGAATTAAAATAATGGGGGAATGTGAAAATTGCTTTCAAAAAAGAAAAAACATTTCTAGAGTCTATGGCACTTATTTAAATATTCACAAAAATATTGGATTGATAATCTTCATTCAGAATTATATTGATGGAAAATGTTGCTGACTACAAAGTTTGGCAAGAAACAGAAAAGATCTTTTTTTTCATACAAACATGTAATCCCAGACTGGTTTGAGTTTGAAGGGACCTTAAAATCTCATCCAGTGCCACCCCTGCCATGGGCAGGGACACCTCCCACCAGCCCAGGTGGCTCCAACCTGGCCTTGGGCACTCCCAGGGATGGATCCAGGGGCAGCCACAGCTTCTCTGTCCACCCTGTGTCAGGGCCTGCCCACCCTCCCAGCCACCAATTCCTTCCCAATATCCCATCTAAAACTATTCCTCTTCAGTTTAAAGCCATTCCCTGTGTCCTGTTCCTCCATCCTTGTCCCCAGTCCCTCTTCAGCTCTCCTGGAGCCCCTTCAGGCCCTGCCAGGGGCTCTCAGGTGTCCCTGGAGCCTTCTCTTCTCCAGGGGAACATTCCCAGCTCTCCCAGCCTGGCTCCAGAGGGGCTCCAGTCCTGGATCATCTCTGTGGCCTCCCCTGGACTCTCTCTCTCTTGTGCTGAGGACCCAGATCAGGATGCAGCACTTCCAGGTGGGAAGTATTTTCTCACATGGACAATTTCAGAATCCATCATTCAATTCAGGCCAGAGAGACACCAAAGGATCACCTTACCCAGTTAGAGCCTTTGCCATGGCCAGTGATGGGCTTGGGACACACCTGAGGCAATGCTTTTTATTCCTAAGGAATATAAACACTCAATTTCTATTCATTCATCCCATCAAATAAAAGTATAGAATAGTACTCTTGTCAGGCACATCTCCACACCCTCTGTCCTCCTCTCCCTTCCCTTTTATTGACATCTCCTCAGCACAAACCAGCCCACATTTGGAATTCTTTCTGCCCCAGCAAACCCCTAATCCTCCCTGAAACACCAACAGTGCTGGCTGAAAGGAGCATTTCCTTAACATTTACAGGCAGGGCACAGGGATGGGATTCCACCTAACGATGATCTCAGGTGGAATTTTCTCTCTTGCCTTGCTAGAAAAGGAAGGACTGAAGAATGGATTGTGTTTGTGCTGCCAGCAGTGTGGGCCCCTCCAAACAAGATGTGGAACCTGTGCTGAGGTTGGATTTTGCCAAGTGCTTGAGGCCTGACCCACTGGCACCATTGAGGGAAGTTGTTCTTCACCCCCACTGAGCCAACCCTGCACATCTTCCCCTGGGCTGGCACAGGATGAGCTGGGCTGGAGAAATGAGCCAGCTAAACCCAGCCAAGAACACTCAGAATGGAGGAGAAACAGGGAAATGAAGGGTAGGAGAAGTTCCTGAGAGACCACCACCCATGTGTTCTTGGTGTCCTGCTGATGCCACAGTCTGGTGAGTGACAGACCTTGGGATCTCAGCAGTGAGATCCAGAACTACCCTCCTGGTGACTTTGGAGGCTGCTGTTTGAGGTGTAAGACATCACCCACAGCTCCTGAGAGTACAATAAATGGAAGATTCTGAGCTGTTCCTTTCCATTGGTGTTGCACCAAGGACAGAAAGAAGAGATTTTCTTTGTTCACATGAGGTTTTTAGGGGTTTTTTCCCCAATAATTTAGTAGGGATCACTAAGGATGGGAGGTGGCACAGCAACCACCCTTCCCTTTGGGCCAACTCCTGGACAAAACCCAAAGGGTTGGGACACCTGGGTGGTGAGGCCAAACCCACTTCTCCCAGTTGCTGGCACAGTGCTCTGGGCACAAGGTCCTGGTTATTCTGGAACATGAGGCCTCTGTGCTCCCTCTTAGAATGGGTGAAAACTTCCCAAAGAACAGAGGGAATAAAGGCCTGATGAACAGGAATCATGGCTGTACCTGCTTGTGTGACAGTGTCCAGGTCCTTAATGAACCTGGAATTTTATTCCCTTTTTCCCAGCCACCAATAAACTACAAAAAGCACAGACCATTTTCCAGACTCTGCAAATCCTGAAGCGAAGCAGGGAAGGCACCAGAAGTCTCTGTTGGCCAAGTTCTGGAAGAAAGCACAAAATAAGGTGGATAACCAGGAAAGTGATTCTGTTGGAGCATGAAAGTCCCAAACATGCCATCAAGACACCCCTCTAGTTTTCTTTATGACAGTTATGATCTAAGCACCTAAATTCCATTTACTTCTCTCTTTAAATCTGTTCTAACTTAAAAAAACACCCAAATTTGCTCCCACTGAAGGTAATGCCATGAGATTCTTAACATTTTCTGTCCAGACAATGAGCAATGGTCAAATAGATTTGGTACCAACAGAAGGTACCTCATGGCTGTAAAACTCCCTCCAGCTTAATCAGGGAATTTCTTGCTGTAGATGAACTCTAATTGTGATTTTCTTTTGAAGTTTCCTGGGCTCAGCAGGAGTTTGATGCTCCTGAAGAGCAAGTGTGGAATCAATACACTGCTCAGAGAAATCCTGGGAGTTTTAGAGCTTCTTGGACTCTGTGCTGTATTTTACTCCATGATTTCCCCTTTAGCTAAACTCTTCAGAGTTATGAAATCCACTCTTTTCCCTTTACTCTGATTCACATGTGGTTAACACTATAAACCCACAGCACACAGAAATCCATGTACAGACCAGCTCCAAGTCAACCCCATTTCTGTTAAGGAACTTGGCTGGGTTCAGCATCTCCAATAAACTTCCTTCACCAAACAAGCACATACACATTGTTCTGCTCAAATCCCAGGCCATGTCACCAGATTGGCACTGCTCATTCCCTGGGGTCTGGAGAAATACGGCTCTCTCGGATCAGCTGTGACTTCCCAACATGACCAAGGTCACTGGAGAACCGCCTGCCACTCTGACATTTCCATCTGAACTCTGCTGGACTTAGGTCATCACATAATCACCCCCTCCTCCCTGGCTACTCCAGCTAAACCTCTCCCTTTTACTCATTAGTAACCAGCTCGGTGTTTACAAAGCAATAGTACACACAGTTATCCATTGTCAAGGCAGAAAACAATAACAACAACAACAATAATAAACTCTCAAACACGGGGTCATAGTTTCATCCTTAAAAAGTAGACAAGGATATTGGGAAGTGCCACAATGATCATGCTGTGGGTAAAACTCCCACTGAATTCAGCAGCATGGGGTGACTGCAACCCAAGCAGGGCACAATCCAAGATTCCCTTTGCAGAGCGACAGTTCCCAAAACCTTCATCCAGCACAGCCCTCCTGCTTTTCTCTGGAAGCAGAATACCACATCTGCTAAGTGGCAAAGTCAGCATCCACACTTGCCCCAGCTATTGGGCATATTTTGAATTTCTGAGGATTAATTTCTGGAGCAGTCTGTCTGACTGCAGCCCATACAAAATGCTGCGGCCAACAACTACAAGTCTGTTTGCAATTTCGGGGGTAACACTTAAAAAATCTGTCAGCTTCGTTTGGAAGGAAACTTGAAAGCAATAAAGTTCATTTTTTTTCTTGGCCTAGGACCTAGACTCTTTAATTACTTCCATAGAATCCTGGAATGGTTTGGGTTGGAAGGGAAGTAAAAGTCATCCCATCCCACCCCCTGCCATGGGCAGGGACACCTCCCACCAGCCCAGGGTGCTCCAACCTGGCCTTGGACACTCCCAGGGATGGATCCAGGGGCAGCCACAGCTTCTCTGCCCAACCTGGGCCAGGCCCTGCCCTCCCTCCCAGCCACCAATTCCTTCCCAATAGCCCATCTATTCCAGATATTCCATTCCCTGTGTCCTGTCCCTCCATGCCTTGTCCCCAGTCCCTCTCCAGCCTTTTACCCTCCCTTCCACAAGGACCTTCCCTTCCACAAACCACTGAAATCTATGTGGGTTTTCTTCAAAATCTCTTTAGAGGTCACATTTAAGTGACAATCTGACACTTGGTTTTCCAGAGTTTTGCTATAAATGAATCTTTCAGAATTGCTGCATCTCTATCTGTGAGGGCTCTGTGTGTTACGGGATGTTTGATGCGTTTTGCCACAGTGAGTTCCTCACAACACAAACATAACCCCAGAGAAACAGAAACATAGACAGAAACACACAAATACACAGAACTGGATCGATGGCTCCAAATCTGTGTCCTTTGTGTTACAGGGAAGTGACCGAGAGGGGATGGCGGCCCTCGGCCTCACCCTCACCCTCATCCTCACCCTCACCATCCTCATCCTCACCCTCATTGGTCACCCTCACCCTCATCCTCACCCTCACCCTCATTGCTCACCCTCACCCTCATCCTCACCCTCATTGCTCACCCTCACCCTCACCCTCACCCTCATCCTCACCCTCACCCTCATCCTCACCCTCATCCTCATCCTCATCCTCATCCTCATCCTCACCCTCATCCTCATCCTCACCCTAATCCTCATCCTCATCCTCACCCTCACCCTCACCCTCACCCTCATTGCTCACCCTCACCCTCATCCTCACCCTCACCCTCAGCGCCCCCCGCTGCCTTTTCCCGGGATTTCCCCATTTTCCCACATTTTCCTGGGTGCTGGAGCCTCTCCAGGACTGGGCTCAGTCCCGGCAGTGCCGGCGGGGCCGGGGCCGCCTCCGCCGCGTGTCTGGGACGGAGCGGAGCTCGCCGGGGCCGTGACAGAACCGGGGCCGTGACAGAGCCCTGGCTGTGACAGAGCCGGGGCCGTGACAGAGCCGGGGCCATGACAGAACAGAGGCCGTGATAGAGCCGGGGCTGTGACAGAACTGGGGCTGTGACAGTGACAGGGCCGTGGCTGTGACAGAGCCGGGGCCGTGACAGAACCGGGGCCGTGACAGAGCCCTGGCTGTGACAGAGCCGGGGCCGTGACAGAGCAAGGGTCGTGATAGAGCCGGGGGTGCGACAGAGCCGGGGCGGTGACAGTGACAGAGCCGAGGCTGAGACAGAGCCGGGGCCGTGACAGAGCCGGGGCGGTAACAGAGCTGGGGCTGTGACAGAACCGGGGCTGTGGCAGTGACAGAGCCAAGGCTGAGACATAGCCGGGGCCGTGACAGAGACAGAGCCGAGGCCGTGACAGAGCCGGGGTTGTAACAGAGCTGGGGCCGTGACAGAGCCGGGGCCGTGACGGGATCGGGTCCAGGGCTGTGACAGAGCCGGGGCCGTGACAAAACCTGGGTCGTGACGGGGCCGGGGCTGTGACAGAACCGGGGTCGTGACGGGGCCGGGGCGGTAGCTGTGACAGAACTGGGGCTGTGACAGAACCGGGGCCGTGGACGCGACAGAGCCGGGGCGGTGACAGAGCCGTGGCTGTGACAGAACTGGGGTCGTGACGGGATCGGGTCCGAGGCTGTGACAGAACCGGGGCCGTGACGGGGCCGGGGCTGTGACAGAACCGGGGCCGTGACAGAACCGGGGCCGTGACAGAGCCGGGGCTGTGGCGGGACCAGGACGGGCCCGGGGCTATGACGGGCAGGAGCGGCTGCGGCTCCGCCTTCGCCGGCGGGATAAGCGAAAGCGAAAGGAGCGGCCTTGGGAGGTGCCTCGAGGGGCTCGAAGGGAGTGGGGATCCGATCCTGCGGGTCCAGGAGCCCCGAGGGGCCGGGCAGCGGATCCTGAGGGGCCGGGTGTCCCAGAGAGCTCCGGGGAGCGGGTGCTGTGAGTCTGGGCAGCCGATCCTGTGAGTCCGGGAGTCCCAGAGAGCTCCGGGGAGCGGGTGCTGCGAGTCCGGGAAGTGGATCCTGCGGGTCCAGGAGCCCCCGGGGAGTTCCGGGCAGCGGATCCTTTGGGTCCAGGAGCCCCCGGGGAGCGGATCCTGCGGGTCCAGGAGCCCCCGGGGAGTGGATCCTTTGGGTCCGGGAGCCCCGGACAGTGGGTCCTTTGGGTCCGGGCAGCGGATCCTGCGGTTCAGGAGCCCCCGGGTGCTCCTCGGGCCCGGCCCGGCCGGTGTGTGTCCGTCCCCCCCGAGGGGAGCGCTGGTGGAGCCGCCGGGGCTGAGGGAGAGGACAAAGCAAAGGGAGATGGTTGTTCATTCACCCTTTCACCTGCCTCTTTTCCAGGAAGCGGAGCAGAAGTCTGTAAGTTGGGCTGTTTGGTCCCAGACCAGAGCGGGGGCTCTGGAGGGGTGAGCTCGGCTGAAGCCTCGCTGGTGAGTGGGACACGGGCGGTGGGGTCGGGGCAGAGCCGAGGGCAGCGTTGGCCCTGGAGTGCCCGGAGTGATGGGGATGTTGGGCTGCACCCTCTGGGCTCTGGGCACTGCTCATACTGCCCAATGTGGGTATTTTTCCAGCCTTAATCCAGGGGGATCCAACCTTGTGCTGTCCACAGTCTGGGTTTGCCTGGGAGCCTGTGCACCTTGGCATCCCACCCTGGATCAGTGGCCCACCAACTTCCCTAAATCCCTTTTTTACTGCCTCCACAAAACGTCGTGGCAAACGATTCCAGATTTTAAGTTACCTGCTGTGTAAGAGTTTTCATTTGTGTTAAGCAGGTTTCATAGGATGCCAAATGGTTTGGGTTGGAAAGGACCTCAAAGCCCATCCAGTGCCACCCCTGCCATGGGCAGGGACACCTCCCACCAGCCC
>JAWWEV010000204.1:2615-16356 GCA_035583235.1 Hafferia zeledoni
CATCCCTCAATTTTTTATTGAATTCTTTGCACATCCCTCAATTTTTTATTGAATTCTTTGCTCATCCCTCAATTTTTTATTGAATTCTTTGCTCATCCCTCAATTTTTTATTGAATTCTTTGCACATCCCTCAATTTTTTATTGAATTCTTTGCTCATCCCTCAATTTTTTACTGAATTCTTTGCACACCCCCCGGATTTTTATTGTACTCTTTGCACATGTCACTATTTTTATTGCATTTTTGGCATTAAATTCTGCCTGAAAAGTTCAATTTCTGCACAGGGGGGAAAAATCCACATGGGAAAACCTCCAGAAGAGCCAGGACAGGACATTTCAAGGGGCAGTTTGGAGCTGCTGCATGGACAGACTTTAAGCACTTGTAGACACTCCTGGAATGCCATAAAGGAGTTTTTCCCAAGGGATGGAGGGACAGGACACAGGGATGGAGGGACAGAACACAGGGATGGAGGGACAGGAGACAGGGATGGAGGGACAGGAGACAGGGATGGAGGGACAGGACACAGGGATGGAGGGACAGGACACAGGGATGGAGGGACAGGAGACAGGGATGGAGGGACAGGACACAGGGATGGAGGGACAGGACACAGGGAATGGTTCCCACTGCAGAGGGCAGGGCTGGGTGGGATATTGGGATGGAATTCTTCCCTGGGAGTGTGGGGAGGGACTGGGATGGATTTCCCAGAGGAGCTGTGGCTGCTCCTGGATCCCTGGGAGTGTCCAAGGCCAGGCTGGAGCCACTGGGATGGTGTCCAGCAGGAATGGGGGGCGCAGGGGGGCGGTGGGAAGGGAAGGGACCAGCCTGGCACACTGAAGGGCCTTTCAGGCTCATCCATTGAGTGGTGCCAACCAGCTCAGAGCTGCAGGATTCTCTTCCTGCACTCCCCAAAGTCTGGCTTTGGGATCCAGCAAATCATCTCTGGCCACAGAGACATTAAAATTCCACCCCAGTCCTGCCTGGGATGAAAGGAGGGCAGGAAAATCAGGAGAGAAAGGAATCTCCAAGGAAGCAACACCTGAGGTGGGTTCCAAAGGAGGCACAACCTGGCACAGGCAGGGCTGGGAATGGGGGGGCTCCAAGTTCCCTTCCAAGCCAAAATATTCTGGGATGCTGAGATTGATAAGCCCAGCTTTGGGAAAGCTGATCCCTGTTAAACCAGAACTAAACTGGGCATAAAGCACAGTGGGAAAACAAGAATTAACAGATTACAACTCAGGGGAAACAGACTCTTTCAGCAGAATTTAGGGAGCAGTGACCTCCATGCTGCAGGTTTTCCAGGCATTTTAAAGGATTCACACTGGACCTTTTAGCACACTCAGCATATCCTGTGATTCCAAGATTCCACGAGTTATCTGGAAGTTTTCCAGCACAAAAATCCCACATTTAACCATAAACCCAAGAGTCACCCCAAGTCCCAGCTCCTCCCTCTCCCAGGCCAGGAGGATTTCCCTGCCAATTAATAAACATGGAGAAATGCCAGAGGGGAAATATTCACTGGATCCACTTCATCCATTTTTAATCACCTTGAAATCAATTCCACGCCCTGAAAATTCCAAGCCAAGCTCAGTTCCAGAGCCAAGCTCAGCTCCACAGGCAAAGCTTCCCCTGACTCTCCCAGCACCTTCTTCCTGGTTTTATTGATCTAAAAGAACCTCCCTTTGGATTCTTTTCCTTAGGAATTCCCAGGGCATCCCCCTGTGGATTCAGATCCAACTCTCCTCTCCTGGTGTCGCTGGAAGGTTTTCCCTGTGAGTCCCGTTCGCTGGTGGGGATTAATCATTCCCTGATGGATTAATCATTCCCTGATGGATTGATCATTCCCTGATGGATTAACCCCTCCCTGATGGATTGATCATTCCCTGATGGATTAATCATTCCCTGATGGATTGATCATTCCCTGATGGATTAATCATTCCCTGATGGATTGATCATTCCCTGATGGATTAACCCCCCCCAATGGATTAATCATTCCCTGATGGATTAATCATTCCCTGATGGATTGATCATTCCCTGATGGATTGATCATTCCCTGATGGATTAACCCCTCCCTGATGACCCCAGGGCCCCCCAGTCCTACCTGTGTATGCCATGTTCTTCGGGTTTCCATAGGGAGCCCCCGGCTGGACGGGGCTGTAAACGGGATTCATGGTGGAAGACCAGGAATTCTGAGGACAAAAGAGAAGCAGAGTTGAGTGTTCCATGGCAACATTCCCACTGTTGTAATTCCAGACACAGAGAGCTGGGAAGGGCAGGATTTACAGCCAGACACCACCACCAGAGAGATATTTAATAATTCAGGGTTTGGGGCTCTCTGTTAATTCCCAAACTTCTCCAGCGCTGCATGTTGTGCCTGCAGATGGATCCAACACATCCCTGCTCCAAGGGAACTCAGGAATCATGGCCCCACTTCCAGCTGGGACAAAGAGGAGAAGCCACCAAGGCAGACAAGGAATTGACCCCTTTGGAAAAGCAAGGAGTTCCTGGGTGAGGAAACCAAGCCCAGCCCAGCCTCGACCTTTGGGAAATCAGAGGATCAAAGACCATTTCCAAATATTTGTGAGATTCCAGTGTGAAAAGTGGCATCCAGTGCCACTCCCCATCCCAGAATTCCTCTTGGAATCAAGATCTGTGAGCCAGGAGATTCCAAGAGCCCTCGTGGTCCTCTCCCCAACAAGGCTGGTGGGACCAGGTCAGCTCCTTGGGAGTCTGATTTAGAGGAGAGCCAAGGAACTCGGGAATTGTGTCTCCTCCGTGTCAGTTCAGCAACTGGCTCCGTTAATTATCCTAATGAAGCACATTCTCCGTTGGGATTCAGGGGAAAATCAGTCATTAAGCTCCATTAGGCAGTCCATTTGTCTGCAGTTATCCAGGAGAACCAAACCCAGCCTGGCTCCCAGATCCCACATGTGCTGCTCCAGCATTCCAAACAACAGCCTCTTCCCAAGGAGCCTCCAGGGAGGGAGCAACTTCCTTGGATCATTAACTCCCTCCAGCAGGAACAGCCACGGTGAGTGGCAGCACCGGCTGACTCGGCAACAATTAGTGCTTAATTAATTAGCTGTCCCTCCACCCCCAAGCTGGCACCGGAGGAGCAATTCCGAGGGCAAAGGGATTCAGGGTTGTAAGGCAAAGGAATTCAGGGATAAAGTCCAGGGACACGGGAGTGCCCTCAGTGGCCTCTCGGAGCGTTCCCACCACCGGGAAAATCAGGGTACAAGTTGCTGTCCATGGATTGACATTCCAGCAGAAGGTGGATGGTCCTTTTCCCAAGTCCCTCTCCAGCTCCTGGACCCCTTCAGGCTGGAAGAGGCTGGAAGGTCTCCCTGGAGCCTTCCCTTCTCCAGGTGATCCCCCCCAGCATTCCCAGCCCAGAGGGCTCCAGCCCTGGAGCATCTCCATGGGCTCCTCTGGTGCTCCAAGCCCGACCATCACATTCCTCATCCACGATCCCTCCAACAGATCTCTGTGGAAAAGCAGGAACAGGGAAAGCTGTCCCTGCCCACGGCACTTCCTGCCCAAACTGGAAGCTTTGGAAAGGAGGGAGTGCCAGGGAATGTGCCCGGAGGTGCCAACGCGGCACAGCACGAGGAGCTCCTGCTGCTCCACTGCCCAAACCTCCCCCTGTTCACCCAAACACCTCCATCAAATTGAATAAATCAAAATGAAATAAAATAAATAAAATAATAAGTAAAAAACACAGTGAAATAAAAAGTAACAAAATAAAAAGTTAAAAAAAGTTGAAAGTAATAAAATAAATTAAAAATAAGGAAATAAATAAATAAAAATAAAATGAAAATAAATAAAATGAAATAAATAAAATTAAAACTAAAATAATAAATAAAATTAATTAAATAAATAAAATTTAAAATAAAATAATAAAACGAAATAAAAAATAATTAAAAATAAAAATAAAATAAAAGAAATAAAATGAAATAAATAAATAAAATTAAAACTAAAATAAAGTCAAATAAATAAAATAAATAAAAATTAATGAAATAAATAAAAAATAACATTTAAATAAATAAAATTAAATTAATAAAATTAAAAATAAAATAATAAATAAAATGAAATAAATAAATAAAATGTTAAAATAAAATGAAATAAATTAAATAAAAATTAATTAAAAATAAATAAAAATAAATAAAATGAAATAAATAAATAAAATTAAAAATAAAATAATAAAGTCAAATAAATAAAATAAATAAAAATTAATGAAATAAATAAATAAAATAACATTAAAATAAATTAAATTAAAAATTTTAAAATAAAATAAATAATAAAATTAAATAAAAGAGATAAAATTTAATAAAATAAATTTTAAAATAAAATAAATAATAAAATGAAATAAATAAAATAAAAATGAAACAAAATTAAAATTACTTCAAAGAAAATCATAAAGGAAAATAAAGTAAAATAAAAATAAACAATAAGAATAAAATGAAATAAAATGAAATCAAACTAAAGTAAAATAGAGTAAAATAAAAATAAAAGTAAAATTAAGTAAAATAACGTAAAATAAAAGGAAAACAAAATAAAAATAAAATTAAATAAAATAAAAAGTAAAGATAAAATAAAGTAAAATAACAAAAAGTAAAATAAAGTAAAATGAGAAAACAATATAAACATTAAATTAAATTACATTGAAGAAAAAATAAAGTAAAATAAAAATAAAACAAAATAAAATTACCTAAATTGAAATAAAATAAAAAATAAGGAAAAAAAAAGTAAAAATAAAACAAAGTAAAATAAAACAAAGTAAAATAAAACAAGAACAAATAAAATAAAGTCAAATAAAAAATTAAAATGAAAGTAAAGCGAATTGAAGTAAAATAAAGAAATACAGTAAAACAAAACAAAAATAAGAAAAATAAAAATAAAATAAAAATAAAATAAAAATAAAATAAAAATAAAATAAAAATAAAAAAAAATAAAAATAAAATAAAAACAAAATAAAAATAAAATAAAAATAAAATAAAAATAAACCCCTCCCCTGATATTTAGGAAACATTGTGGGATCAGAAATCCTGGGACCAAGAGGAAAGCCCTGAAAACTGTAGGATGCTCCTTGAGGAGGTGGGTTAGGAGGGAAGAGGGAGAAATCCCAGAGGGAATGCAGGAGCAGCAGGTGCATCCCTGAGCCCCACGCCAGGAGCAGAGGCTGAGTCACAGCAGCTCCATTTGGAATAAATCCACCAGAATCATTCCTAAAATAGGTGAGCAGCATCCTAAGAAGGAGAAAAAGGAAATTCCATCCTGAGAATAGAATGGAAAACCTCCTGCCTGAGAGTTCAGCGTGGGGAGGGAAGCTCTGGGCTCCGCAGCATCCCAAGGGAATGGAGCACAATCCTGGAATTCCAGAGGAGCCACGTGAAAACGCAGCTCCACTTCCAGCCCTGTGATCCAGGAATTCCCACCTGCTTTCCCTGGGAAAGGAAAACCCCCTGGGGGGTCTGAGGCTGGTCAGTGTTTACCCAAAAATCTGAACAGCTGGAATTCCAGGGGTTCACCTTGCCAGGGATGATGAGGCTGGGAAAGTCAGCCCTGGAAAGGTTTGGGAACTCGCAGGATTCCCAGGAAGTCAGGGCTGATGGCTCCAGCAGAGCCAGCCCATGGATCCCTCCCTGGCATTCCCAAGTGCATCCCACTGCGGATCCTGCACAACTCGGCCCAGCGCTCATTATGTGGCTGTTAATTAGGGCTCCATGTCACACCCCCAGCAATTAAACATCCTCTCCATCTCTCCTTCCTTCCCACCCACATCCCACTTCCCAGGAAAGAGCTGGAAGTTGTGCTGCAGCTGGGCTGGGATTCCATCCCTCCTGGCCCTGACTTTGGGCGGATCTGCTGGTCCATACCCTGTATATCCCACATATATTCCTGGTATAGGTTGGAGACTCCACAGGGAGTCCTGACAGACCCACCCCATCAATCCAAACACACCAACTTCCAGAGGTTCATCCAAAGCTGCTCCATGTAATTAAACCAGCCCAGATTCCTGGCCATGAATCCTCTGTTGGGGAAAAGCTCTGCAATAAATCAGGAATACAGATCCCTGGATCTGCTCAGAATCCCCCCCTCTCTGAGCCGTCACTCCAGAGGCACAGCCTTGGCTGGGCCCCTCTGGAGCTCCAGGCACATCCAGAAGGATTTCCTGTGGCACTTTTCCATGTGCTCTCAGTATGCCCTGAAAACATGGAATGGGAGGGACCTCTGGGAACTCAACTCGGATTCCTCAGGAGACAATTCAATATTTTAACCACAGAAACGAATTCCTTGGTTGCCCTTTGGCCACACCATCCCTCTTTTTCCATCCCCAGGAAGCAGATGTGACCTGACAGCCTCCTTTCCAAAGGCTACCTGGAACACAGAGCTGGGAATTACTCTGGGAAAGGGACTGAACACTGATCCAACTTGCCCTGCATTTCCCTCACTATTCCCTCTCCAGGCAAGGGCAGCAAGTGGAAATCTGCTCCACATCCCTGGGAGACAATGGTCCAAAAAAAGTGGGAACTGTTTCCTCAACAAACATCCCTCCACAAGGCAAAGGGGTGGAATTGCTCATTTCCAGGTGTTTCTGGATGAGCAGGAAAAGGGCAAACAACCCTGTGCTGGCTCTGCCTGAAATGCACCTCCTGCACCCCAGGATCAAACCCTGCCATCCAGAGCCACACCTTGGGAATGCTGCACATTCCCTGGGCATCTCTCCTGTATCTCTTCATCCCAAGGGATGGCTTTGCCACGAGGATTGGGAGGGCTGACTCAGGAATTCTGCAAACAAGCAGCACTTCAGGTCCCCCTGCCAAGAAAAGAGGCTTATTTGGAACAGGGAAAAACTGCCATGAGGATGTTCCCAAGGACTTGGCTCTGACTGACACGATTCCACTTTTGTGACATAACTTGGCTTGTCAGAACAAATTCCCTGAGCAATATTTGAAAACTCCTGTGCCCAAGAAATCCTGTTGTGTTTTTTTTTAAATCAACATTAGCAGTGGATTCCCAGCCCGAATCCTGCAGACACAAACTCTTCCTAAAATAAAAAGCCATTTTTAACCCCCAACAAATTATTTTAAGGTAGGAAAAGGAATTTTTGCACCACAGAGACCCATGTCCTGCTGAGGCATTTCCAGTGGAAAAGAACACTCGGGAAAAGGAATTTTTCAACCATAAAACATAGGTATGAACAGTTTGGAAAAGCTCCAGGCACCCTGTGAGCCTCAGGACTCTGGAACATTCCATGCAATGATTCCAAGATCAGGGGAAGCAAAGCCATGAGGTTGTAAATCCCTGACCAAGATAATCCCAGGAAACAAGAACAAACCATTCCTGGGTCACTTGTGATGAATCACCAGATCTTTTCCAGGTGATTCCAGGTTTCTTTTGGTGAAGAAACCCCTTCCCAAGGAGACCTGCCCATGGAAAAGGCAGCAGCAGCTTCCCAAGTGTCCAGAGCTGCCACGTGGGATTCCCAAGTTTTCATGGAATGCCAGGATGGTTTGGGCTGGAAGGGCCACCTTGTTCCAACCCCCTTGCAATCCCTAAAGGGGCTCCAGGAGAGCTGGAGAGGGGCTTGGGACAAGGGATGGAGGGACAGGACACAGGGAATGGCTTCACATGGACACTGCCCAGGGATAGGTGGGATATTGAGAAGGAATTCTTGGCTGGGAGGGTGGGGAGGATGAGAGGAAAGGGCCTCAAGTTGTGCCAGGAGAGGGTCAGGTTGGACACTGGGAATATTTCCTCATGGAAAGGGCTGTCCAGGCCTGGAAGAGGCTGGAGTTCCCATCCCTGGGGGATTGAACAGCCTGTGGATGTGGCTGGATCTTAGAAATGCGTTAAAATACAATTATATAGAGTATAAATACAAATATATTAACATAATGTAACTCTACTGAATAGAAATATATGGAAATAGTATAAATATATTAAGTGTAAATATTGGAAAGAAGGGAATTTTCCACAGGGTTGGAAAAAGGCAGCACCTCAGGAGCAAACACCTCTGGAAAGACAAACCACCACAGAAGACACTGGGACATCATCACACACATCCCAAATATTCAGGCTGCTTGTTAAGCCCAGGAAATTTCATGTTTTCCACCATTCCCCCTCATCCAAGGACTCCAAACGTGATGCCCAGCAGTGGGAAATGTGGAGATTTCCAGGTGCAGCTGGAGATTGGAATGTTGGAAAAACATGAGTCACCATTCCATGGCCAAGTGTTCCAAGTCCCACTGCCCAAGGGAAGGAAGGAATTGCTGGAGGATCCAACTGTTGGCAACAAATGACCAGTTTGGATGGAAACACAATCCAGCATCCTTTTCATGGGAAGGAACTGGAGCACAGGAATTTCCACCTGGGCATGAGGAAGAACCTCCCTGTGGGGGCATTTAATGGGATAAAATCTGAGAGAAAAGGAGACTTCACACAGACAGAAGGAAATCTTCATTCCCAAACACACCAAAGCAGCCAAATGATACCAATGGAATTCTTTTTTTTTTCCGGTCAAGTATAATTCTGGAAGGTCTAATTAAAAAAAAAAAAAAACAACAATGTTGGGGTTGGATTTGCATTCCAATTAATTTGTAGCCTTTTGTGTGGAGAATCCATGGCCAGACTTGGGGACTATGGGAACCACCCACTGGAGCACACTCCAAAATGTGGGAATTCCAAGGATGAAACACAGTCAGTGTTCCAGGATTTGAGGGGGGGGTCCCATTGGCTTGTAGGGGAAAAATCCCACCCTCACCAGGCCCTTGGTGATGCCAAACAACAGGAGCATGGGAAGGAACTGGAGCACAGGAATTTCCACCTGGGCATGAGGAAGAACCTCCCCGTGGGGGTGGCAGAGCCCTTGGAAGAGAAGTTTTGGAGTCTCCTTCCCTGGGAATATCCCAAGAAGTGCCTGCTCCTGATTTGGTGCTCCAAAGTCCAGGATTCTGGGATTTGCTGGAATATGGACAACAGGCAAATCCCAGGCTCCTGAAATATTCCCCTTCCAACAACCCCCTGGACACCATTCCTGCAATCCCACACCAAGTCCTGGCTCCCACATGTTCCCAGGGAACACCATTAACCCTCCACTGAGTTGGGCCAATTCCTTCCCAGTGTCCCTGCTGGTAATTGGCTCTCGCTCCTCACAATCCCAATTAGCCACTCCAGCCTGGGAAAGGCAGGGATGCAGAGCCCCTAACGAGCTCAGGGAGCAATCAAAGGGTGCAATGAAAAGCTGCCTCTCCCCAACCTGCTCTCTGTGCACTCAACCAACACTAATTAATGCTTTGAACGGAGCTCTCCCCCCTTTCGGCCCCGAAATGGGAACAAAGGAATGTGGGGAAGGTGCAGCTCATTAAATTCCAAAGGCACTCCAGCACAGCCAGGTAATTCCAGCAGCTCGGAGCTCCAGGAGCTGGGCAAGCCACAGGGAATATGCAGCTCTCCAGAGTGGGGAGAGGTGGAGATTGCCCAGCTGGAGTTTGGGGGAGGAGAAGGATGTGGAGCAAACACTGTGGGAAGGTGGAGGAATTTTGTTCCCCCAACATCCCACACCCCATTCCTGGAAATATTCCAGGCTAGGTTGGATGGAGCTGCTGGAAAAATGCTTCCCTTCAGCTCTGCATTTGGAGCATTCCCAGCCCAGGGAAGGCCTCTCCAAACTGGCAAAAATAATCCCAAGATTCAGGAGCAGAAATTTTCCACATTTGTGTATTCCTCAGTCCCTCTCTTACCTATCTAAAGGTTCAGTTTGATGCAAATATTTCGGAATTAGGCTGGATTTTATCCACTGGGGAATTTGGAGCCAAAGCTTGAAGTCCAGGCCCAGCTCCAAATTCCCCAGTGGATAAAACCCAGCCTAAGGTAAAAGAACATTCCAAAATATTTACATCAAACCAAACCTTTAGAGAGGTAAGAGAGGGATTTGGGAAAACACAAGGACTTTCCACACCAACACACTGGGATTAACTACTGAATTTCTGCTGGAATTTCTCTTGGGATGTGGGGAATGGGATATTCCTGAGCAGGAAATACCCAAAGGAATTAAGTTAAGAGGCCAAGCACACACATATTTGGGAGTTTAACCCAATTTCTTCCACCTTTTGATCTCTCCATGAAATGAGTGGAAAAAGGGGATGTTCAACCCAAAATTCAGGGTCTGATGAGGTTGGGGGAGATTCCAAGCAGGGAATCCCCACAGCCTGGAGAGCAATCCCATCTCCTGAAGATGCCAACCAGGAGCTGGTCAGCCAAGGCCCCCAGGCTCCTGCAATTCCACTCCTGGGTCTCCAGGGATCATGCTGGAAGCAACTGGGATTGACAGGGAATGAGTACGCTGAGGGCAACTGGGCTATACTGGGAGTGACTGGGACCACACTGGAAGTGACTGGCTCATCCTGGGACTTACTGGGCTATACTGGGAGTGACTGGGACCACACTGGAGGTGACTGGCTCATCCTGGGACTTACTGGGCTATACTGGGAGTGACTGGGATCACACCGGAGGTGACTGGCTCATCCTGGGACTTACTGGGCTCCGACTGGGACCACACTGGGCTATACTGGGAGTGACTGGGCTCTGGGAAGTGCAGGATGCAGGACTGGGAGGGCAGCCCCTTCCCACATGTTTTATCCATCAGAAAGGACCAGGAAAGCTCCTGCTCCCAAACCAGGAGCAGCTCCTGGGAAAGGCTGTTCATTCCCATCACCACCCCAGGCCCAAAAGGTTCACTTGGAATAGTTTTTCCTGCTTTTCCATCCTCTGATCCCGAATTACATTCCCTCAGAAAACACTCTGGGGGAGGAGCCAGGATGCAGAACAGGCTGGATGGAGCCAAACAAGTGGGATTTCCTTTGGGAATGCTGATCCATCCCACTCTTCCCTCCAGAATGACACCCTTGGCAATGAAACAAAGGAAATGGAAAGGAATCCTTGGAGAGAACTCCAAACCCACCCTGGTGACGCTCCAAGGTCCAGCTAATCCCAACACTGCTGATCCCACCCAGGGAAAGGGGGCAGGAATATTCCCACCTGTGGGTATTTCTACACTCCAACAGGAATATTCCTTGCTTGGAATTTAATCCTGTTTCCAGGCTTTTCAGCCCTTCCAAATTCAAAGGCACAAGCCAAAAATAACTCCAGGAAAGCAGGAGTGAATTCCATCAGAAACAAGGACTTGCCAAATCCCATCCCATCCCACTCCTCAGTGGAGCACAGTCTGTACCCAGGGAAAGCAGGAGGCACCAAATATAACAGTCCCAGTTTCATTCCTTCCAGGAATACACACATTCCTGCTGCAAGAAGACGTGGGCTGAGGCTTTGCTTCCAACAGCTCCGGAAAACACAGCAAATCCCTCCTTTTGTGGCAAGAAAGGAGCAGAAAATAAGCTCAGGCAAAGGGGGGAGGAACCACCTCCCACAGATCTTCCTCCAGCCCTGGATTTGGGGATCTTCCCACAGGATCAGCCGCTCCTGTTGCTGCTCCAACCCCTCTGCCATCATTGTGCTCCTTCCCACGGGCTGTTGGATTCCCAAATTTGCTCCAAATCCACATTTTGGGGGTATTTTTACACAAGAAGTCAACAAGCTGTTGCTCAACACACACCAGAAGTCCATGCCCAGTGGTGCTGAATTCCTGAGGGTTTCCAGGATTCAGCAGGAGGATGGGACTCCCACAGCCCAGGGATTATTGGGATATTCCCCTTTTTTGGCTGCTGAAGGGACAGCAGAAGCACCAACACCTTCCTGCAGATTCACCCTCTCTTGGGGTGGGTTTTGGTGCCCTATTCCAGCTCTGACAGGAGCCTCACACTCAAACCCTTCCTGAGTATTGTGTGGATTATAAACATTCCTGGAAATATTAGGGGGAAATAACAAGCTTTTTTTCCAGCTTTTGCAGAGGATTTTAATGCTTTCCCCCTCCAGCAGCCCAATCCCAGCCCAGGCTAATCCCTCCCCACAGCTTTTGTTCCTCACAGTCAGCTCAGCTCATGGAGCAGGACAGGAATGGGCCACTGTTCCTTCTTCAGGAATTCCAGAGCGAGCATTTCCTCACTTCCCAAGTTTCTGGTGTCTCCTGGTCCTCCTGAACTTTCCCACTGGCTCTAATAAATCCATGTGCTCCTTCCAAACTCCTCCAGGTTGTCTCAGAGCTCTGCCAACATCTCCCAACCACGTTCCACACGCTCCTCTGTTGGATTTTCCGGTGCTGACTCCTACTTGGAGAACTATTCCCTGCACAAAAACACCCTGGATTTTCCTCCAAACAATTCCCAAAAGTGGATTTTTTTATCCAAAAGTGGATTTTTTATCCATTCCCCCTCCCACAACAGGCAGGGTTTCCACTCCCAGGTTATAAAACAAGCAGGAATAATTTTTAATTCCTTGAGTTGGGTGTTTCACCCTTCACTTTTTATTGGATGTCCTGGAGAACATCCAAATGTGCCAAATCCCCCCAAACACCCCGCTTTGCTCCCAAAATTCCTTTATTGCTGCTGTTATCCTGGAGATTCCAGTTGTTCTCCCAGCCAGTGTATTCCTTCAGCAATCCCAACACAACTCCATTTAATTCCTGCCCTGCAATCAGAGCTCTGCCCTCACTCTGGCAGCTTTTCACACCCTGCAATGACAATTAATTTGGCATCTTTTATAGGAATTCCTATGATTTTCCAGTCGAATCCAAGGCTTGTGTGCCCAGCAAACCTGGAACACCCTGGTGCCCACCCCTTGGGAAGACAGGAGGATTTGCAGCTCTAGAAATTATTCTACAAATAATCAAGACACAAAATGGAATTTCAGGAGGGGTTTGGGTGGGAGTTTTATCCTTATAAAAATAAGGTGGGACTTCCCTCATGGAATTATTCCCAGAGGCGAGGCAGGAATCACACTGGAGCTGCTCCTGCCAGATGTGTTTTCCCACCTACATCTTTCCAGTGGGAATTCCCAAGTTTCCTCAGGGTTTGGGGCTGGGTTTGGTCACCTGCCACAAGTTTTACCCCCAGTTTAGCCATGAATTTTTACAAGGTGCATCCCACCCCTCCTTCCAGGCGTTTGAGAAAGAGGTTTAATTGGTGCCACTACGACATTTGTGGGGTGGGATCCATGGGGGAATTCTTGGAGGTGTCTGTGCAGGGCCAGGATTTGGATTCCATGATCCCTGTGCTCCCTTCCAACTCGAGATATTCTGGAATTCTATTATTATATCCTACAAAAAAAACCAGCCTTCTGGTTTCATCAGACCACTCACCTTTCCAACCAGTTTCCCACCTCACAGTCCACCACTCCCAAGGCTGCAGAATCTCCTGGAATTTCCTAAATCCACCACTCCCAAGGCTGCAGAATCTCCTGGAATTTCCTAAATCTCAGGAAAGAACATCCTCTGTGTTCCCTACCTGGTGCTTCCAACCAATCCCTTCTGCCCAAACACCACTGAAATTCCACTGGCACAGTTCAGACCTGGAGGGAGGGAGGGAAAAAATCTCCGGAAATGATAAAACAAGGTAAGGAAAACCATCTCCAAGGAAACTCAACTCCAAGGAAATCCAACTCCAAGGAAAACCAACTCCAAGGAAACTCAACTCCAAGGAAAACCAACTCCAAGGAAAACCAACTCCAAGGAAAACCAACTCCAAGGAAAACCATCTCCAAGGAAAACCATCTCCAAGGAAAACCAACTCCAAGGAAAACCATCTCCAAGGAAAACCAACTCCAAGGAAAACCATCTCCAAGGAAACT
>JAWWEV010000205.1:0-21103 GCA_035583235.1 Hafferia zeledoni
AGAGCCAGAGTGGGAATGAAATGCTGTTTATAAATCTTGCATTTTACCCACCTCTCCCCCTTCAGTCTTGACAGTGACCTTCCCTGCATCCTTACTCTCGATTTTCCCTTTCACATAGGATTCCTTTGCGTGTACCACAAAGACTGATGTCTTGGCATCAAAAGGCTTGTTCTGGGCCTCGATTCTCTCCTTCTCCGATTTTCGGAGATAAGGAGCCGCCTCCCCAAAGGCGGCCATGTCCGCGTCCGGACCCGACATCGCTGCGCTTTGACAGGAGGCACCGTCAGCAGGGTCCTCTGTAGAAAAGAAGGGATGTTGTGTCATGGAGTGAATGGTTTTATGCAGAAGAGAGTGAGTCTTTTGCACTTTGATCTCTCCAAATATTAAAGTAGGTATAAACAATTCAAAAGTTGGGTTTAAATTTTCCATTCTTTGGTGAAAATTAATCCTTAGGCACCTACCTCAGCAACAAAGTCCAGAACAGCAGTTTGGTGTGTTGTATGTTGTGAAGTTTAGCAGCATTCTTGTAACTCTGCAAACTCTACCAAATTTGAATGTTTCCGTAACAGAGTCTTCATATTTTACAAGTCTCCATTTGTTTTGGGGTTTTTTTAAATGCTACAGAAAGTGTCTGAAATACTTTCTTCTCTGATAGCAGAGTGGCTTTCTAAAATTTACTTGCTAAGGAAAATTTATCTTGCACTATCACAGATATATATGTCACTATTGCCTGTCCTCCTTTCCAGAAATTTTAAGTTCTTGGATTTCATCCTGTTGATTAAAAGTTTTTAAATTTTGGTATTCATTCTGGTGGCAGAGATGGAAGTCAGTCATTGCTGTTTGAAAACATAACAACTCATTTTGTGTTGCTGAGACACTGGGAGTTAATATAGAAGTAGAAGAAAAAAATGCTGCCTTGAAATCTACAATAAAATTACTGTTGGTAGAGATAGTCCATTGAAGAAATGTATATCCAAATCTTATAGGAAATGAAATGGAATAAAAAGGTAAGTTTTGCCCAGAAGTTCACAGGAGCCATACACTTACCTTGAAATTTTCTGTCAAGACTGGGCACAGCACTCCAAAGAGACTTTTATAGTCTCTGGTATGCAGATGCTTTGGATGTTTCCTTTTCCTTCTGTCAAAATGTATTTTGCAGACCATCTTTGGCAAAATATTGTCTGGCAAACTTAACTAATGGCATAATTGTCATTTGATTTGACCTGATATATTTAGAAATGTTTTTCATCTTACCATTCCTGTGGATATATTTCCTATAAATAGTCTGACAGGGCTATTAATATTGGGGACTGGACTAGTCAAGGCACTCAAAGAACTTGGATGTAGGATTTATTGCTTCTTCTACTGTCTCTACAGGTAACTTAATCCTTGATCCAGATGAGATTCTTTGGCATTTCTGACTATTACTATTCCAGATGTAAAAGGAAAATAATACAATGTATGTTGTACACATGGTCCTATGAATTTGGAGTTTGCCTTTACAACATTCAAAAAAGCAGTTCTACAAAAGACAAATCATGGTTAAATCTCCTTCAGTAATTCACTATATATTATATTGAAGGAGGGAAAACCAGACACATATTATAGGCCAGGATTTTGGCTGCAATTTCAGATACAGAGGGATCCAAGAGACAGTTTGTGCCTAATGTGGAAGGTGACTCCTTAGCTAAGAGAGCAATTAAATATCTACGTGAATAAATCTGCACTTGGCATTTTTCAGAAATTAAAAAATTCAAAACGTGCATACTAGAGGAATGTGTACTATTGCAGTAGTCAGTGAAAAGAAAAATCTTCCTAGTTTCAAACAAACAAATTGTTTAAAATATCTCATACATGAAAAAGATGACATTATATAGCTTTTTTGAAAATAATTTTGGGTTGTGAAAAAGTTGATGTTTCTCTTACAGAGCTGATACAGAAGAAATGTGTCACATTTGATGACTAGCACTTTTATTAATAGGGAAATTATCAACATGAAAATCATTTCTCTTTCTCAAACTTTATTAAAGATAGTCTAAGGGTTAGGAGAGACACAGGGGTAAGAGTAACCTAGACCACGAAATACCTTCAATCTGCATACCCAATAAATATACAGTAATAATTCCCATTTCCTCTCACATAAACATGCAGTGCTAATGTGCCTTAAAAGGCTTAATATTCACATGTCCATTTTCAACATATACTAAGCAATGCCCTCAACCAAGTCCACCCTTCAGTACCTACAATTCCAAACATGCCAAACCCTTCCATGCAAACCCACAACCACAAACTCAAGCACAAAGTCCAAGGTCCTCTGCACTCTGATACATCTTCAGTGCAGCACTCCCATCCCATCACAAAGGTCTTGAATCCTTCCACATTCAAACAGTTCTAGCAACAAGAGCTCTCAACACCTGCTCCTGGAGCAGGAGAGCTGCAGGCAGGTCCTGTACAATGCTGGTACTCTGGGAAAGGGTGAATTGGCCAGCAGTTCTGGAGAGCAACTCGTCAAGTTCTAAGGAAAAGGGCACTGTCACTTGAGCTGCTTTAAACAGTGTAAGTTCTAAACATGCTCTTCTCCTGGTCATTGGCATTTTGATTACTGAAAGAACACATTGGATAAAGTTCAGGGAAGAGCACAGGGGCAAAGTTGAAAAAAATGGTGCCTGTGATCCAGGCAGATGCAGCACCAAGCATCGGTCTAGACATGAACAGCTTGTTCCAAGGAGGAGCACAAACTTTTATGAAGTTCAAAACAAGAGCTCACCCCTGGGCCCCTGTGCAGGGCAGGGGGAGGCCTTTTGCCCTGCCCAGGAGGACCCCAGAAACAACCTGTGTAAAACAGTGAGTCAAGGGCACATCAGAACTTATAATCATAGAATTGTAGAATCATAGAATTGATTGGGTTGGAAAAGACCTCTGAGATCATCAAGTCCAACCCTTGGGCCAACTCCAGTCCATTTACTAAATCATAGCACTCAGTGCCACATCCAATCTTAGTTTAAAAATCTCCAGGGATGGGTAATCCACACCTCTCTGGGTAGGCCATTCCAGTGCCTAATTACTCTCTCTGGAAAGAATTTTTTTCTGATATCCAATTTAAATTTCCCCTGGAAGAGCTTAAGCCCATGCCCCCTTGTCCTATTGCTGAGTGCCTGGGAGAAGAGACCAACCCCCATCTGCCTATAACTTTCGTTCAAGTAGTTATAGACAGTGATGAGGTCACCACTCCTCTTCTCCAGGCTAAACACCCCCAAGCTCCCTCAGCCTCTCCCCACAGCACTTGTGCTCCAATCCCTTCTCCAGCCTCGTTGCTCTTCTCTGGCCCCGCTCCAGCCCCTCAATATCTTTCCTCAACTGAGGGGCCCAGAACTGAACACAACACTCAAGGTGTGGCCTCACCAACACAGAGTACAGGGGAAGGGTCACTGCCTTGGTCCTGCTGGCCATGCTATTTTTGATCCAGGCCAGGATCCCACTGGCCTTCTTGGCCACCTGGGCACACTCTTGGCTCATGTTCAGCTTCCTGTCAATTAGTACCCACAGTTCCCTTTCTGCCTGGCTGCTCTCCAGCCACTCTGTGCCCAGCCTGGAGCGCTGCAGGGGGTTGTTGTGGCCAAAGTACAGGACCCGGCACTTGGCCTTGTTGAACTTCATCCCATTGGAATCAGCCCATCTCTCAAGTCTATCCAGATCCTTCTGCAGATCCCTCCTGCCTTCCAGCAGGTTGACAATCCCTCCCAACTTGGTGTCAGCAGCAAATTTCCTGGTGATGGTCTCAATGCACTCATCTAAATCATCAATAGAGATGTTAAACAGGACTGGACCCAACACAGACCCCCGGGGATCACCACTGGTTACCGGCCGCCAGCTGGATGCAGCTCTGTTCACCAGCACTCTCTGGGCCCAGCCCTCCAGCCAGCTTCTAATCCAGGAGAGGGTACACCTGTCCAAGCCATGGCCTACCAGCTTTTCCAGGAGTATATTATGGGACACACTGTCAAAGGACCTGCCCCTCTTAAACCCCATGCTGGCTGGATCTAATCCCTTGTCCATCCTGAAGGTGCTGTGTGATTGCACTCACGATGATCTTGCTCCATAACCCTGCCAGGCACGGAGCTCAGGCTGACAGGCCTGGAGTTGCCCGGGTCAGCCTTGCAGCCCTTTTTTGTGTGGTGACATTGGCCAACTTCCAATCATCTGGGACCTCCCCAGAGAGCCAGGACTGTTGGAAGATGATGGGGAGTGGTTTGGCAAGCTCTTCTACCAGCTCCCTCATCACCCTGTGATGGATCCCATCTGGTCCCATAGACTTGTGAGGGTCCAGATGGCTTAGTAAGTCACTATTTCCTCCTGGAATACAGGGGGGCTATTTGGCTTCCTATCTCTGTCTATCAACTCCAGAGGCCAGTTGTCCTGTTCTGTCTCTCTGTCAGTTCTATCTCTCTGGGCAATCTCTGACTCCCATGGACATACAGAACTGAGAGGACAGAATCACAGAATGGTTTGGGTTGGAAGAGACCTTAAAAGGTCCTAAATCACCTGGTGCAAGACCACTGCTGTGGGCAGGGATATCTCAGACTAGATGAGGTTGCTCAAAGCCCCGTTCAGCCTGAGCTTGAACACAGTCATGGAGCTGAAGCAGAGCAAGACCCAAAACCTGGAGAATTAGTCCCCACAAAGTATGGCCAGCATAATCCACTGCTGTGGGCAGGGATATCTCAGACTAGATGAGGTTGCTCAAAGCCCCGTTCAGCCTGAGCTTGAACACAATCATGGAGCTGAAGCAGAGCAAGACCCAAAACCTGGAGAATTAGTCCCCACAAAGTATGGCCAGCATAATCAAGTTAGGGAAGTATTTAACATTTAGACAGGCCAGAGGCATAAGGAATGTATAGCTAGTATAATTAGGTTAAAGAGGCATTTAGCATTTAGACAGGCCAGAGGCATGAGGAATTGAGGAATTGTCCAAAGGGATAGGGAGGCTTCCTCAAGAACAAAGTAAGAATGTGCCCACCTAGGCAACCTGGGCATGTAACAAAACAGACTGACCAGGAGGAGGGAGATAAGAAGTTCCAAGTCCAACTTCTGGCAGAATCAACCCTAAAAGCCAGCCAAAACCAGCGAGAGTTGAAAAGTTCACCGAGGAAGAGGAGCTGGATACGACCACCACCAGATGAAGTAACAGGATCTTCCACCATAATATTCCTCAGACAACTCCACCCATGACTCCGCCTTGACTCCGCCTTCTATGAATATTATAATCAAGTGTTGCAATCACATGAATATTTATGCATAGATGTTGTAATCACTTAGAGACAATGTATAAATACTGTAGCTTTGCACTGATGATTTTGAAACTCTATTGTCTGACACTAGTCGGGGGTTCCCCAACGTTGTACCAATAAATACCTTTGCTGTTTACTGACCAAAATTATGTCTCTAAACAGTTTTATTCTGCCTTTTTGGGCATCAGAGCATTCCCGTATTCTGGGGACAGTCTGTTCTGGTGTCTCACTGGCCTTGTCTTAACAAATTTCACTCTTATATCCAACCAGAATCTACCCTTTTCAATGCAAAACCTTTACGCCTTGTCCTGTTGTCACAGGCCTTGGCAAAAATTCTTTCCCCATCTTATAGGATGCCTTTATATATTGAAAGACTATGTTGTGTCTCCTCAGAGCCTTCGTGTCTCCAGGCTGAGCAGGCCCAACTCTCTAAGCCTTTCTTCATAGGACAGGTATTCCAGGCCTCAGGTCTTTTTTGTGGCCCTGCTTTGCATCTGCTCAACCTGGTCCATGTCTCTTTTTTGCTGGGAGTCCCAGACCTGAGTGCAGCACTACAGGTTGGGTCTCAACTCTTTCAGCCAATCAAAGTCCCTCTGGATGACATCCCTTCCAATTGGTTTATCAACTGAACCACTCAGCTTGATGTCTTCTGCAAATTTGCTGAGGGTTCACTCAGTCCTAAAACATATAGAACCATAAAACAGAATCACAGAGTGTTTTTGTAGGTGGGAAGGAGGCCAGGAGGTCTGTAGAGGAGAACCCAGAAAACTGCAGACAGCAGGTCCAGAACAGAAGATGCAAAGGCTTTTGGACTGCTCAGGATGCAGAAGAGCCGTAGCGCACAACACAGTGTCCCACCTAACCCTGCATATACCTGGAAAGTGTGGAGAAGGTTATTCTTTGGCAGAATGTTTCTCTGGTCAAATGCTAGCAGCAGATACAACTCCACAGCACAAAGGTATGTGCTGGCTACCAGTGAAGAAGAAACCACAGTTGCAATGCAGCTCTATCAGAAATTTCTGTGCTCAGCACGGTAGTTGGCCTCAGCCCACTGAGAGCTTTGCATTGATACCTTAATCCTCAGGTATATGCAGTGGAAGTCAACATAAAATAGTTACAGCTGTGTGGGCTGTGCTTGGTGTTGTGGAAAAAAACATTCCTTGAAAGATGACCATTATTAATCAAGTAATAATCGGAAACATTACTGAAAGCAAGCAAAGATGGCATTGAAATGGCTGCTCCTTTTGGATTTGGAACATGATGGTGTTGCTATCAGCCATGCTGTCAGGATTAGCAGAGCACACGTGTAGGAATCAGTATGTCAGTGAACCACCAGTGGACCACATGACAAGGAAAATCTAACTCCAGACTAATGTGCAGTAAGGTGGACTTGACAGAGACCACTGGATGTTGGATTGGCAACTACAACAGAGTTGGGATGTAGTGTGACACTTAAGCATCAGCAATTCCTCCCTCCCTCCCTCCTTTCTTTCCTTCCTGTTTTCCTACCCACGGGGTAAATGGGGTTGTGTCTCTCATGGGTGCTACTGTATGGCACTTCTTCAGTGAAAAATGTAAAGGTATCATGAACCTTTCTCCAGTAGCAGGTAGAGTTGGCATTTGCTCAGTGCTGGACTCAAGCATTTCCAGCATGAACAGAGACAAAGGATGTTTGAAAACATCCATTAGAAGAAGTGCAGCTTTCCAATGGTGGTGTCAGTTACGCTGCATGTATACGGAATATAGAATCACAGAATCTGCTGAGTTGAATAGTTGGTTGTCTTAGTGTGAGGGAGAAACCAAAATGTTTACCAAAAAGCAGAGGAGAGGATTCCTCCACAATAATCATGTCACTTTATTAAATTTAAGAAAAGAAACTTTAATTAGAAAATGGATGTAAGAAGGATAACTGTTCTCAACTACTATATATATACATATATATATGAATATAGATATAACTGTAAACAGACCAGAGCAAACTACTCCCCCAGCACCAAAGGTAAAAAAAACAAAGAGAACAATCCCCAAAATGGTAGATGCCTCCTGGAGCAGTTATATTTATGGACATTGTCTGTGTCCCACCTTGGCTGGCTGCAAGATGAATTCTCTGTCTTTTTCCCAGCGGGGCAGAGACGAGCAGGGAGCACTCAATGAACTCTCTCTCTCTCTCTCTCTCTCTCTCTTTGTCCTTTGTCCCAAACGAAGAAGGGAGTGGAGGAAATGGTGGTAATTCCCAGGAATCTCCTTGCAGTCCAAATCGATCCCCGTGAAGAGGGAAAAAAAAGGTCTGCATTGTCCTGAAACAGCTGTGTCTCTCCTCTCTTCTCTCTCTCTCTCCGAAGCTTAGGGTGCCCAGAGATGGAGGGAGAAAAGCAAAGAGCAGAGCCAGAAAAAGAGAGCTCACCAGCAAGCCGTGGGTCTTTTTTTCAGCTGCCCAAATCAAAACCCAAAAAAAGTCAAAAACAGCACACATGGAACAAAGAAAGAAAAACCTCTCCCCACCCCCAGGTGCTGGGGTTCTGTTTTCTCACCCCACCCAACCATTAAGCTTGAATCTAAAAGTCATCAGCCATCTTTTGTCCTCACTCCTGGAACTCCAAGCCTAAACATTTTGTGTTGGTATGGTGAGAAAAATTCTCTGAGGGGGCTTCTCCCAACACTACCTTCCTGTGTTTGAACCTTAACACTGGTTTGGGGGGTTTTGGTAGCAATGCACTGAAAACCAAACTCTATGTGGGTGTTTTATCAGATTTTTCTTAGTTAAGAGAGAAAATTATCTACTGGTAGGCCTCAGACATTTTTCCTAAAACATGGAAAAGCATGAACTGAAGGTAGTCAAACCTAAAATATTATAAGGTTGGATAACTATGGCAATAACTGCTGTGCCATTTAAAAAATAATGTAACTCGTGTTTCCAAGCCTGAAATTTTCTTCCACTCGTTTCACTGTTCTCAATGGTGAGCCATGTGAAAGTTCTGTAATGAGTTGAAAAAGTAACTTTGCTTCTGTGACATGGACTGAAACAGGGGTTTGATTAAACAGTAGTATCAACGAAAGCACTTTCAGTTTTGTGATAACATCTGCTTATTTTATTGCCTCATTCAAAAAGAACAGATAGCTGTTCAACCAGTTAACTTGACACTTCTCTTGCTGTTTTAAATGCTTCCATAGACCACCAGGACACAAATCATTGCTTTCACTCAGCTAGCTTGCATAGGTAAATGAAATGGTGAATACTAGAAGAAACAGTCCTTAGGTACAGGTCAAGGCCAGGATGAATGAAGGTATGAGCAACCCAGTCTAATGAAAGGTGTTCCTGTTCATGGCAGAGGGGTTGGAACTAGATAATTTTTAAGATCCCTCCCAACCCAAACTACTATGATTCTATGGATACTATGATTCCATGGAAAATTTGGATAAGATTTGCTGGATGACCAAGCGCTGTGTTTTGGGAGCATTCACAAAGGAATGTGTCTTATAAACCATGTCATCTAGAAATAAGAGACAGGATTGGTGCTTAATAAAAATTATGGCCTTCTTGCACTTAAGTAGGCACTGATGATTTCCTCATTGATTATTTCATGTAGTAATTCATTTATGTGAAAAGCAGAAGTATATCAAAATCCTTTGAAATGAGAACTGCTGTGGGAGAACACTTGACCTATGCAGAATGAAGGACTGCCATAGGAGGTGGATCTATGAGGATAAAGGGTCAGTGGGGCTACCAGAGGTGGATGCTCAGCAGGAGTGGGATCTGGGACTTGGAGGTGGACTTTGGCACAAGCGCTGCTTAAGTTATAATGTTTTACTGTATGGTGTTAAGAACTTCAATGTACCCTCCCCCTGCCATTTTAATAATGGTTTCCTTGTTGCCTTTTCCCTTAGTCATCTTTCTTCTTCCCATAATCCTTTAGGGCTCTTTTCCCTACTTTAGCCTGGACCCTGTTATGACTCATTGTTCGACTGTTGTATCCCCATTGGCTCCCTCATTGCCAAAGTAACTTACTGCACCCCTAGTTTTGTCCAATCCTAATCTGGTTTCCACCCTATATCCAGAACCTTCCCCATCCTACTCTGTAAGTCCATGGCCCTTTTAATAAACTGCTTTTGTGCCTCGTCACTCCTTCATGTCTAGGCCTTTCTTATACTTGGGTTAGCATACATAGTAGCCATTTTAATGGTCAAACACCATCAATTGGCACCCATCGCAGAGCACCTGGCTGAGGGCTCTTCCCTGAAGTGAGTTTGGGTTCAGGCAGTGAAGGGGCTTGGCTCCCCATCCAGATGGTCATCCATGGTGCAGCATGGAGTTTTCTCACCCCACCTGCTGGACAAAGTAGGTAGCCACCGTGTAGTTCTGCTTCCTTCTTCCCCTCCAACAATGGGTGCTGTTCTCTTCAAGACACAGAAAGAGAACTATCATCACCTCAAAAATTTGATTTACTGTAACGGCCACCTGACTGACAAAGACTCCCTAAAATCATTGACAAAATGGATTTCTAAAAATAATCAGGTTCTCCTTTTTATATCACTTATGCCGACAGGGATCAGCTGCGGCTTAAATTGTGGCAGGCCACAAAAAATAAGGACCTGCTGGCGGCGCAGGCCACCATCGCATGGCGGGTGATACCATCTTGGAGGATCGGGAACAAAGCCATAAGGAAGGGACAGATTGTGTCTGAAGTGCATGTGTGGCATTGGGACTAGAGGAAAGCCTTAATTCAAAAAAAGGGGCAGTAAAGACATCTATTATGGATAGAAAAGGCCCCTCAGTCCCTCCCTCCCCATCATTGCCACAACCTTCCTATAGTAGATCATCACAAAATTGTGGTGGATATTCATCTTCACAAAATGGAACCCAAGGTGACTATCATAAGGGTGGTTCCAGTTCAAAACATCTGCCCACTCCACAAAAGGGCAGTCTCCAGCCCCAGAGCGGGGTGTGTCCATGATTCAGACCGCACCCACTTCCAGTCTTCCAGAGGTGATGGATAATCAACATCCAGTCCCAGTTGGCATGGTCCATACCCCAGGCCTTACCAGAGGTCATGCTGCTGCTGCTGTGGAGATTCCCCGTAGCAGGTGGTCTAACCTGAAACAGCAGGCTGATGAGACGAGATAAACAACCTGGAGTTGGTGAAAGCTTTTCCTGTCTTTTATCAATAAAATCGACCACTAGTTTGGGAACCTGTCCCATTTCCACTATTAAGGGACACTAAAAAGTCCATCACCAAGTACGGCTTTGGGTCACCTTATGTGTTGCAAGCCTTGAATTCATTGTTTACTGTTTTTGTTTTTACTCCAAACGATACCAAGGACTTGGCCAGAGCATTGCTTAATAAAGTCCCAGGCATCCCTTTTTGAGGGCAAGTGGAAATCCCTGGTCTGGAAACATGCAGAAAGGCTATTTGCTAACATGAGAGTTGCAGTTACAGGCACAATCAATGTATTGTTTGGTGAGGGGCCTTATGTTTCTAATGCTGCTCAGTCCAGGATTCCCCATAATGATTTATGTGTGTCCTAGAATCTTGCCCTTCAGGCATTTAAAGCAGTTGCAGAGGCATCAGACTCTACTCAATCATTCATAAGGATCCAGCAACCACTGGATGAGCCCTTTATAGACTCTGTGGAACAGCTAAAGGAAGCAATTGGCAAGCAGGTAAAGGTAAAAGAGGCACAGGATGCACTCTTCTTAAAACTAGCCATTGAAAACTCCAATGTGTGGGGCATGACAGTGTGTGTGTCTGGATCTCTTAACGTCTGAGGTGATTAATGAGTGCATCCTTAAGGACCAGAGAACCATCTGTAGAATGTGGATGCCTTGTAACCAGAAGAATCTTTCCATGTATGTTAGGTGAACTACTGACCAATAGTGTGCTAGCATGTTATATACAGGAGTAGATAAAAGTGAAGCTGTTACTAAAAATAATGTCCTTTGTCTTCTGTGTAAGCCTTCTGATCACACTGCAGCCTGAGTTGTCTTTGTCTCCTCTGACTGCTGCAAAGCTAATCTACATTACCCCGACAAAAGGTGACCCCAATACTAATGAAAGCTGTGAACATGTCCTTAGGTCCCTTCGGGACCCAACACCTATGGATGTGATCAAGGTCTGCCATGATATCGGGCCTCAAAGCGATGTCACTGCCCGTTTGGCTGAGGCTCAAGTCTCTTTAGCTGCACAATTAGCAGAGGCTCACACTAAAATGGCTGATCAATTGCCGGAGGTGCTAGTTGCCCTCAAACCTGCTGAGAGCACATGCCACCAATGCAAGCAGGTGGACCATTTTAAGAAAGACTGCCCTTAGATAAAAAGTTCCGTGCCCAAGAAAAAAAATTCCACCTAGTTTATGTCCAAGATGGCGAAAGGGGATTCACTGGGCCAGTGATTGCTGCTCGCTATTTGTCAAGGAGGGTTAACCTTTGTCACCCAGGCAAGTACTCAAAGTAGTCTCTGATCCGGGAAACGGGGAGCGGAGCGCTCAGGGCAGGGTGAGGATAAAAAAAGCCCTGCAGGCCACCCACACTCAGCTGCTTCCCACCATCCCATAGGGAGACCCAATACAGGTTTCACTGGGATAGAGTTGCCATCTCCCCACACAATCATGTTAAAGAAGGAAGCGTTTCAAGTTATACTTCTCACCTCCCCACTGGACTTCCATCAACACCAGGGACCATATTTAATCACCGGGACAGGTTGTTCAAATGACATGGGACTAATTGTTCTCCCCCAGCTGCTTTCTTTGCAGAGCCTGGATGTTATCCCAGTTACTGTCAAGGCCCAGTTTCCTCCTTTGTTGCTGGAGTCAGATGTTCCTATAGTCCGATTACTAAAAGTGGATGCAAGTTCTCAAGGCACTTTGGACAGTGTGCCAATAGTTCAATGGACCCAACCAATAATTCATGACAGACCAGTGTTAACGTGTTCGCTTTTCTCACCTAGTACAGACCAGTCCATACTAATAAAAGGCCTCCTAGAATACTGGCACAGATATCACCATTGTTGCCTAGAAAGATTGGCTCACCTTGTGGAACACTACTAAGCTTCTTATAGACATTCAAGGAGTGGGAGGAGCCAAGTCATCTTTGCAAAGCACCTTCCTGCTCCTCATCCAAGGGCTGGAAGGAAAGTCAGCATTGACCAAACCGTATGTGCTTGATATACCCTTAACATTCTAGGGGAGGGATGCCTTTGCAAATTTACTCTAAGGGCCACTGGAGAGCTGCAAGCCCTCACCCTTACCTGGCTCTCTGATGAGCAGATTTGGCTTTCCCAGTGGTCCCTCAGGGGGGCGAAGTTGCATCAGAAAAATTTGTTGGTGGACGAACAACTGGGGAAGGGACATTTTGTACCCTCTGACAGCCCATGGAATTTTCCAATATTTACTATTCAGAAGTCCAATAGAAAATGGAGGCTGCTGGATGACCTGCGGAAAATAAATAATATTATGGGACCTATGGGAGCTTTACAGCCTGGCCTTCTCTCACATACTATGCTCCCAGCTCACTGGTCTATCATAGTACTAGACATCAAAGACTGCTTCTTTAATATTTATCTTCATCCAAAGGACACCCGCAGGTTTGCTTTTACTGTCCCATCTATCAATGCAGCACAGCCTTCTAGAAGGTTCCATTGGGTAGTCCTCCCCCAGGACATGAAAAACAGCCCCACCACTTGTCAGCAGGTGGTGGGTGATGTCCTGGGGCCGGTAAGAAAACAGTACCCTGAGGTCATCATGTACCATTATATGGACGATATCCTTTTTGCAGCACATATGGAGGACAGTTTAATGCAAGTCCCTATTTCCATAAAAGAAGCCTGATCAAAAGAGGGCTTAGAAATTGCACCAGGAAAGGATCAGCTTCTGCCACCATGGAAGTATCTCGGGTTATTAATTGATAGTACCTCGATTCAGTCCCAAACGGTGGCTTTATCAACTCGCATTAGGACACTAAATGACCTCCAGTCATTGCTAGGACTGATTAATTGGATCTGGCCAGCATTGGGGATTACCACTGATGCCTTGAGCCCACTTCTTCAGATTTTAAAAGGAGAAACAGACCTGAACCCCCCTTGATGCTTGGCACCAGAAGCCCACTCTGTCCTAGATGAAATCAATAGCAAGATGAGTCAATGCCAGTGTCAGAGGTGTGTTGAAGGTAAACCAGTGGCATTGTTGGTATTTCGAGGGCCAAAGCAGCCATACGCAATGATGGAACAAATCAATTTCAAAAACAAGAGGTTTTGGTTGTGGGAATGGGTTTTTCTTTCCTTTCCGTTTTCTAAAACTCTAACGACATACCCTAAGATGCTCTCTCTCTAAGGTCTGTCATAAAGGTAGACTTCAACTTTGGGAGCTCTTGGGGAAAGATCCAGATTTTATCGGTTTACCTTTATCACATCCCCAGCTACATTACTTTCAATCACATTCTATTGATTTTCAGGTGGCCGTGGCTGACTTAATGAGATGATTAATTACTAATCTTCCAGCCATCCCCCTCCTCCAGTTCTTAGCATCACCTCAACCTCTGTTAAAAAATAATTACTCCCTTATTCCTTTGACTCATGCTAGGACCATCTTTACAGATGGCTTTGGGAAGACCCACAACGCTGTGGTCTCCTGGAAGGAGGGCCAGGAGTGGAAGAAGGATATCCATCAGGTCCCTGGGTCTTCCCAGATAGCAGAGCTATCCACAGGGGTCAGAGCCTTTCAATTATTTCTGGATCTCCTGAATATTGCTTCTGATTCCTCCTATGTTATCGGTGTGGTCAGCAGAATTGAGAATTCTTATTTGAAGGAAATTTCTAATCTAGAGTTGTTTCATTTGTTTAAAATGTTACTTTTTCAGGTCCAGCATTGAGACAACCCATTTCATATTATCCATGTTCACTCCCACACTTCCCTTCCAGGTCCTATTATAGTTGGCAACCAATTGGCAGACAGCATTGCCAATGATACTATTTCTGTCCACCCTGCTGTGGTGCTAATAACTTTGAGAAGGCACGTATTGCCCATAATTTTTTCCATCAGAATTCAAGATCTCTCCAAAAGATGTCCCAGTTAACAGCGTCTCAATCCAAGGCTATCATATTGGCTTGTTCAGACTGCCAAGAGGTCACTCCTGTTTCATTGGATGGAGTTAACCCTAGGGGGATTACCCCCTCAACCTTTGGCAGTCTGATGTCACCCATTACTCTCCTTTCAGCAAATTGAAATATGTTCACATGTCTATAAACACTTGTTTGGGTGTAATAGTTGCCACTGCCCATACAGGGGAGAAGGCCTGGGATGCCAAGAGACACTTCTCAACCGCAGTTTCTATCCTTGGCATCCCCAAAACTATTAAGACTGATAATGGGCCTGTTTACATTTCATCCTCCCTTAGGGAGTTTTTTGATTTATGGGGAATATCCCATATTACTGGTATTCCTCACTCGCTCCAAGGACAGGGCATGGTTAAACAAACGCCTAAAACCTTAAAGAATATGCTTCAGAAGCAGCAAAATTCTTCAATAGGTCTCATTGCACAAGAAAAGTTGAAAAAGACACTTTATGTGCTCAATTTCTTAAACAGACTGCAGGATGACCTCCCTGCTATGAGACGGCATTTTAATACCGAAAAGAGGAAGGGAGTAACAGAAGCCAAGGTAATGTGCAAAGACTTGATCTCATGTGAATGGATTGGCCCTGTCCCCCTTATCACGTTGGGGAGAGGGCATGTCTGTGTGTCCACAGGTTCCTGCCCAAGATGGATTCCTTCACAACCGGTCAGATTACACCATGACCATATGTCCGGATGATCCTCGTATCAGTCATCATCTTCGAGATCTGCCTGGTTACCATTGGGTCGTCTTCTCCCACGCATTCCCCACCACTTCCAACTTAGGTAGTGCTCCCGAGACTGAACATTTGGCAGAGCTTGGCACAGTCATTAAATACTGATGCCATTTGTTTGTCTACTTTTGACCCCTCTAATCCTTTTAAAACCTGTCTTGTGTACACCCATGGACACCAAGAGAGTGGGCTGAGTTTAGGAATCAGCTCACACCATGGTGTGACAACCCTAATTGTTACAATAACCCCATTGCTGATTGTTTTACATACCCCATGGGAGTTTCAGTTGTCAGGAAGGTATTCGGCTATCAGTGGCAATGACTTGAAGTATTGGAAATATTGGGATCTTCTATTTCCCCCCTTTGCTTTAATTTCATAGATGAAGAAGAACATGATTCCTCCTGGCTATTTAATGTTACTTCTTATGGAGTATATTCAAATTTTAGTTTTTGGTGCAGGGATGAGATTACTTTTCAAATCAACTCTTCCTCTTATTCTATTATCCTTCCCAAGAGAACTTTCTTAATTTGTCGTTTTAGAGTGTGGAAGGCCTTCCTTAGATTAGCTATTGGCAGACCATGTACTCTGGGAAAACTTACCCTGTTTAATCTGGCCAACCTTATTGATTCCCTACCAGTTAGTCTCCCTAGGAAAATCGTGAAGAGAAACATTAACCTGGACGCAATTCATAATGGATTGAGCATAGGAGAACAGGTACACTGCTCACAAAAGGAACTCCCCAGGGTATGCAGACAATTTCAAGACATATTCCCACCTCTCCTATTCCATCCACCTGAGCCTAAGCCTTGTTGTCCTAAAGTGCAAGCACAACCTGTAGCACCACCACCTAAGGCAATACAGTCCACTCCCATCCCAACACCCCCTTCTCAGCACCCCATAGCTAAGATGCAACATCTTCATGAATTTACAAAGGGATGTGACTCTAACATCCACTTTTGGTCACACAGCAAGAATATCTTGGGCGGAGCGATAATTCTCACAATTGGCACAATGCCCGTCCTTATTAACTAAAATGGGGTGTTGGTTAGTGAAGGAGGCAAATGCCACAGGTGAAGCACTGGAAGAATTATTGTTAGATGTCCAACAAAATAAAAAGGCTACCCTCCAGAACAGGGCAACAATTGACTTTCTATTGCTAGGAAATGGCCATGGTTGCCAAGAGTTTGATAGGCTGTGTTGCCTTAACTTTTCTGATCATTCCAAATCCATCCATTCCAATATCCATCAGCTACATTCTCTGGTCCACGAGATCCGCAAAGATGATGGTGTAACCTTAGATGACCTCTTTAGTTGGCTGCCCGTTAAAGGTCTTTCCACTTCAGTTAAAAAAATTGTTTTCCTATTACTGGGTTTGTTAGTGGTGTTCCTTTTTTTTGTTTTTTCCCGTGTTTGTTCAGCTGTTCCCAAGCCTGCTGATCAGTACAAGCATACCATGCTTTAGAAAACAAGAAAGGGGGAGATCCCCAAACCCTGCAGAAGCCCATCCCCAAGAGTCACCCCCTGTGCCCAGGAGGATCATCCAAACACTCCTGCAGCTCTGGTAGCCTTGGGGCCATGATCACCACCCTGAGAAGCCTGCTCAGTGCCCACCACCCTCTGGGGGAAGAACCGTTTCCTGAGATCCAACTAAACCCTGCCCTGGCACAGCTCCAGCTATTCCCTGAGTGCTGTCCCTGGTCCCCACAGAGCAGAGATCAGTGCCTGCCCCTCCTCTGTCCAGCCAAGGAAGTTGTCCCTGCACTGAGGTCTCCCCTCAGTCTCCTCTTGTGCAGCCAAACACACCAAGTGCCCTCAGTGTCCTCACACGCTGCACCTGCAGGCCCTGAACCATCTTTGTTGCCTCCTTTGGATGCTCCTTAATGGCTTAGTAACATATAGAGAGAGAGAGATAGATATCATAGAATTGAAGAATCATAGAGTCATAGAATCATGAAGGTTGGAAGAGACCTTTAAGATCACCCAGTCCAGCCATCCACACCCAGCACTACCACCACAACTGAAATCCCTAAATCACACAACCCAGCACCAGATTCAGATGTGTCTTGAACACTTCCGGGGTGGTGACTCTACCACCTCCCTGGACAGCCTATTCCAATGTCTGGCCACCTTAACAATGATTTTTTTTTCCCAGTGTATAATCTGAATCTGCTCTGAATCAGCTTAGAGCCATTTGCTTTCTGGAACCTGCTGTCTGCAGTTTTCTCTGTTCTCCTTTACTGATCTTCTAACCTCCATCCCACCTACAAATGGTGTCTGGAACATTGTTCCTTCTAAATCTGAATGGAAGTTGACTCATTACCTCTCCCTGACTCTACCCACAGTTATTTAGGTTCACATTACCTATCTATGTATATGCATTCCTATTTGTTAGGCATGATGAGGTGTGTCACCTGATCTCACAGGCAGTGTGACAGGGAATGCCCATCCTCCACTTAAGCAGTGTTTCTTCAGAGAGCAGTCCTCTGTGTAAATGCAGAACTCCTAGGAATGCTGGCCCAAGATGAACAGAAATGCCAGCACCCTAATCTCTTAGAGGGAAATTCTTCCCTACTCTTCTGCTAAGACATGGCTGAGAACTGGAGCCTGTTTGTTTTGCTGATGGGCAATAGTCATGTGGAATTAAATATGATGGGTGCTCTCCCCACTTGTAGCATGCCATGTAGGTGTTTGTGGGTTATCTAGTGAAGATATATCCTATCACAGCATAGCCATGAAGAGACCTAAATGGCCTTTTGCTATTTCTTCATGCTGCTTCTCCACTCATGGACCAGTTTCTGGAGGTCTTCCCTTACCTCACAGCTTGGAAAAGGGAAAAGAATTATTTTTTCCAGTAAAGAATTTGATTCACAGCTTTTTAGTCATGTCTTCTCATTCCAGTGATAACATTCTTACATGGCTTCCTGCAGCCTGAAAAAGACTGAGCACCTCAGTGAAAAAGGACCAGATTGTCTAACTGGCAAGGTAAGCAGAGTAGATGGAGGACAGGCCCTTAATTAATTTGTAGGTGGGCTGCACATGGGTGGGTGCCCAAGTCACCCAGTTACTCAGACACCTGCTAAGTTCTCAGGCAACACCTCTGAAGGCAGTTGCTACTGCCTCTTGAGTAAGAACACAGAAGGAAGTAGGTCAGAAACCAAGCAGTGACAGTGGCATAGTTACCAGATAGCACAGCAGCCATAGTGTTGAGGTGCTATAACAGTGCTTACATTCCCTGTTGTGAGGAGATTTCCTGTTAAAGGCTGCTGGGGACACACCTTTGCCTCCATGAGACTTGTAGTTCAAGGTCTGAATTTAAACCAAAAGAAAATTACATTATTTGAGCTCTAAACAAGGTTAAAGAAGGTGTTAATCCCCCTCCCTCCCCTCCCAGAAAACAAAACTGTTAACAACAAATGAGGAGAAGGCTGAGGTACTGAGGTACTCCACAATGATTTTACTTCAGTCTTCACCAGTGACCTCTCTCCCCACCCCTCTAGGGAAGGTGGACAGCAAGATGGGAACTGGGGGAGCAAAGTCCCTCCCACTGTAAGAGATCAGGTTCATGACCACGTGAGTAACCTGAACACACGTAAATCTGTGGGACCTGACAAGATGCGTCCCAGAGTCCTGGCTGATGTAGTTGCCAAGCCACTCTGTGTGGTATTTGAATCTCTGATTCCAGGCTGGCTTTCATGTATGCCAGCCTGTGTTTCTCCCAGCTTTTGTGGGGAAGCCCAGTGTTGCTTTTACTGTGGCAACCTCTTGCTTAAAAACAATAGGATTCAACAACTGTGTATATACCTGTGCATATATACCTGCCTGTGACTGAGATGCCTCATTTGGTAGCTGTGTTATGACTGTCAGCCTCCTTTTGGACCTGGAGTTGTGGGGAATTGCATTTTTAATTGCCAGGAAACATTGCTACTGTAACAAGCTGTCTAAAGAAGTCTCCTTCTAGGAGATCGATGACAAGGCTGAGGGGAGGTGGCCATGGCCCACAATGTTAGATTTGTGGACGTCCCAGGGCCAATCTCTGGGGGGGTGATGTTTGTGTAAAGGAGGCCAGTGGATGCTCTAGAGTGTGATGTTTCTGTCCTTGAGCCAGTCCGTGCCACCCCAGGAGGGCTCACTCCCAGCCCTGCAATAACTGTGCAAAACTCAGCACCTCCAGCCTCTCCTAAACCAGCATAACTCTGCAAAAACATCCCCCTCAGACCCATGGGGCAGGCACCACGAGGGGTTCTGTGGGGAGATAAACCCACTGGAATTCATGATTTTTGGGGTTCTTTCCCCCACCACTCCCTGACAGACCAAGATACCAGCGACAACAACAACTAAGTTTGTCAGAGACCTCTGAGTGGTGAACATAAACTCTTACTTTTTCTCTCTCTGTCTTTTCAGAATTCTGAGTAAGAAGATTCCTTCTTATCCCATGGCTTCAGCACTTCTGTAAGAGCCCTTACTGGGATACCTTGCTAAAAGGTTTTGGAAATCCCAGTCAGTTATGTCAGCTGGATGTCCTTACCCACATGCTCATCTGTCCTCTCAAAGGTTTCTGGGTTGTTTCACATATAAGTCTGATTTGAATTGAACAGAATACTCTCTATGGAAAGACATGAACTACCTGTCCACAGTTCCCCAATCCAATTCTTTCCCTGAGGAGTTACATATGTTTGACCCAGTGCTCCCTGGGAACTCAGAAGCTGTGGCTGTGGCTGTGGCAGTGAGATCCAGCCCTGTGAGCTCTGCTCAACAGGCAGTGGCTGGGACTGAGCACAGGGGCCTTCTACCCCTGCTCTCAAGTCCTCACTGTCAGTTTATCTGGATATCTGCTCAGGCACAGAGTCAAGCTGTCATTTATCTGCCCAGCTTCTTTGTTACATCTTCTGCACATTGAATGGAAAATCAGTAGTTTAGGCAGGAAACAACAGCTACTAATGAACTGTGTTTCCTTTCCTCTGATGGGCTAATGCAAGCTATCTCTGCTCACTGTCTGCTCTGACCTCTCTTGCCATAGGCAAGTGAGAGAAACTCCTGGTTGAGGCCTTGAGTTTCTACAATACCAGTGAGGAAAACACCACATTGAATTGCTGGGCTTTCACATCAGGAAAGACAGATTCCCCCAGGCAGGGCAGTGTTTCAGGGTAGTGTGGCAGAAGCTCAGCTTTTGTAGACACTGATCTGACTTATAAGAATTAAAGAAATTATCATAGAACTGTCACCAACCTTCTCGAGTTTTAGGCCAAGGGGATGTGATACTCTCCATGGTCTTTTAATTTAATTCAAGAAACAAAAATAGTGGACACTACAGACCACATTCTGTCAACTTCACAAAAACACATAAACTCCTTTGGTTATCAACCCTCCACAAGTCTGTCTAGGATAGAGGCCAGTAAGAGGAACAACTCACACCTCACAGTTGCACAACTGGAAGGTGCTGAGGTACTATATGGGTGAATATAAGATGTTATCTGGGATACAAAAGTAGGAAGACTCAACTCGCAGGAGTTACAGTCATGAATGCTCGTCCCTGATTTATCTTCAAGTGATGTTAAATTTCTATTCACACCTCAGTCCCTAAGAAATAAAGAAGGGATAAGTAGTCAGTAACTAGATTATAAAAAGCTGTATCGTGACGTGTGTACAGGGATATTATAAGGCAAAATTCTGACCAAAGACTAATGGTGACACAGACCTATCCAGTAAAACAAGAAACAAATGAAAACGCTGCTCATGATGTGCATAGAAAGCAATCTACATGCTTTATCAGCTACACATTGAAATGGTTACAAAAACTAATGATTGAGGAAACTGACAGAGGGTTCACATTTTGTGCTGCCCTCAGGTCACTTGGCTAGCTCATGACAATCTCACTCTTCCTCTTCTATCTTTTTGCCATGCATGTCCCGGCTCTTCACTCGGAGCTTGTTGACCTGCGACTCTGCAATGTCAGCCCGTTCCTCGGCTTCCTCCAGCTCGTG
>JAWWEV010000206.1:0-20975 GCA_035583235.1 Hafferia zeledoni
ACGCTTGCAGCAAGCGTGGGTAGTGCCCTTCCCAAATCTTCGTTCGCGAAGCCTAGCCATGATGATGATGATGATAATTTCAGCAATTTCAAGAAGCATGATTTTACTTTATGATGAGTCTGTAGGATTAATGATTATTACAATAAATTTGCCTTTTGGAATCCTGAAACACTTGGATTTATTGTGCATCTCCTTTTATATTATAGTCTTCTCCTTTAAATTTTTTAAAAACAATTTAAAAATCTTTTTATTATAAGATTGTAAAGAACTCATTTTCCTTTCCAGGGTTGAAGATGAGTATATGAGAAGGGGGCTTGTTTTAGATGAAGGAGCATACGGAATCCTTGAAAAACTCATGAAGTAGATTCTCCATTGTTGTCTTCAACTATTTCTTTTGTTTATAGGTTACAAAAGTGCTGGACTTGTCACAACCTTGTGATAATGAATATTAAAAAAATGGAAGTCGATTTCCCACTTTTTGTTGAAAAGCTGTGGAAATTAATAAATTCTTTGTATTACTTTTTGATGTAAGTTTTTCAATCAGTGGCTTTCTCAGGTAAGTGTTCAAGCTCATAATCATATTGACTTTGTATAGTGTCATGAAAAGGATAAACAGCAAAACTGAAAAAAACAGCAAAACATGCAGCAAACACCTGAGAGCTTCTAGAATTTTTTCATATTGCACATGTGGAAACTGCTAAGCAACCAATACAAAAGCGAGAAAAAAAATTGCCTATTCTTTCTTTTTATATTACATGAAGACTTTGCAAAAAAATTTATTTTACATGTTTTGTATTATTCTTACTGCCACAATGCCTCCTGCCAGGTTCTGGTACTGGTATAGAAATAATATCTCTCACATGCAATAACAATTTTTGTCTCCTCTTTAAAGGAAAAAAAACTTAAAAAAAGAAGTGCCCAGAGTAGTATTCCAGCTCTGTAGTTTTTTGACAATGTCTATACTTTGCTATGTGCTTCTCCTCTCTACAGTAAGACAGAAAAACTAATGAATTGTAAATAAAATTGAGGAGTTTATGACATTCTTTAGCTTCTTTGATGCCCTGGGAAAGGTTTTCTGTCCACCATCCATACTGATACACTGTAAAGTACTGATGTTTCTTGTACACCATGGTCCTAAGGTCATTTAAAATAATTTTGATATTTTGGCACCAAGCTTGTAAATGTTGTATGGGAAAAGACCATATATTTTAATAATTATTTATCTTAGGGTCTGCAGAAATCAATTGATTGAACACAGTCAATGAAAAAAATACAAATCATAATTGGTACATACGCTGTTCAGAAAAAGGTTTATACAGCTCTTCTCAAAGATTTTATGCATATGAAGACAATTGTGATAAGCTGTCTTACATCTCTCTCTCTTTTTTTTTTTTTTTTTCCTAACTGCTAATTGGAAAGGGTTTACTAAATGCAATAAGGGGGTTTTTATTGATTGGTGAGGTAGTCAAGTAACCTTTAGTAGTATGGAACAAGCACACCCCACTTAAAAAAAAAAAAAAAATCTTTAACTGATGCTGGAAAAGAGACAGTGCCAACTCTTTCAGTCAAAGCTCGAGAGTGATTGCTCTGTTGTCCTCAAGCGGAGTATGTACAAATGCTTATTGTGCCAAAGTAGGTGATAAAGCTGATTTTGTTATTGGAAAGAGCAATACAAAGAATAAATGAAGGCTAGAATATGCATTATGTATTGCTTAACAGTCTGTTTTGTCCAGTGTTTCAGTAGTATTTCCGTCAACTAACTTGCACTTTCTCCCTTGATGTCAGAACTGACTTGCCCCTGAATATCCTTTGACCTTACAACTCACCTATGACGTAAATACATATTACCCTTAGATAGATCTATGGATGTGCACATGCTATTAAATACATAAAATGTGTAAATGAAAAATATAGAACTATGGCAATGTAAACCTTTACTGAATTGGTATCTCTGCATAATTTCACAAATTGACACCATTTCAGAAAGGTAAATTGTCTTAACATAAATTCATCCCTGCTCCATTACACTATCCTTTTTCCATCTGACGGATTTGCATCCAAATCCAAGGTTCTGATGATCCACACCTCCTTATTTCTCCAATAATCAAACCTCTATCATTTCATGATTGCTGTATTCAAAACAGCCTCCAACCATCTGCTGTGATTTAACCTCAGCCAGCAACCAAATACCCTCCCCCATCATGGGATGAGGGAAAGAATTGGAAGGAATTGGGAGAAAATTCATGGTTAAAGACAGTTTAATATGGAAAGCAAAAATCATGCACACAAGCAAAGCCAAACTAGGAATTTACTCACCCCTTCTGTTGGTGCAGTCATCTCCAGGAGAGCAGGATTCTATTCCACCTAACAGCAACTTGGGGAGAGAAACACCATCAGTCCAAACGTCACACCCTTCCTGCTTCTTCCCCAACTTTATATCCTGAGCATCATGTCCTATTGTCTGGAATATCCCTTTGGTCAGTTGGGATCACCTGTCCTAGCTGCATCTCCTCCCAACCTCCCATGCACCCCCAGCCTCCTCAGCGGCGTGGCAGTATGAAAAGCTCTGTGTGAGCCCTGCTCAGCAATAACAGAAACATCCCTATATTATCAACCCTGTGTTCAGCGCAACTCCAAAACATCACCCACCAATCCTTCTCTGTTCATGAGCAACAGGTCCAGGGGACACCTCCCCTGGTTGGCTCCCTCACCAGCTGTGTCAGGAAGTTATCTTCAACACACTCCAGGTACCTCCTAGACTGTCTCCTGTGTTGCATTTCCAGCAGACATCTGGCAAGTTGAAGTCCCCACAAGTAAAAGGGTCAGCAATTGCAAGACTACTCCCTCTGCTTAGAGGATATTTCATCTGTCTCCTAATCCTGGTTGGGTGGTCTGCAACAGATTCTCACCAGGATATCTGCCCTGTTGGCCTGGCCCTGATTCCTACCCATAAACACTCAACCCTATCATCACCATCACCAAGCTCTAGACCATCAAAATGTGCCCTAACATGCAGTCGTGGGACTGTTGTGTGGCCTACCCTGCACTGCCAGCATGGCCACCAGCTGGGAGTGGCCCTGTGGCTCCTGCTTCCCAGGAGCTGCACTGATAGATTACTGTGACTGTATCATAATGAACTGCAATTACAGTGTTTGATTTGATTATGAAGTTTCATATTTTCTTCTAGCTGCTTAGAAACATAAATGTAAATTGTGTTTTTCTTCAGGTACTTCATAATGATCTCCCAGAAGATTTTGCTGCTGCCTAAAATGACCTTAACAGCAAAACAGGGGTGAACTTTGACTAGTTCCGACTGACTGATTCTAGAGTGGCTGATATGAAATAAGGAAATAGACTTTCCTTTTTAGAAATTGGTAGGTAAGCATTCTATTTTTATAAGCAGATATACAGTGTCATTTCAACAAACTATTGTATGGATTGCAGGAAGATTCAGAGGACTATCTGTGTTTGCGTGTGTGAAAATATAATCTAACATAACATCAGGCTTGCAGTGTCCCCATTCTCTTATCATGTTTGTTCTTTCTCTTATCAAAACCTATTTGCTTATTGAGTCCCCACCCAGTGCACCAATAAGCATTTTGCTGCTGCTGCTGCATTTGCATCCCTTTGACATTATGAGACTGAATGAAAGAGAAATGCACCTTCAGTGTGGTTAGTTTATGCACGTAATGCATATGTAGTGTAAGAGTAATCAGAGATTTCTGTAGGCTACTGCAAATAATCTGTACTAAATTTGTACAATTATATTTACCAATGGATAGAACTTAGCCCAAATCTCTGTGAACTTTCTTTAGGACCCAAAATACATAGGTCTAATGAAAAATTAATTTAAATTTTTCTGCCTTATATGGTGCATTACATAAATTTTTTCAACTGGCTCATGCCACCAAGGAAAGAAGCTAGCATACAAAGCATAGAATTATAAAGGTAAATATTTATTCATGCATCTGAGGCATCCCAGTCACTGGGGCACACTGATTGCAATTTTACACAGAGTTCCCCACTCTTCAAGTGCTTGGATACAACACAATTGACTAATCACTAATTAACACCTACACTACTTACTACTAAACAGAGTAAAAATTTTACCCTGAGCTGGAGGACCATGACTGCAAGAATGATCAACTCCCAGCTGACCCTGAAATTATGCAGGATCTGCTGCTCCAGGTGGATCCCCACAAGCCTATGGGGCCTGATTGGATTCATCCCAGTATCCTCAAATTGCTGGCTGATGTCATCACAAAAACTCTCTTGATGATTTTTGAGTGGTCTTGGGAATCCAGAGAGGTCCCAGCTGACTGGAAGATGGAGAACATTGTCACAATTTTCAAGAAGCACAAGAATCATGACCCCAGAAAGTACAGGCCTGTCAGTCTCACTTCAGTGCCTGGTAAAGTTATGGAGAAGATTATTCTGGAAAGTATTGAAAAACACCTGGAGGACAATGCAGTCATTGGTCACAACCAGCATGACTTCATGAGAGGAAAGTCCTGCTGATCAAACCTGATTTCCTCCTATGCCAAGGTAACCCACATAGCTGATCAAGGGAAGCCAGCTCATGTAATCTTTTTGGATTTCAGAAAAGCTTTCAATACTGTCTCTCATAGTATCCTTCTGGGCAACAAAATGTCCAGCACACAGCTGGATAAACACATTATGTGGTGAGTGAGCAACTGGCTCACAGATTGAGCACAGATGGTAATAGTGAATGGGGTAACATCACACTGGTGACCTGTCACTACTGGGGTTCCACAGGGCTCCATCTTAGGCTCTGTGCTCTTCAGCATCTTCATAAATGGCTTGGACATAGGAGTGGAAGGGATAGTAAGCAAGTTTGTATATGACACAGAACTGGGAGGACCTGTTGACTCCCTCAAAGGCAGGGAGGCCCTGCAGAGAGACCTCGACAAATCAGAGGACTGCTCAATTACCAACCATGTGAAGTTCAACAAAGGGAAGTGCCAGATTCTGCACCTGGAATGGGGCAACCCTGGATGTTTTTACAGATTGAGGAATAAGATGGTGGAAAGCAGTGCCATGGAAAGGGATCTGGGGTCCTGGTCAATGGCAAGTTGGATATGAGTCAGCAATGCCCTGGCAGCCAGGAGGGCTAACCTTGTCCTGGGGGGCATCAGGCACAACATCACCAGCAGGTCGAGGCAGGGGATTGTCCCTCTCTGCTGTGCCCTGGGGCAGCCTCACCTTGAATATTGTGTGCAGTTTTGGCTACCACAATATAGGACAGACATTAAGCTCTTAGAGAGCATCTAAAGGAGGGTGATGAAGATGGTGAAGAGGAAGCTATATGAGAAGCAGCTGAGGTCACTTGATCTGTTCAGCCTGGAGAACAGGAGACTGAGGGGAGCCTTCATTGCAGTTTACAACTTTCTTGTGAGAAGAAAAGGAGAGGCAGAAACATCTCTTTTCTGTGGTGACCAGTGACAGGACTCGAGGGAATGGCCTCAAGCTGTGTCAGGGGATGTTTAGGCTGGTTATTAGAAAAAGGTTCTTCACCCTTGGCAAGGTGGTTGGGCACTGGAAAGTCTCCCCAGGGAAGTGGTCACAGCACCAAACCTGACAGAGTTCAAGAAGCATTTGGATGACATTCTCTGGCCCATGGTGTGATTTTTGGGGATGGTCATGTGCAGAGCTAAGTGTTGGACTCAATGATCCTTGTGGGTCCCTTTCAACTCAGCATTTTCTGTGATTCTGTGATCACTAATAAAAATGATTGAGTAACTTGGAATTGTTCCTAACTTACGACTTCAGCTTGTTCATAGTAACTCTATCTTAACCCTAAGCAAAACATTTTTTGTCTACATAAAAGCATGTGCCCATTTCATATCCTTTCCTTTTCCAATGTTTCTTTAAGTGACCACTGAGAAATGTGATGCAAGTTCTATGCCTGCTGTAAGACCAGGCAAGCAAAGGATTCCTTATAACATGGCCTTTACACTTACTATTTAAAATCAAAGCATTACTAGATTTCTTATCACTACTTTTGTACTTTGTGTTGGTACAATAAGGTTAATGGAAAAAATTAAAGTATTCATGTATTTAGTTTAATCTTTGGAGAAAAATTTTCTTCCATGCAGACATATACTGGGCTTCCCACCGCCTATGCAGAATGTAGGACTGGATTCCAAAACCAGCTAAGACACAACTTATGCAAAATTTGAATTTATGCATATATTTTAATGAAGAGAGTTTAGCTTAGGTGGCTCCTGACAGCTTCAAGTGAGTGTTGGGAACTTTTTACTGTACCCTTTGAGGCAAATTAAATACACATTGGTGCTTAAGTAAAAAGTTATTTAATGAACAATACATTAGACAGAGTCCTACTGCAGTAAGCAGTTCTACAGGGAGCCTGCAAAGATGTGGCATGAGCCAACTCCTTATACACACCTGTGCCAACACCAGTCATATAATTACAAATCAATACTGTTGCATTTTCTATTTTATCAGCAAGGGAATTTGTTCCCCCTTATTTAGAGTTGTTTCACTTCTTGCATTCCTGTTTCTATTGTTTAACCTCGTTCTGGAGTTATGCTTTTCCTCTGCCAGGATCAGGTCATTCCTTGGTCTCCAATTACCATTGCTGAGCAGTTATAATTTGAATTTCACCTTCATAAGGTATCTCAAGTAAAACTTTCTGCAGCTGTTTTTCTATACCAGATAGTTATTGCCAACTGCTCCATGATTTTAGGCACTCTGATTAATGCTTGAAAGAATGACTGTTGTGGATCCTTATCTCAAGAAACTACCTGTTCTGGTCTCTCTCTGCATTATGTAGAGCTTTACTTTATGTACATCTAAAAGCCTGTGGTGCGTTGATCTTGGCCAACTGCCAGATGCTAATTTCTGTCCTGAAAAAGGAGGGGCAAGAAAATTGGATGGAAAAGCTTGTGGGTCAACATACAGACGAGGAGAATGCTTACCACTCCCCACCATGAGCAAACCAAACTCAACTTGGGGAAAAGTAATTCAATCTATTACCAATTAAAACAGATTTTGTTAGTGAGAAACAAAAATAAATTTTTAAAGAACTTTTTGCATTATGTTCCCCCTGCTTCTGTTCAGGACAACTTCACTCCATTCCTGACTCCTCTATCCCTTTCCCATCCCCTGTGCAGTAGAGTGGGGATGAGGGTTGCAAGAGTTAGTCAGGACATAACAGGTTTTTTTGACATGTTACATCTTCTCCACTGTGAGTTGTCTCCATGGGCTGCAGCCCTTCAGGATAAATCTCCTCCACTGTGAGCTTTCCACAGGCTGTGGTTCTTTCAAACCATATCTCCCTGTTCCAGCAGAGGTTCCCTCATGGGGGTACTCAACTTCTGTGTTTGCATTACTGTTTCTTGCTTTTTTTCCTTTTTTGTTTCCTGCCAGTTTGAAGTCAAGAAACCTCAGAATAAGGAACTGCTTATAGACAATCTATCTTAAAGCAGCAAAGGTACTTATTGTGGCACCAGGAGCTAGCCAGCTCTTGCTGGACATACTAACCCGACTTGAGGATACAAAGCAAGCCATTTTATACATTCTAGAGGCATGGTTACAACACTGAATTATACATATTAATGAATTCTTTACTTTTCTGTGTTTGCTGATCTAGCTGCTTCAAGCATACAAAGTCCTGGCTCTAAGCCCCCTATATCTAGTTTAAACATCTAAGTTATGTGATTCATAGCCCAGTGGTCTCTTGTATATACTCCATATTATATATTATATAATACTCAATATTTTATATAATGAGAAGACTTTGGTCTGAAGACTTTGGTGCAGGTAACTAAAACAGAGCAAATGATTAACTAGTGTTTGTACAATGTATTTCTAGCAAAATAGGCAGAACAAATATTAGGCTTATTATCTCCTTCCAACTCAGCAGGGCAAGGTGCATCAACTAAGTCATCGTTAGCTTTTCTTGTTATCAGACTCCTCACTCCTATGCTTGAGTGGTTTTTTACTCTTCCTTAAATATTTTTCATGGAGATGGCACCAGCTTCCTCAAGAAAGGAGTAAATAGCAAACCTAAAATACACTTTCCTGAACCAAATGCATCTTTCAAAGGGATGGAAACTTGAGTTTAAAGGTCCGTCTTCAAGACCTAAGTTATACTAAAAATTTGTTGAGGCATTGGGGGAAAGATCATTTTTTATTTAATTTGAGCAAAGGAAGTAAAGAGTTCCAATTACTTTCCAGATTTCTACCTACCAAAGAAAAGGGAAGCTTGCTGAGAGGAGGGAGCAGAGGCTTATCTTGGCTGGTTAAACAAAACAATTCTGATATGCTGGAGGACTGTGAGTGTGTCACTGCGCTGTAAAATATATCAGTCTCATGAGTTTCTGGAATATTTGTACAGGTAGAAAATAGAGAGTGGAAAAGACCTTTGATGTGCTTACATGGAAAGTGTCATGTCTGCGAGGGAGGCTGTTGCAAAATTGACCTGGAGTCATGGGGAGATTGGTTACATATGTGACCCCAGCAGTTTTTGGTGCTGTGTCCTGCACCAGTGTCTGATCCAAGGAGGAGCAGGGCTTTTCACTTCTTGCCAAGACAATCGGATATGTAAACTCCGGTTTCCTAAATGTTATTTCAATAATACTTGGTACCCAGATGCCTTTGCAAATTACAGTTTCACTATTTTAAACTAAGTGATAGGGCACCAGTAGTGCTCCTGCTAAAGGATTTGCTGGAAATGCTAAAGGGGTGTGGAGAGTGTACCTCTTAGTCAATTTTTGTATGGAATTTCCTACTTTAAGAAGCCAGACTGGTATGAAAATAGATTGTAGTGACTAAAGGGGCAGAAATAGGAATTAGTGTTTTCTTCAATGTATATGCAACCTGTTATAATACTCTTAAGCAATGCAGGCTGAACGTCTCTAGGACCATTCGCTGAAGCCGTCGGGACCGAAAACGCATAACCTGATGGTACTTAGGGTCGCAGTTCTTCCCTGGCAGCGGAAACGAAACCAAAACTCGCCGGCAGGTTCCCTCGGGAATGGAAACCGAAAGCTGTCGAGCCGGGCGGGGTCGGCGCTGCCGCTGCAGGTGCCTCAGAGGCGGGGCCGGGCCGGGCCGGGTGCGGAGCATCCGCGGCATCACGTCCTGTCCGGGTCGGGGCTTGCCTACAGCTTGTGGTTGGATTTGCCTTTGGAGTGGGGTTTGGGGCTGAACCTGGGGCTGGGGTTAGTTTTGAGGGTGTCGTGGCTGGGTGTAGGCCTGTGCTGGAGCGGGGATTGGGGGTTGGGGGTTGGGGTTGCGGATGGTTTAGGTTTAGTTTAGGACTGGACAGCATGCTGGGGAGGAACACCTGGGACTTTGCGAGCACCAGGGAGATCCCCGCAGGGTGAAGGGGCAACAGGAGTGCTGGCAGGGTGTCAAAGCCATCTGGTTTCCTCTGCCCGCACCGTAGCTCCAGGCACTCCAGATGTCAGTGTGTGCACGGCAGAGAAGTATCAAGTAGCAAAATGTTTGAGCCTTGTTGGTTTGCTTTCTAGAAGGAATATAGCAGTTCATACATGAGTATGTACAGATACAGTTTTTCTTTCTTTGAGAATGGCTGACTTTACATTTTCAGACACGAAAAGTCCTTCTTGCTCAGAAGATTGCTGAAGTAGTGATGGCCATTTTCTAGGTAAGTAACAATTCAGCATGCAGAAATACATGATTCACCCCAGAATAATGTACTGGAGCCTTTGATGTAACTTTTCCAATTTAGATAACAACATGGAGAAAAGTCTCAGGTTTATTGCTGCTTTCACAAAAAGTACATATACAGGTACATAGAAGGTGATTTTGTGTAGCTGTATATATATAAACAGCTTATATTTCGTGAAAGTGGTTGTTAGAGTTCAAGGTACCTTAAGTACACCCCTGTAATATTACACAGTGTGTGCACAGTATTGTACAAGTTGATTAAAAAAATGTAGTTTTGTTTCATTTTTCTGCAACTTCTTTTGTGAGGAGCTTATACTAATGGAAGGTGAAAACACAAAAGATAATGGGCTTAGTTTTGTGTTTATGAAATCTGAAGCTTACTTTTATTATTTTTTAAGAAAGGTTTTCAGAAAAGCTGTAAGACTAAAAATGACATCTAAAGATCATATAGTCCTTTTATGGTCTCAGGAAAATGAAGGATAGCCATATCTAAGGCATATGAATATAGGTTGGACTTGATGATCTCAGAGGTCTTTTCCAACCTAATTGATTCTATGTGAATATTGCAACAATAAGTACTGCATGAGGCTGTCACCTGAGTGGAAACTAGAGAAAACTGAAGGGACTGTGCAATGTTATCCCAAGCTGCTTGTTTGTTCTTTAGCTCAAAGGAACTGAACATTGTAACCTTGTGAAGTGGGGAGTTTGCCTAAGCCTTACAGTTCTATGCTCACTCAAGATGTCAGGAAAAGACCCTTCAAAAAGAAAAAAGAAGAGAAAAGGTAAAACTGAATTAAAAACTATTAAAAACATACCAAACCATGATTGCTCCCATCATGCAATGGAGATGTGGCATGCATACTTGTGACTGGACTAGATCAAAAATGTGGGTACAAGTTACTTGAGTCAGGAAAGATGAATCATTCCTTAGAATGTGCTATGCAGGCATAGGTAATACAGCAAATTCTATCTAATGTACCCAAGGAGGTGTCTTCCTGCAAAATGCAAAATGATTATGTAATGCTCCTCTTTAGTACATTTTAAGAAATGCAAAAGTGATGTTTTCCTCGTAGTTCATGAAAATATTTATTGTTTTTAAAATGAAAGTATGTCTCTCAGGGATGTTCACAAAATGCTTCCTGACTTTTCTTAAAATTTATTCCAGTGTGATTACAAAATAGATAATTTAATTGTTGAAGCTGCAGAGCTTGCAGTATTTCGTGAAAATTATCTCTTCATTACTCTGAGTTTTCTTTTTTGGATGCCAGAGTCAAGATCTGTGATGGATTCTGCAGAAGATAATTTCAAGAAAGTTGTTCATGTAGATGCAAATAAGAGTAATGGCAGTGAGTTTAGTGACCGTGAGAAAACAGGCTTCATTGCAACAAAGGAAGATGAAGACAGAGGCAGTACAAGTGGCAGAGATGAGGTGCATAAGATCAGAGACAAAGTGGAAGCCACTGTTTTGAGGATGCTTAAAGAAGAGGAAGGTAGAGAAAAAGAAGTCAAAGACATACATTACAGTAGCATTGAAGAAGTGACACAGCAAGCATCACAACCTGAAGACAAAGATTTCAGAATTGTCCAGCATGAACATGATTCCCAAAGACCTGGTGAGGAGCTGCTAGTAGCATAAGCTCTGTGGCTTTTGTTGCATTGTCTTAAAATTTGGCTCGTTTGTAATTATTTGAGGAGTTGTGGTTGTATGTTTCTGTCAATAACCATGTATGTGATTATTTTAGAAATGAGAAAATGTTCTGGATTTCTGACGAGGTTGAGGCTAAACGTTTGGGCGTTCCTATCAAAAGTTCAGTAAGTACACTGGGATTCATGGAAAAAAAGTGCAATAAATGGTAATAAAAATAGTTTCTTTGAACAAAATAGACCTCACAGTGCAATACACTTTAGAGAAAGAAGCTGTATGCTTATGACCTAGGTTTGTGGAATACCTGGAGACCTAAGGCATGCTTAGGATTTCATACATCCTCCAGACACATGAAGGAAGATTCCTAGTATAGTAGAAAGTCTACCCAAAGAGTAGGTGATTGTCTGCATGTTTTGGGAACTGATCTACAATTTTAACTATTGCCATTTATTATTTTCAAATTCTTTGTCATGCTTTTTTTGAGTGCTTTTCCTCACATGTTTTAAGGCTGCTGCTTTTACATCATCTAAAATAGTTTGCCTGCAAAATTTTCATTTTCAAATATACCTTCTGTGGTTTTGCATGTCAGTTCTCATGCCTGATCCGCTTCTCCAGATTTGGATTCCTTTCCCTGCTTGACATGGGAAAGAATTAGCAGTAGTGCCATTCACATTGATGATGAAGTGTGTCCTCTGCACTCCTTAGCTCACATAAGAGATTAGTATTACAGACAGACAGTTTGAATGTGTAAGACAGAAGTTTGCTTACTTTTTGTTCATGGAAGGCTACTCATTGCATCAGATAGCAGACTGGGACTGTGAACCAGAGGCTGTTGATCCCCACTAGAAAGGAAAGCTAGGTCTTCTCAGGTGTGGAACTAAGGTGAGTATCTGGCTTTTTTGACAGATTTGAAGAAAGCAAGCATGTTTATACTATTAGAGTATGGATAGTCTCATACTATGCATTAGCACTGTAATATATAATAAACAATGTAGTATGTAATAGACAAACATGATAGCAGACAACCTTTACTAGAAGGGCTTGCCTCTTCTTCCTATGAACCTACAAAAGTTGTTCTGACTCCTTGGTCTGTCCTGGGTAACATACCACGTTGCTTGATTCTTGTGGATTCTTGAAGGCTGAAGAATGCTCTCAATTCCTGGAAGATATTAAAAACTAATGCTTATACTTGCCATCTTCATGTGCAAGGGATTAGTGTAAATTTTGTTCTAAAACTCATTAATGAAAATTTTATCAACCCATAGTTATCTGAAATAGGAACTGGATGAATTTTTTTAATTCTTTGGTAACTTGAAGGAATGTATTGTGATTGGATTGCTCATGCTGTTAAGGTATTTTTCTGCAATAGACATTCGTTGGATTAGGGAGGTAGTTGTTATTGTCATGACAGTTGTTGATAACCCACTTACTTTTCTTAGCAGAAAACTCAGGCAGAGTGGCTCTCAAAATATGTTTTGTGACTATCTCCTGGTGGGTACTTCTTTTAGAACAGATAACACTTCCTGAATAACCAGACATGGGCAAGAGGTTCTACATAACTCACCAAAAAACTCAGATGCTACAAAAGTATCTGGAATTGTAAATGAGACAATTGCTAATACATTCAGTAATTGACAGGATTGCAAGCTGTTTAGGAGTTAGATCCAACAGATGATTTGGTATTGATTTCATTTATATATTTAATGTTTAATGTATTAGTAAGCAAATTTCTTCTCACCCATGTCCCCAGCTTTTCTTGGAGTAATGTTATGTGCATGTATTTTCTTTTTCTTCCAGATATGTCAGTCTGTTAAAAGACTTTGTTGAGTCTGAATTCTTTGTGATAGATGGGGATTCCTTGCTACTTATGTTTATAGATGAGAAAACACAGTATCTAAACTTCTTCTACCAAGTTGAATGCTTCCTGCAGGATTTCACTGAAAAAGGAGCAAAATATGTCATTACTTTCTTCCAGGTACTGAAAAAATAACTTTTTTTCCTGTTTAAACTACTGCATTGCTTCTAAACCAACTGCTTGATTCTAATCAGGATTAGGAAACTGTTCATTGTGTCAACAAATGTAACTGAATAATTTCATTGTTTTTATTTCCCACAGGATGCAGAACAGATGTACTTTCAGTATCCTCATTTTCTTTTCTTACGTACCGCATTGATCGAACACCTCAGACATAATACAAGCATCACTGTTCATACAGAATTTTCCAATTGTTTATCATCCAAATGGGAGATTTTCCTAAAGGAAAGCTATCCTTACTTCATCATTGTATCTGACACAGGACTGACCCCTTGCCAAAGAGACTTTTTATCTATTTTAATTGCTCATTCATTGTCAAAGAAAATCAATGTTGTGCTTGCTTCTGGACTGGAGTATGATATTATTAGAGTTTATGGATATCATGTTCAGAATGCAGGTATACACAGACTGTTTTTTCAAAAGGTAAGATACACCACTTGGTTGTTGGTTTGCAATAACAATGTCAGTTTGACTTAGAAGATTTAATTAAAATATCTCAATATGAGTCTTTTAATTTGCATATTAAAATTATAAAGAATTGGTATGTGGGTCTTTTTTTTTTTTTTTCCTACTGGTCTTGAAATCCTTAACAAGTGAACTTTGTGATTGATGGCAAATTCCTGCCCTATTCTCTATAATCTCATTTCACATTCTTTTCCCCTTTTGATATGATAGTCCCTAATACAGCCGTTCCCTTCACTATCATTTTTCTTAGTTCACTTACAACATAATATGCCAGACAAAGACTAGCGTTCAGGCCAGTGATGTGATTTTAAAAATTTTATTCAGTTGTTTCTTGGAGGCTGAGGATTGGCTTCCATCTGAATGGTTTTTGTTGTGGCTAGTAATCCCTAATGCACTGTATCTATTGACTTTTGCATATAACTTTGACTTTTGCATTTTTTAGTATGAACAAGATCTGCGATGTGCCTGTGAAAACCTAGTCACGTACAAAGAACCACTCATGTGTCTATATGAACATCTGAAACTGAACCTGGAAAGCATACAAAAAGAGGTAACTTGGCCTCTTTGATCCTTTTTCTTTTTTTTTTTTTTTCTAACCGAACTGGGAGCTCTCTTCTTTATCCTGAAATGACTCCTCAGGTCTGAGAAGGTCTCCTCTGTGACCACTCTTCACAGCTGCTTGAAACTGTTCCTTTTTCAAAGTTTACTATAGTAGGATGATTCAGGTGGAAGCTGATCAGTGGGATGCCACTGAAGGGATATTTCCATCTGAGCAAACACCTTTGTCTTGAAGAAGATAGAAACCAGCCCTCTGAGCATGAAACATCATCAGTGGTATAATTACACCCTGAACCACTGTGGGGGCTGCAGCTACTACCCACTGGGTACACTGTGGCCATTGCCCCATCCCCATGGCAGCAGCGCTGGGCCAGAGTCAGTGCTGCTGCTGGCAGAAACCTCTCTTGGAGGGAGATGTCTCAAAATCTAGACCTCATTATTCCAGCTGCTAAGGTTTGCACACTCAGTTGACTATTCACAGTCTGGGATTTTTTTTTTAAGAGCTTGATTAGAGTTATAAGGTCTGTGCTTGCATGGTTAAAGCAGTTGGTTTACAATATTTTAATTTCAAAAAATTGCTATTTTTATGGTTCCATAGTCACCTTTAATGCTTAATATACTCTTGCCGTTTTCCTGAGCATAAAGTTATACTGCATGTTGTGACCCTACTTCTGCTCCTGCAGATAACAACAGCAAGGCTTCCTTGGACTTCAGTTGTTGTGATACTTGCAAGGTGATTTTTTCCATCCAGAAAAAACATGGTGTTACTCAGCATTTTAAAGCCTGGCTACTGTCTGTTTTATTATGATTATCTTTTCTGAGGCACAGTCAATAGTTGAATACCCCAGAAGCAGAAACCCATCAGGATGCAGAAAGGGCAAGGGGCTGCTCCCTCAGGCTGTGGGAGGTCTCCTGTGGGGCAGGGCAGCGCCTGGGAGCCATGGCCTGTGCCACTGCCCCAGCCAAAAGCAGGACAGCTGGGGACAGCTGCAGCCCTGGGCATCAGGCACCTGCAGGTTGTCAGCCTGCAGGGCTCTGAGGAGCTGGAGACCAGCAGTGCTGCTGCATTGCTGGGGCAGGAGTGACAGCCCGAAAGGGGCTGAGATGGGATCTTGGGAAGGTGGGAGGAGGCCCCGGGGGTCAGACAGGGACAGTCACGGCTGTCAGTGACCTCAGGGACATGACAAAAAAGTGCAATTTTTACTAATGATCGTGCCTGCCTTTCGTTCTGCAGTTTTTGTATCCTTTTTTCGCCCCTTCTCTACTGTAACTCTGTGCAGCATAAGAATTGTCTTTTTTTTTTCTTTTTTGTAGCTTTTATTATGGCAATAATTTATGCTATTCATGATGTTATGACTACAGGTTTGCCAGGCTATTCATTTGTTGAAACAACTGTGGCCTGGAGGATCTGACATTCGCCGTGTGGTCTGTGTTCTTGCTTGTGCTGTGGGATTAAAAATATACAGCACCATGCTGGGAAATGCAAATATTCCCATCGGAGCTAATAGAGTGAAATCGGCAAGAGTAAGAATTTTTTAAGTATCTTCTCAGCATGGTGACCCTAAGCATTTTGCTAACAGGAAAGATGGCTGTCCTTCTAGATCTAAAGCTGAAGAGAGACCCAGATGCCTCCTTTGTGATTACGCTCTGAGTGGTTCAGGTCAGATAATTGCTATGGCCACAACTTTTCAAAGGAGCATGGTGTCTTTGTGGGTGGCACTGGCCCCCCTGTCACAGTGGCTGTTCCTGGGAAAAGTTTTACTTTAGGAATGATTACTTTCATAAAAAGTTTTACCTTAAGAAGGTAGTTGTACTCATTATATTTTTCTTTTCCTAACACTCAGTGTCATACTAGCTTTTACAGAGGAATGTGCTTTTCCTCAAGTTAGTGAGACATTTCAGTATAAAGGTTTCTTTCTACATGTAGTAATTTTTGTGACCATACTACAAGCCTTGTATTTTCATCAAGTTAACAAAGATGCAATGTATCAGTAATATTTTATGATACACATATTGAGTAGACTAGAGGATAGGTACAAGTAGTTAGCAGAGCTCAATTTCTGTACTGAGTTTTTGCAGTGCAGTTGAGAAAAGAGCATAGGCAGGCCTATATGTAGATACTAACTTTTCCTCTTAAAATAATACCATTTGTAACCAGACACACTGACAAATTGTTTCTAAGTTTTGTCTTGGTTTTCATAGTCATATTCCTTTTTGGAAAAGAGGTTGGTTTTTTTTAAAATATTATAACTGCTCTGCATCTTCCAGCACTACAGGAATGTTAATTTTGAAATGTGTGTCCACAAGTAATTATAATGTTCAGATTGTTTACATAGATCCAAATTATTAGCTGCTTTAACAAAGTACACAACACTGAATTAAGTAGTGGTGAACACAATTATTTTACTGAAAGATGTGGTCAACGTTTTATCTGTCATCTCTCAACAGAGAAGAAGTAAACCCCTATCTGCAGAAGAAGCAGCTGACCTCTGCAGAATGCAATGTCTTACAGTGACATTTCTTCTTCATATGCCTCTTTCCCAGAGAGCTCAGATTAGGAACATGAAATTCTGCTGGACAAAGCAAGTTTTACCACTATTAAAAATGGTATGTGTGGGACTGTCTTAACTTCCCTGACATAAGGTGAAATTGTCATTTCAGATTTCATTTTCCTTTATATACCACTTTGGTCTTTTGATGGAATTAAAGAACAATGTACCTGCTGGAAACGAACCCTTTGTTATTTGTTTCTGAGACTGAAATGCTGAATGCTTTCTTTGCTTCAGTCTTCACTGTCAAGGCTTGCCCTCAGAAATACCTGACCCAGCTGACCATGGAAAAAGTCTGGAGGAATGAAGACTTTTCCTTGGTTGAGGACGTCTGGGTTAGAGACCATTTAGTCGAACTTGTCATCCACAAGTCTGCAGGCCATGATGGGATGTACCCACAAGTGCTAAGGGAACAGGCAGACATCATTGCTAGGCTACTCTCAATCATCTTTGAGAGGTCATGGCAGTCTGGAGAAGGTACCTGAAGACTGGAGAAAAGCAAATGTCATCTCAGTCTTCAAAAAGGGCAAGAAGGAGGATACAGGGAACTAAAGGCCAGTCAACCTCACCTCAGTCTCTGGAAGGGTGATGAAACACATCCTCCTGGAGGACATCTCTATACATGTGGAAGACAAGAAGAGGATCAGAACTAGTCAGCATGGATTCACCAAAGGGAAATCATGTTTAACCAACCTGATTGCCTTCTATGATGTAGCAACTGTCTGGATAGATGAAGGGAGAGCAGTGGATGTTGTTTACTTGGACTTCAGGAAGGCTTTGACACTGTCTCCCATGACATCCTCATAGGCAAGCTTGCAAAGTGTAGGCTGAATGAGTGGAGAGTGAGGTTGATTGAGAACTGGCTGAACGGCAGTTTAGTGTGGTCAGAGGGTTGTGGTCAGTGTCACAGGGTCTAGGTGGAGGCCTGTCACTAGGGGTGTCCCCTTGGGTTCAATACTGGGCCCAGTTTAACTTGTCCATCAATGACTTCAGTGTAGGGGCTGATGCCTCCTCAGCAAGTTCACTGATCACACAAAGCTGGGTGGAGTGCCAGTACCCCAGAGGGCTGTGCAGCCCTTCTGAGGGACCTCAACAAGTTTGAGATGTGCAGAGAACTGTCTGAGGTTGAACAAAGTCAAATTTTGGGTCCTGCACCTGGTGAGGAGTAACCCCAGGCATCAGTAGAGGCTGGGGGCCAAGCTGCTGGAAAGCAGTTCTGTGGAGAAGGAACGGGGGGAGGACAAGCTGAGGGAGTTGGGCCTGTGAGCCTTGAGAAGAGATGACTGAGAGGAGACCTTGTTAAAGTCTATAATTTTCTGAAAGAGGGTGTCAAGAGGATGAAGCCAGTCTCTTCTTGGTACTGCCAAGCAATAGGACATGAGGCAATGGGCAGAAACTGATGCACACAAAGTTCCACCTGAATATGAGGAAGAACTTCTTTACTGTGTGGGTGACCAAGCACTGGAACAGATTGGCCAGAGAGGTTGTGGAGTCTCCCTCACCGGAGATATGCAAGAACTGTCTGGACACAATCCTGTGCCATGTGTTCTAGGATGGCTGTGCTTGAGCAGGGAGGTTGGACCGGATGACCCACTGTGGTCCCTTCCAACCTTATCCATTCTGTGAATCTGTGAAACCTTAGCTGGTTCAGGAATCTTCTGAGCCACAAAGGAATACCACTAGGAGAATGTTTGGGGCAAAATCTCAATACCTGACTTCTTGGACATCTCCAGTTAGTCAGTGTTGTTGTTAGCGTACTGGACTAGATGGCTTACTAGTCTCATCCAGTACAGAAAGTTTGATTCAGGCCCTTGTATTGTTTAAAGTTGTTATTGTAAAGAAGGAGAACTGTGAGGGCAGTTTTCTGATCACAGAGAAGTCAAGTAACAGCGTGTTGTTTTTCATGTCAGCAAATCTGTGGTAGTTAACCTTCCTTTGGAGATGCTTTGATACCTCCACATATAAAGGTGTTCCATAAAAATTGTCTGCTTTATTTTAACAGCAACAGTTGTGTATGCATTTTGCTCTGGTACAGCTGTGTGATACAAAAGATTGGAAATTGGATTTAACTTACCTGCCTGATTTAAATGATGATTCACTGGTCATAAATCTTGCACATTACTATGAAGTCGAATACACTAAAGGTATTTATCATTGTTGAACAGTTTGCTTTCTTCTATTTTTTTACTTTATTAAGCTGCAAAATGAGAATGAATGTGCATGTATGGGCAGAAATGAGCACAGTTTTCTAATAACATAGCAATGGTTACATTTTATGGAACAATAAGGAAACATTTTTTCTGTAACCAAGATTAGAAAATCACATATGCAAGTGTCTTATACCAGTATGCATTCAGAATACTTTAGCATGTCATGATGTGCCACCTGTACTAATACACAGAATAGTAATATAACATAGATAGCAAGAGTTCTGGGTCACTGTTATTGGGTATTCTCAATTCTATTTGATTTTTAGCCAGTTTTTTATTAATTTCATTTTGTCTTAGTGCAACACTGTCAGACACTAGATTCAATCCCTACTGTTGCTGTGACATTGAATAATACTTTTAATTTCATATGAGATTAATTCAGACATTATCACATATTGTCTTAAAAGTACATTAATTTGGGAACTGGAGCTTTATGAACACCGTCAGATGTCTTAACAAAAAGAGTTGCCAAAGCTGACAGAAAAAGAAAATATGGAAAAAGATTTGTAGCAAAGGTTCTTTCAGAGTAATTGCCTGTGGCAAATCCTCTGCCATGAATCTGTCTGTGTGATAGTAAACTAGAACACTTTATGAATCTAGAAGGAGTCCTATATGTACCTCAGTAAAGCAAGTGTAGAGGAGTTTTTAAAGAAAATATAAATTAGGAATATGAAACATTTGTTTTTATAATGATACTTATTACTGGGCACTAAAAAAAAATAAATTCAAGATTCTGCCTTGCAGGAGGTGAAGATGAGAGAAATTCTTCTTTAGCTGTAAAGCTTGCCAGCATCCACAGACAGTCTAAATGTGGTGGCTTTTTCCAAACCACATATTCTCAGGTCATTTAGTTATTTACACTGGAAATGTACAGCATTCTGTTCCAATTTGTTCTAGCAACCAAAACCCTTGTATAAAAGTGAAGTTTTTGTGCCTGATGCTGCATAGGTGAATATATATATTTTCAGCTTGAGTAAACTCAATTTTAAAGCATCTTTCCTTTTTTTTTTTTTTTCCTTTTTTTTTTTTTTTCCTTTCATCTTCCTTTCTTTCTTTTGCAGGATTAGAATTCCAAAAGGATTTGGGGAAAGAAATGGGGAATGACTACCAATTTTTGTGGGCCACTGTAAAGAAATTGTCTGTGACATACAGTTTTGGAGATGCTTTCCCAATACGAAAAACATCCCAAGTATTTCTTGAACAGGAGCAGACTGTTGCCAGCAGAGGTACTGGCAACTCCACACATTAGAGTCTTAAAAGCGTGATCCTCATTGCTGTCACTAAAAGGGCTAGGAGTACTGGTCTGATTTTATTGTGATCACAAATCTAATTCATGCTCCATGGATCTCCTCCTCCACCCTTTCAGCCTACTGGCAAAACTTGCAGCTGATGCCAAAAGAAGGCTGACCTGGCCTTACTGGTGACATTCTGACTCCACTGAGGACAGCACAAGTATTGTTATTAACTTCATGGGGAATTGGGTTTAGTTTCATGGCTACTAGCCCAAATCTAATGTATGTGTTGTAAAAAATGTTACAAGTAGTGTAATACAAGTCATAGTAAAAAAACATACTAAGTACTCATATTTAAAGTAATGATTATGCTGCAGGAAGACTGTCTCTGAGGAGCATCTTTGACATAACGTTATGCAAATACTGGCATGGGAGCAGCAAATTAAGCAAATTTATAATTGTTGCCTTAGTGGTAGATGTTATGGTTTCACCTAGATGGGCCTAAGTTTGAGTTTTTTGAAGTTCAACCTGGGCCTGGGGGCTGTCAGCTGATCTGGGCTGGGCTAAGCTGACAGCTGACTCCCCCTAGCCAATAGTGTTTTA
>JAWWEV010000207.1:0-20958 GCA_035583235.1 Hafferia zeledoni
TAATCAGGCATTGGAATGGCCTGCCCAGAGAGGTGGTGGATTCACCATCCCTGGAGATTTTTAAACGCAGACTGGACATGGCACTGAGTGCCATGATCTGGTAAAGGGACTGGATTTGGACCAGGGTTGGACTCGATCTCAGAGGTCTTTTCCAACCCAATCGATTCTATGATTCTAATAACCTCTTTCAAAGATGGGCACCTACCCAGTACTGTCCCATCCAAACACACAGGAAAGTCACAACAGAGAATGCAGTTGGCTGTAGTTACACATTGACACAAAGCAGTATCAGATTAGCTAGAAGGGATATTCATTCCATGTTTTGGCAAATGAGAAGCACAAAATAACTTTGTATTCTGAATGTAGATTCCTTATGACACCTTTACTCCATACCCAGAGAACTACTAGTCTGAAAAAATCTATTGCAGATTTTGCTTATTGAACTTTACTAATGAGTTATTGAATATGTCATTTGGGGTCTCGCAAGTTTATACTTGAAAGTAGAGTTTTGAAAGACATGCAAAAAAAAAAAAAAGTAGAAGTATTGTTCTATTTCCAACTTTGCAGAAGAGATGTATTGCTGAGTTGCTGGGAGGTTTCTTTGTGGTTTTTTTTTTGGTTGGTTAGTTGGTTGGATGGTTTGTTTTGAGATCTATTTTGGTTTTTTGTTGTTCTTTTTTTAATCAACAGGAAAGAAACATCAAGGTCATATTTGAATGCTGTCCTTGAATCATCACTAAGTCTCTCTGTTCAGAAATACTAGCAAAAACATCAGGGCTGTTAGGGAAAGTTTTTGCTGAGGTTTTGGTTTTGTTTGGGGTTCGTTTTTGTTTTTATTTTTTTGAAGGTCAAGGTTGATCTATCTGAGATTACCTGGCAAAATCTTTCATTTTCTGAACTGTTGTATTGCTTTATATTTAGTTTAATTATATGCAACTGAGTAGTTTGGTTTTTTTAACTTGAAATACTTATGCTGCAAAAAATTTAGCAACATAAGTAAGCTAGACTAGGAATATACATATAAAACCCCAAAACTATTCCTATTAGAGGGATAAGAAAAAACAACAAACAAAAGATTGTAAACACATTTCTTTTTTTATTTATATCACAAAAGGAACTTTATTTGATTTCAGGTAATGAGTTGGAATAGTTAGTTTGGATCTGTTTCTCCGTTTGAACTCATGATGACCCTGAAATCACATTTCATGTTTTTTTTCTGTTGGAGATGCTGGAAGCCATATATATCTCCATTATCACGTCATGTAAAAAATATCTCACTGAGAATGCCAAATAATACAGTTGTTGCAGAAAAAAGAGTAACCAGTGATTCATTGTGGACATTTTATAGTACATCACATGACCACAAGTGTAAAGCAAACCTGCATCCCAAGGAGGAACGTGTCTCTGAGGAAATGCAAATGATAGATAAAAGTCCACCTTCAAAACCTCCTCCTTTATATCTGTACTTCCTCTCAGCTAACATATAGCTTAGAAAATTCAGTGTGCTTGAATTCCCCAAGCTCATTTCTCTGAAACTTACATCGTAGAAAATACCTGCAGTCTTAAAACTGATTTGTGCTTAAATTCCCTTTCGGCTTGATGTTCCACATTGTGAAAGACAAGTAGGACCCCAGCAGAGACTTGACAGAGGGCTCTAATTTGGTTACATTATGCCTCTAGCAAGTCAACTGTCAAGGTAGGGCAACAAAGCCAAAGCCTGTCTAATATAATTCAGACCTGACTCATCATTTACATTTGCCCTTTCACACACAGAGTGTTTTGTTCCCATAAATATAACCTGCATATTGATGATAGAAACCCTTCATCCCCTGTGCTCTTGGAAAAAGTAATTTGGTCCAGTAGCTGGAATCGATGTATGCTACAACATACTCTTGAAATCTAATATTAGTGAGTAGGTAACCAGCAGGCTCACCAGGGAGAATGAAAGGGGAATTTTCTAACATACAAGAAAATGGAAAGAGTAGATGATTTAAACCTATAGATTTCTACAGCCTATATTCTAAAAAAAACATAAAGGAAAACTAGATAGTGTATGTTTAAAAATTTGATTATTTCTGTTTACTTATTTCTATAAAGGCAAAAGACATGAGTCACAGTATTAATCTCCTTTAACTAACTACTTGTATTTAATTAGTAAAATGAGTAGAGCTTTTTCTGCTTTCATTGTTTATGAACTGACTGTCTTAACCTTTTGTAAAATCTCTGAAAACAGACTTCCACATAAAATTGTACAAAAAATGTAACCAGTAAAGCAGATCAAGTTTTACTGGCATCTCTGTTTCTTTTTCTGTGCGTATGAAAGGACAGGGAGTCTCTTCCATTCTCACTGTATACAAACCTCTAGCAGTAGAAGCTTAAGTTATAGAGTGTGCTCTTTCTCAGCTGATGAACCATTCTTGCTGTTACTCAAATGCTACTATCATATCTTGGTTTTCTTTGTTTAAGTAAAATTCAGAATATAGAATAAACTATTAAGCAAAACATCAAGATGTTCAATTTGTATCTCTAAATGTTAAATGGTAAAGAAAAATTCTTCAGAAGAAGAGGCACATTTTGGGCTAAATATTCAACAAAATCTTAAATATTAGCCGTCATATTGAAAGAAATAACTTTTTTTCAATAACATACCAACAACAGTTAGAATAATACTTGGTTAAGATTTAATGTAGCTTGTCGCCATTTCAGAATGCTGTAAAGTACATGTAGCCGGAATATTTTGACATTTTGTGTCTTACTTTCTCAAGTAATACACAGACTTTTGAACCCATTTCTTCTGGACAAAAGTTACAGTTGCTGTTATTTTCATTAAATGAGAAAAAAAAAGGGCATAGTAAGTAGTACACAATACCTGAATACACACAGTTTCAGAAGTGAGCAATTAGAGGTTTAATGCTCTCCCAAAAAATATAAATATTGGAGTTTAATTCCTGTGACTTGTTTTTGCAAAAATAAATTTTCTGTTATGTCATCAATTCACAGTATCTGCTCTAAAGATAATTCTTGTCTTTCAAAGTAAAGTCATGACACTTCCACTCAGATATTACTCTGCATTTTCCCTAAAAGAAGCAAAAAATTCTCAGACTAAGTACAGTAAAGAAACAGTCTATTCACTCCAAAAATATACCTGGGGTTTTTTTTCAGGACATTTCCTCTATCTCTGCTTAACTGTCGCTGAAGCTCTAGACACAAAGGAGGTGCACACCAGACATTTCTCCTAACTTCTCTAAAAAATCATCAGTGTGGTTTAGCTGTCAAATAATCCTGACAGAGAAATGCAGTACTCAGCAACCTTAGCTACTTAAAAAATATTGTGAATTCAAAGGAACATGGAGAGGCATCTCTAGACTGAAACCAAATTCCTTAGACATTAAGATTTCAATCAAAAAATTTACTCCAAACTGAAACACAAATATCCCTTTGATTCCATTTTCAAGATCTATTTTCTCTTCCATACAAAGGAAATAATTTTCTATTAGCATCGTAAAAAAAGTCCATTTGCTTCTGTCCTTGTTTATACTTGAAGGCACCAGTAATTTTTTGGCATCTTTTTCTATTCTGATCTGACCATTATTACAGTGCCTCATTATTCCCAGTTGCAGTACAGCCATACTTTTATTTTCACAGTCCTGAGTCAACAGGGTTACCTTGACATTATAGCCCATTGACATATAATTTCCATTTTTTTCTAAGCTGCTGAAGCTGAATCTAGATCCAAGAACATAAGTTAAAATTAAGCAAATATCACTTTTTTTTGCATATTCAGTTTTTGTGACATTTGTAGTTCAGATGAGGCCAAGAAAGCAACAAACTTACTATCTTTTTGGAGCATAAAAATAATTCAGTTTTTTTCCTTTTACTAAAATTTTCCCTAGAAGAAAAGAAAGTAAAAATATTCCAATAAACAGGAAGAAAAAATGTTGAAAAGGTTTCATCTTGATAACTCTGATTGCACTACTTGAAACAGATAGAGAAACTTTCAAGGTTATGAACTTTCACAGGTTATGAAACACACTCAAAATTTATTGAAATTGGTTTAGGAACACTTTTGTGTGGAACTAAAACTGGCAAAAGGAAATATAAAACAGGATTTCCTGTGCAATTTGGCCTAGAAAGGAGGATTAGGGCTTGAATGTTTTTCATTAAATACACAATTACCACAAATGACTAAACCAAAACTCAAATATATTTATCTTTATGAGTAGAAATAAACAGCTATAGAGAGTTTCTGTCATTATTAAGCTTAGCTTGAAGAGGAAGAAACTATTTATATATTCTACCAGTCAGACTTTTTCCATATCTCTGAAAGACCTGGAGTTATCAACTAACACAAACTCACCTAATGGTTGATGTTGCTCTTCACTGAAGGTTATATTTCTGTCTTCTCAGAGCTGTAGAGTGCATACAAGTATTTATTGTGCTTTCCAACCATCTAATCCTAATTTCAGGATTATTGTTGGGTCAGGGCAACTTCAAGGCATCTCCACTGGCATTGAAAAAGAAACGAGGAAATAAACACACAGTGTCAATTAAAGAATATGTAGAAATCTAAAGAAATGGTTCCAGAGAACAATTCAAAAAATGCTGCAACCTGTGTATTTCTTCTACTTGTAATAAGAAAAAAAAAACTAATTTAAGTTTCACATATATTTTTTTCAAGAATTCCCAGGTAATCTCTTCTAACACATTTAGTTTGGAAATTGAAGGAAAACTTTACTTCCCTTCCAAAACTGGAATAACATAGCCCACTTCTAGATTGTGTAGTTATTTCTTTCCTATTGATCTTCACTTATTGATCTGATTTTTTTTTTCTAAAAACAATCTATAACATTGCAATGTAAATATGGTCTGCACGGAACCATTTGGAAATAGTCCTGCTGCCAAGTAATATGGTTTAAACACCCTTGACCTCAGAGAAAAAAAAAAAAAAATTGAGTCCCCATGAACAGAGTCTGGTAAGAAAATTGAGCAAATGTTCTTTTCTTGCTCAGAAAACCTCATTTTCTAAACTCAAGATTAATAACATTGTTGGATGGGATTCATGAAACAGCGGATCCCTAGAGAAACAGAACAGACTGAAGACAGCAGGTTTCTTATAGCTGGAAAAGTAAGGGACGTGATGCTTGACTAAGAGCCTGGGCAGTAATTCCTTTCTTATTTGTCCTAAATTAAGAGCTCAGAAATCTTTATTTTTGACAATCCACCAACATCAATGCAGTGATTGCTTCTCATCAATTCAAATACAAATAAAAGCAGAATGACATCAAAGGAGGAGAGAAATTTATAGTGACATGTACACACTTAAAATTAATAATGCTTACATATTGCCAAGGATCATAGCGTCTTACCACAGAAACTGAGAATTCAGCCTGGGACATCTTCTCACATACCTTTTTACTTATAAGAAATCCTCATCCTCTTATTAGAAGATTGCACTTCCTGCTCCTTACACTACCAAGTTGTTTAGGTGGAAAATTTTGCTATCAAAAATTTCACTATCACTTTTCATTGGTTTGCTTCCCCTCACCCCTCTCAGCTATTCAAATACAAGATTAATTTGAAATAAATAGTCTTCAAGATTTAAACTGTAGGAAAGACATTGTCCTGCCATATTTCCCTTCCCATTTTCACCATCTCCTGCCTCTACTTGTGCTGTCTTCTTCCCTGATCCACAGTCTGGTTAATTTTCCTTCCTTACAACTGATTCCCCAGTCACAAGGCAAGCAAATTCAACATACCAATCCAACAAAAACAATATTCACTTTCTCTGTGTAGATTGGTTTTCTGCTGTTCAATTGGATCACTATGTTTCAGTTAGGATGAATATTTATGACCTAAGAAACTTGAGTCATCTCAAGGCAAAGAGCAGATCTTCAGATGAAACATGGGGATGTGGGGAGGAGACTCCTTCCAGTAGCAGACTGTTTATGTGGTTTGAGTTTCCTCATCAAACTAAATCCAAAGTGAAACAGCTTACTGCTGGTTATTATGTATTTCAAATTTTGATATTTGGAGTAAGACCTTAGAGTCTGAATTTCAGTTCTAGACACCACAATTCAAAAACAGTGCTAAGGTACTTGAATGCATCCAGAGCAGGGCAACCTAACTGGTGGAAGGGCTGGAAGGCATGTCCTGTGGGGAGCAATTGAGGACTCTGGGTTTGTCTAGTCTGGAGAAAAGGGGACAGGGGTGACCTTATTGCACTCTGCAGTTCCCTGAGTAGGTGGGAAGCGGAGAGGAAGATGCTGATCTCTTCTCGCTGGGATACAGTGATAGGCTGCACGGGCCATTTGGTTTGGACATTAGGAAATATTTCTTAACCAAGAGATTGTCCGAACATTGGAACAAGTTTCCTGGAGAAGTGGTCAATAGCCCAAGTCTCTGTATTAGGTCTGGCTGACATGAAGTTTTCCCCACAGCAGCTCTCACAGTGCTGTGTTCTGTATGAGTAGCTAGAAAGGTGTTGACAAACAGTGTTTTGTCTGCTGCTGAGCAGTTCTTCCACAGCATCGAGGCTGTCTCTCCAACTTTCCCACTCAACAGCCAGTTACAAGTTGACAAGATCTTGGGAAAGGCTATAGCAAGGACAGCTGGCCCAAACTAATCAAAGAGATATTCCATAGCAGTAATGAATGCTAGGAGAAAGGAGGCAGGGAGGGGCAGGCATTCAGTATTCCTACTTTCTGGGAACTGGTTGCGCAGCATCAGGTGATAAGAATTAGAGAATAAAATACTTTGTTTTCCTTTGCATCCATGGGTGACCTTTGTTTTTGCTTCATTACACTGCCTTTATCTCGACTCATGAGGTCTTTTCTTCTTATGTCCCTAACCCTGTTCAGTTCAGGAGGGGAGTGATGGAGTGGCATCCAGACAGGGTCAACCCAGCACAGCCCACCACTGCTTAAGAGGCATTTGGACAATGCTCCCAATGCTACCCTTTGAATTTCATCTGCCCTGAATTAGTTAGGCAGTTGGACTAGATGGCCATAGTAGGTCCATTTCAAATACCTGTGCATAAACATAAATGGGTTTGAACCAAAGGCATTTCATCTCTTACCCATAATCACCACATAGGCCCATACTGTTGCCTTGGCATGAAAAGCAGTTTATTCCTTCTTTGCTCTTCTTTAAAAACATTAAAATGCTATCACAGGAAACTGCTTTTAAAAGTTGACATTGACCAGTGGAGCAGCAGATAACAGTACTTTTCACTGAAAGTTCAGGCAAAATTTATGTAAAACTGTTGAAGGGAGACCCACAGCAACACACAGTGGTCAACCATCATAAGATTAACACCAATTTTAAAAGTTCATGGGAAAAGTATATCACTGTTCCACCAGAAAACCAGCCAATTTAGAAATCTTCATTTTTTGGACCATGTCAATTTTATATTTTCAATCTGAAAGAAAATTATAATTTTCAAAGTCTGCCAGGGTAGAACTCCTTTTCATTCAAAAATGCAATGTTTCATTTTCTGTTTTCAGTAATTAATTCCATTTCTTATTCTTTGAACATGTGAAGCTTACAGTGGCAAATCCCCTGAATTTTTCAACCTTTAACATTTCAGTATTCAGAGGTCAAGAAGATTATCTTAATATTTCAGACATAGTCAAGATAAGACAAATTGATAAACGATGTTCATTCAGAGCCCTCAGTGACTGTCAATGCACTGCTTGGGGAGGTCTGCTCCAAACAGTCTGTCAGAAGGTCAAAACCCCCTAAGAAGGGAGTCACACAAAAGGCAAAATATTGCTGCTGACATTCTCTAGAAGTGGGTATGTAAGTCACCTTGTTATTTGTCATAATAACTGCTTGCCTAAGGTTCTGAGCCAAATCTATTCTGCTTCTCTTTCAATTTCTTTTCCTCAACCAGTAAAGGTTTTATACAAAGTCTGCCAAGGGCATGCATCAACTCCTTAAAAACAAGGGTGTTCCTTTGTGCAACTCTTCCTCTGCTGACTTTTATTGTTTGTGTTTGTTCTATGTTGTGCTAGTACAAGAACAAAATAGGCTTTGAAGACATTTTGAAGACTGATTCAAAAGGGTTCAAATAGACATGTCTCTTTTCTATAGATGAAACAAGGAAAAATTGTGATGTATAACTACAGCTTCTGATGTGTTTCATTAAGAAGTAAATTGTATGGCTATATCCACAAAATCAAACTTTTTTTGCTCATTCTATGACATTTTGCATGCCAATTTCAATGCAGTGTTTACTATGAAAGTCTGGTTGTTACTGTTACTTATCCTCATATTGCTGGAATGTGATTTTGTGGCTGCTCAGTGCTTGTTTGCCTTTTCTTTAACACAGCAGTGGTCAAAACCTTTGTGTCCCAGAATTCACCATCGAAAATGCCAGTCATGTTGAAATTGTTTTCAATTACTATTATGCTTTTTCCTCTCCACTCTGCAATCAACAAAACACCAGAGTTATTAAATACCACACATAAATATGCCGGTTTTCTAAATATCAAGTGACAGATGTTTATAAATTGTTATTAAATGAATGTGGCTTTCAGATTTTCTTTTGCAGTCAGTATTATATCAGTGGTATGCTATGTTAATGGAGTCTGTAGTTAAAATACTACAAGATGTGTGTATCCATCAAGATTAAAAATGTTCAAGTGCTCTTTATCTAATGATTTATTGCTCCTTCAGATGCATTTTGACAGCCATATGGTGTTTCAAGGAATTATTACAGGATTTAATGTGAAAATTTTAAACTAATATAGTGATGCTGCACATGAAGTTATCCACTTGAGATCATAAATCATGAAGTATCATGGTGTAGAATGAAATGAATAATTTCAGTATTCAGAAACCCCTCCATGTTGTTAAAAAAAGGTGTGATTGCAAAACGCATGTTCTTGGAACACATGTTTGCAGAGCATTCTTTTTCCTATGAATCACATAGATGTTGTCTCTAGCTAATCTGACAAGAACCTATTCATATACCTACATCCATGGATGCTGTTGTGCACCAAACCCAATGAAACTGAGTGTTCAGAGGCAAAAGATATTAAGAGAACCCAACAGAACACTACAGATTTGTTCTACATCTACCAGACCACAGGGCTATGCACCTCTTTAACCAACACAGATGTGAACATAGCAAATAGCAACAATGACATTACAATAAAAGTGTGGTATGCTTATGCATAGTTAGTGAGATTATATGATCGATAATCAGATAAATCACACCTGCATTATCAGATTCTATTTCTTGTCTTCTGCATTTGAAAGCAGAACCCCTCCTGATTTGTTCTTACATGCTCCTACTAAAACTAAGTAAAACAATTAGATGGTTTTGTATTAGATAGTTTCATCTGAACTGACACCACCTCTTCTTAACTTTTATATAATTACAAATTCAGGCTATTTATGACACATAAGAAGACTATGCACTAAACCTCTGCCTTTTAAGTTACCAAAATTGTTCTTTCTGAAACTGGAAATTCCTTAGAAGTCATAAGATATATTTCGTGAGAGAAAACAATCCTACACTTTTCTTTTATAGGAAAATAAATTAAAATATAACATAAGCAGTTCCTCACTCAGAACGCCATTCAGTATGAAGTAACTAACCTTGTAGTATCTTGTAATTTTGTATCATGAAGCCAGCAACTGAGGTGGTGTTAATTCAAATCTCAACAGGCATTCTGAGTCTTCCATTTACATTTGCCACATTTGCCATATTTCTTAGACATAATGGTTAGTCAGGTCATTCCTTCTTTCAACAGTTCTTTCCAATTATGGTAGTACCCTGTAAAGTTCTGGGAGAGTAGCATATCTGGAAACCTCTGTCAAAATGGCTGGAGACTGAATATTATCAGTTTAAAGTCTATGCATTGTTTACATCCCAGGTTCTGATCCATAGAACATAACACAGTACATGTTCCATTAAATGCAAAGCACAGCCTTGGCACAGTGATGGACTATCTCAGGGATGGCATAATGAAGTAACTGGGAGCTGGCCCATTTGCTTGCTGTTGCTGGGAGGAGACTTTTTGCTGCCTTCTCCTTCCCTCCATCTTATATTTTCTGATGCATGTCAGAACTGTAGCTAAACAGATTCAGCTTATTGAACCAATCTAAAAATATTGACCTTGCAAGTCTAATTGACACATCATCTAGTTCAACAGGCACCACAGATGTGGATCAAGCAGCAGGGACCCCAATAGGAGACAAAGACAGGGAAGCAAGTCCCTGTTAGTTCAGCAATAGAATGAAGTTTTATTCCCAGCTTAGTGCATCCATTCCTCCAAAACACTACAGCCTCATTTAAAATCCTAAGTTACTGAACAATTTTGACTTCATTATCATTTTGTGTTGACAGTCTCTATTTAAGATAGTCCTACAAATTGGAAATTATAACAAAAGAAACAAACAAACAAAGTACTAACAACCACAACAATCCCCCTACCCCCAAAAAATGCATTAAATGTCATCACCTTGCCAGTGTGATGTTATTCCCTACATTACTGCTCATCAATGTTACAACAAAATTAATTTTTTAAAGAAAGGACTACAAACTAAAACTACAAGGCCTATAAAACTATCACTGTAATCCTTTTTCATCAGTAATTTACAAGATAATCCCTATATTTAGAAATTCTTCTGTGCCCACTCAGAAAAGTAAAAACCAAATCAAATGGTTAGCTAAAAAATTGAAACCCTGTGTTATCATTCTACATAAGAGGACAAACTCTTATAATCACTCTAATAATTTGATATTATTAGTATGAACTTTGGGTGAGATGTGAGGTATGTTGAAGAATAGCAAACTTATTGAATAAATAGAGAATGCAACAATTAAAATATGTGCACCTATTACAAGCATGAAGTTTATCTGTGCTCACAGACTGTTTTTAAAGACACTCATTAAATTAACAAAAATAATTCTTACAGATTTCTCTGTCCCACCAAAAAGAAAGTCTATGCAAGTCCAGTCTAGAGGTCCTGCCACCTCAGGCCACAGGTTGTAGAATTGTAGAATGGTTTGGGTTGGAAGGGACCATAAAAGATCATTTAATTCCAACCTTCCTGCCATGGACACTTCCATGGATGGGGTAGATGTGGAGTTCTTCAGACAGTGGATCACATAGGGCTTTGGTTCCCATACAAACATGCAGTATAGGCTCCCACCATGTCCCTATCCTTCTGTTACAGAAATCTTGCAAATGTTACTGATAGGAGATTTAAGTCCTAACAAATCCACTCACTATATACAAATAGGTGTAAACTGAGTTTATATTCTCCCTCTGCTTTGATTTCCAAAAACAATGGGAAAGACTAATTAATTTTAACACTGGAGTCCTACCCTCTTAAAAGCAAAGGGTCACTTTAAATTTTCCCATTGCCTTAAAGGAGTTAAGTATCACCTTTAGAAGAGGAGCAGTTTGCTATTTGTTTCAGTTCTTTGTCTTAGATTTTCACCCATCAGCTCTTCAGAAATATTGTATCTTCATCTCCAACCACTGCATTCCCCAAGTCAAATACATGCATTATGGAGTGCAATATCCTGTGTTTTTTCACTGCTGGTGCTGAAAATGTGAAGAGTTAAATGTATTTTTAGGAAAGAGCCTTATGCGAGGACCTTCAGAATAACAAGTTCATAACAAGTCAGTAGCATGCTCAGGTTATTGAAGTCCAAGGGAAAGGCTATAAAAAATGCAATGGTTAAATCCAGTTCAGCTATGGCAGTGCCAAAGGAGTCACTCACACTTGACTGGCACTGACATATCAGGCAGACTTTGACCCTTTGGACTTCAGGCTGTCAAGTGAAAATCCTCCATAAGCACTAAACCAAACTTTGGAAACAAGCTGCCCATAGTAGTAAGGCTAAATTACCAAAGGAAGTATTATCACAGCTGATGCTATGATAATGCTCCACAACAACTGAACTAAGTCAAGTTTCATTATTAAAGGCTTCATCAGATTCTATTAGGAATTATTGCATTTCATATTTCCTGCAGTGGATGGCATTTCAGCAGCTAAGCTTCAGAGGATTGCCATTAACAGATGATGTCAAGTGTCGAGAATGAATGTTCAGTAGTTGTTAGTTTATTATAGCTGTCAAACACATGCCCAAGGAGCCCATTACAAAGATTATGGGATTTTTTTCAACTTTATAAACCATTCAGGACAAACATACATGTTTGTTTAACAAACTCTGAACACCAATGTATCTTGATAAAAATCTAAAAAAAACAATAGAAAGTAATTTTGTCCTAGGGCTAGTGATTAAATACTTTGTTTTTTCCCCTCAAAGTCAACAAAATGGAAAGTAATAATATGGGAATTAAGTTTGAATCTTCTCATTGTCAGATAAAACATCAAAATAGTTTCTCGGGTTTGCATCAGGTACTTTGTCTGATGTATACTCACGTGTTTGACCTTCTCCCTATAAGTAAAAATTTCTCTGAACATGCTGGCTCCAAATATAAAAAAAAAATCTTTAGGTAGGGCAGACCAGTGCTTACCGGGTACATGATGCTATTTGTATACTTAAGCTTATGCATGTGTGTCATCACTAATTGAAAATAAATAAGCCTGAGTAGACACACTGCTTCCTGATCATTTCTTTAGATTATAATAATGGTTCTAATTAAAAAAAAAAAAAAAAAAAAAAAAAATCCGTAGTGGCCAAGTGCCCTGGTTTCAGCTAGGATAAAGCTAATTTGTTCTTAGTGGCTGTTACAGGGCTCTGCTGATAACACACTGATATTTCAGTTTTTACTATGTTGTGTTTATCCCAAGTCCAGGACTTGTTTCCTGTCTCCTGCTCTGCCTGTGAAGAGGTTTGAAAAAGAAGCTGGGAGGGAGTACAGATGGGACAGGGGACCCCACCTGAGCAAAGGGATATTTCACACCACAGAACACCAAGGCCAGTCTATAAAGTGAGGGAAGTTACACAGTTTGGAAAAGAAGGTCTGGAGTCAGCAGGTGGTGAGCAATTGTATTGTGCATCACTTTTTTCCCTTATTATTACAATAATTATGATCATTTACCATTATTTTTACTTTCTTTTTGATTTTAAACCATTCTTGTCTCAACCTACAATTTTAATTTTGACTCTACTCCTGAATCCAAAGGGGTGGAGGGGAGAGAGAGAGGGTGTGCAGCAAGTGGCCACATGGTGCTTAATTTCCAGCTGAGCTTAAACCACTACCTGAAACTGTCATATATTTCCCTCTGTTGAGCTAACATTAAGGTTATTTCCATAATATTAGGCAAAGTTTCTTTATTTTTTCTTCCAGTCAAACATTGCAAACATTTGTGAAGTACTTGGGGTAGATTTTAAATACAGTGGAAGGCATAATCACTTACTACATTTGTTTCAGTGAAAATTTCACCTGAAGAAGGTAAAGGACAAAACTTTAAAGGTAAAGTTCAAAATCTATTAAACAGGTCCATTGGGAGGAAAGCTAAATATCACAGTCTAAAGGCTGATTTTCTTCCTATCACAGAAAAGAAATATTGAATGCAGAAATATGAAACATATCATAGCCATGTAAACATTTAAAGCATTCTACCTTTTTATATGGTAGGAGCTATGCTATATATAGGAGTTGCTTCAGAGCTGTGTTCATTTACTGCAGAAATCAGAAAATGTAATAACTAGAAAAAACCTAAATCTATCAATAATACGTAAATAATATGGCTGTGGTTATCAGAACATGAATGCCATTAAATGGGTGTTTAGGTTTCAAACAACAACTCTTAGTGTTAAATATATTTATTAGCATCATCCTAGGAAATATACTAGAAGCAGAGTGTTTGAGAAAGCATATCTACCCTAAATAAGAAACTGAAAGAGGTTTCCTGATAACAAAAATCATATGAAAATTATGAAATACAGTGAATCAACAAGTAGTATTTTGATAGGGCAAGATAGGCTGAACAAAGTAAATCACTTAACCACAATTCATCTACAACATGAGCACAAAACCAGCATCTCGAGCTATCTATCAACCTGATAAAAGCAACTGGCCTGTGAGCTACTTTTTCATTTCCAAATGCTTGTTGAGATCTGATTATTGAGAGATCCCTCTACCTGCATTAAGGTGCAAACAGAAGCTTATGCTGAAGTCAATAGTACAGATTTTATTTCACAGTAAATTGTGAGTTAGAGAGATAAAAAGAAAGGGAAAAGAGAAGGGAGAGACAGATAGACACAAAGCAGAAGATAGTCACCACTTGTGGATCCAGTGCTGTCCTGTAGGCCCTTTTTCACCCTGAACTCAGTGGTTGATCAAAACTTTTTATGATTTACACATTTTTGCAAATCAAGGAATTAATGCTCACTAGATACACAGTTCTCTTATTCTATTGGTTAAATGATTCCCTTGCTTCTAATTATAATTAGTCCCATGCTCAGTCATTCTCTTCTGTTGAGTCAGTGGGTTGTGAGCCAGTGGTCAGACCTTTCCCTGCTGGAATTACTTTTTACCCAGCTCGAGCTGATTTCAGCAATGTTGCTGAGTTGTGGTCCATAAATCCTGCCATTATCAGTGATAATTTCTTCTCCCCCAGCTTTGTTTACCCACCCCAGACCTGAGAAAATGTTCAGTACCACCTCTATCTTCTCTCAAGTTCCCATCATGGTGGCTTAAGTTACAGTCCACGTTTTGGGTATTTGGGACAGAGTGGCTTCAGTGGTGGTTGGTGGTCACAGATGCCACATGTCTCTTAACTTGGAGCAATCTGTTTGGCTGGTGATATGTGTATGAGCAGTTGCTGTCTTATCCAGTCTGCCACAGTGGGAGTTTTTGTCTGGATGCCTTACCCAGGATAGGCCAGCCAGACCTCACTAGGCCAAAAGCCACTGCCATCTTGCCACTCCATTCTGTGCTTATCTCATTGCAAAGTCCTTCCATGCCTAAACAGTGTTTGAAACAAGCAACTGGAATTTTTAAGTCCTTAAGGTCCTTTTTCATGTTTAGATAGCAATGTGTTTTCCCTGCTTTTCATAGGGAAAATTAAATGCCACACTTGTCTGGTGACTATACCTTGGATTTCACAGCTTTGTCCCAAAAAGCTGATACTTCAAATGGAAAATAACATTCAGTATTATTAAACATTGAAAATGCCTGGACTGTGGGTCAAAGTAAGTTCTGTCCATAAGGTATCAGAGTTACTAGGTGAGAAATCTGAGGTAACCTTCTGTGTCAATCAGCTTACACTTTGATATGATATGAAGGGTCACATTGCCTTCTTACATCACCCTTGAGAAATGTTTAGTTCTTAAATTAAATACAAAGAACTGAATTTACCCTGCAATAAGTTCAAAAGAAATTGAAAAAACAAACCCCAGGTTTTTAAGACAGTTCATAGTCATTCAGGAATATTTTCAGTATTTTCAGACTTGTATCAAATACACATCGTATTTTAGTTTTTCACAATTGAAATAGGATGTTCTGTAAACTGAAACAAAGGGATTCTTCCACATACAGCTTTATTTATGTGACTTCAAACAGCAAGGACCTGTGCAGGACAGTTTCTATTCAAAAGTTGGAGTAACTGTCTGAATATCCATTTATTCCTGCTAGGGTTAAAGTTCCTTACCTCATGAATGATGATATTGTGATATTGTGCCCCAGTGAGCCAGGATATAACATAAAATTAGACTTTGGAAAGCATAGCAGACTAAAAATTGTCTCAACTTTAGTGAAGGTTATCAGTTGCTCCAAGTGGGAGGAGGATTTGCTCCAGCATTTGTATTAAATGTCTTGGTCACTATTAAACATAAGTCAACACCTAGGTCAAAGACAGTGGCCTCAGCAGGAAGCTCATCAGAGTACTTTAAAACAAAAATTATCATTGTAGGTTTTCCCACAGTATTAACCTCCATAGCACATATATTATGAAGCACAAAGACATAGGGCAGTCTCGAATCTGCTTAGCACACACTCAACTTTATCAGAATTTCTGTAAGCTTCAGGTTGCATCTTTAAGCTTTCAGAATCATAGAGCCATAGAGTCATAGAATGGTATGGTTAGAAGGGACCTGGAAGGACTTCTTGTTCCAACTTCCATGTCACGGACACAGACACCTTCTACTAGACCAGGTTGCTCAGAGCTCCATCTAGGTTGGCCTTGAACACTTACAGGGATGGGGGATCCACAGATTCTCTGGACAACCTGTTCCAGTGCATCACCACCCCCATGGTGAAGAATTTATTCATAATATGTAACTTAGTTCTACACTCCTTCAGTTTGAATCCCTTCTCCCTTGTCCTGTTAGTATATGCTCCTTTAAAAAGTCTCTCTCCATCTTACTTGTGAGTTCCCCTCAGGTACTGGAAGGATGCAAACAGATCACTCTGAAGCTCTCTCTCTTCCAGGCTCAACAAACCCGACTGTCTCAGCCTTTCCTCACAGGAAAGATGCTCCATCCCTCTGATTATCTTGAGGACCCTCCTGTGGACTCAGTCCAACAGGTCCATGTCCTTGCATGTTGGGACCCCAGAGCTGGATGCAGCACTGCAGGTGGGTCTCACCAGAGCATAGGGGCAGAATTCCCTCCCTGGACCTGCTGCCCACCCTGCTTTGGATGCAGCCCAGGACACACTTAACTTTCTGGGCTGTGAGTGAACATGGATGGCTCATGTCCAGCCTCTCACCCACCAGAACTCCCAAGTCATTTTCAGAGGGCTGCTCTTGATGTGTTCATCCCCCAGCCTGTGTTGATACTGGGGGTTGCCCCAACTCAGGTGCAACTCCTTGTACTTGGTCTTATTAAACCTTATGAGATTGTCATGGGCCCACTTGTCAAGCTTGTCCAGGTCTCTCTGGATGGCATCCCATCCTTCAGGTGTGTCAGCTGCACCACTCATCTTGGTGTCATCTGCAAATTTGCTGAGAGCTCACTCAGTCCGTTCATTTATATAATTAACAAAGGTATTAAATAATACATCTCAGTGCAGATGCCTGAGGGCCACCACTTGTCACTGATGTCATTGGGACTCTGAGGGTCTCAATCCCTTCATCTGTGTCAGTAATGATGATATTAAATACCGCTGGTCCCTTGAGGGACACCACTTTTCACTGATGTCTGTCAGCACTCTGAATCACTGACCACTACCTTTTAGATGTAACTGTCCAACCACTTTCTTATCCACCTAACAGTCCATTCATTGAATCCATTTCACTCTAATTTAAAGACAACAATATGGTGGTGAACCGTGTCAAAGACTTTGTAGAAGTCTGGATAAATGACATCAGTAATCCTTCCCTTGTCCACTGATGTCACTCCTTCACAGAAAGCCACTAGGATAGTCTAGCAGGACTTGGCCTTCCCTGTTCTCCATGTGCCTTAGCACAGCTTCTAGGAGGATCTTCCCAGGCACAGAGGTCAGGCTGACTGGTGAATTGGTCCCAGGCTCCTCCTTTCTGCCCTTTTTGAAGATGGTTACAATGTTTCCTCTTTTCCAGTCTCCTGGAACTTTACCTGACTGCCATGACTTTTCCAATATCACGGAGAGTGTCTTGGAAACTCCATCAGACATTTGTCTCAGGACTCTGGGGTACATCTCACTGGGTCCCACAGGGTCATGCACATGAGGTTCCCCCTCATGTGGCCATGAACCTGATCTTCACTTACAGTGGGAGGCATTTTGCTCCCCCAGTCCCCATTCTTCCCACACTTCAGAGGTGTGGGAAGAGAAGTTGCCATTGAAGACTGAGGCAAAAGGGTTGTTGAGTACCTCAGCCTACTCCTCCTCTGTTGTTACCAGTCTTCCAGCATTGTTTATGGGTTGGAGTATTCCTTTTACCTTTCTTTTGGGTTAACACACCTGTAGAAGGCCTTCCTGTTATTCTTTGAGTTCCTTACCAACTTTAGTTCCAGGTTTGCCTTGGCCTTTCTTATTCCTACTCCTGTTTTATATCCTCAATCCTCTTGAAGTGGCTGGATGTTTATTAGTGCTTCCTGCCTGTGGAGTGGGAAAGGACACTTACCTGTTCCCTGTTGAAGTCAGAGCTCTAACTCTCTGGTGCTTACCCAACCAAACATCTGTCCTCTGGCAATGCAGATGCACAGCAGCTTCAGTCTTACTTCCTCTCACAAAACTAAATGACACTATTTGCTTCTGAATGTACACAACACATGAGGTTTCTAATTCACCACAATATAATAACCTTTATGCTTGATTAACAAATCTCAGCAGAATATGTTTCTGTTTGCCTGTATGGCCACTTACTTGAAACATCAGACCAATGTGGAGAAGAGTTCCCTTAGCATTTATGTTGCATACAAAATCTGCTATACAAGACTGTGCAGCAAAAATATTACCCTATAATCCATTAAAGGCAGTTTGCATTTAGTCACCTTGCAAAGATAGTTGTTTCATAAAACCATATCATACATTTTTATTCTAATTTTATTTCACATTCATTGAGTAAAGATTTTCTCAGCATTTAAAAAACAAGATGTGTCATACTCGTATTAGTGTCAAGGTACCTGGAAAGCATCAGAAGTCAGGTATGCCAAATATGTGCACTGGTTATTTCCACAGTGAACAGCAGGACATTGTATTTCAGTACTTTAAAAAAACCCATGTATATAATAAAACATAAACTAAAAAAATGCCTAGAACATGTAACTAAGCAAAGATAATATCAGAACTTACATACACAAAGCCATACACTTGCAACAGTGAAACAAAGTGGCTTATCCAGCACCATGAGTTTACATCAGTATAAGGACTACAGGCTAATCAAGTCTGAGACATGAGCCTTGCCCAAATAACGTCTCTAGATACACAAGCTTTGTGCTTCAGTTTAGAGAACAAACCCTAACTCACAAAACAGTTGGACTAGTGTTGGTTCAGGGCTCACACAGCATGGGAGTGCAGACCACAGTCAGATGCTCTGCATAACCCAGGCTATAAATGTAGCCTTGGCTTTTAATACCCTTCATTTTCAATCTTCCCAATATACCTCATTTTCTCTTTGCTTCCCCTCTCAAAAGTCCTTCCTTGTACAAGTCAGGAGAATAACAAGTGTTTAAAATAAAAGAGAATCTTTCTGTCAAGTTCCTTGTCTGTTTTAGGTACCCTTGGCCCATGAAACAAAGAGCTGCTGTTATTTGTCCAAAGAAAGGCAGTGAGCACAAGTACCAAAGTGACTGGTTCATGTTTGAGTTGCTACTGAGCAATATTTCAAGATCATGAAGTGTTTTAAGTCAAAGAGATTTGTATTTTCAAATTAAACAACTCAGATTTCAACAACATTAATGCAACCCAGAAGAAAACACAGCAGACAGGCACTTGACATTTTGTATTTGAAACATTTTGTGCCATGATTTGAGCAAGTCTTTAAGGAATATTCCAGACGCTCTATAGCTCCAAAATGTGGGCACAATGCCATGCTGGCAAACATTCCACTTTGGAAAACATTATCAGTCATGTTCCTTAATCTAATACTCTTTTTAAACCACTAATCCACTATCCTCCTTTGATGCACAGTGTGTCCTGACATCCTCATTTGGGCAAATATTTCACCAATTCATAACAGTCTAAGAAAGCTAAAATGTATTTTACAACCAGGACCAGACTTTTCAGCTTTCAGTGCCTCCATAAGAAGTTCTAATCTGGCTTGCCCTTTATTAAAAATATAATAAAATTATTAAAACAATTACATTTTTCATTCCTTTGAAAATAATGTCAAAAGCACCAAATATTCTCTTTCTACAGGGAAAAAATGTCTTTCTGTTCACATTAGCATGTAAGTTTTGCAAAAATCCAACTCATATTTAATGCTAAAATAGGTTATCATCACTATATTCACAGCCACCACAAGGATTCTAAGCAACAGTCAAAAAAAAAGTGTAAAAAGAACCCTTTCTGACAAAACTAGGAATGCTTTTAAGCCATTTTTCATGTTGTGAGTTGAAGAATTGTGCCTTTCACTATTCTTACCAGTTTAGTAATTCCACAGCAAAACCGAATTTTCAGTTTCAGAATGCTTCCTGCTTTCAGTAGCTCACACTGAGCTGAATCACATTAAGCCTTGTTCGTCTGCCATCAAATACAGTGGCAAAACAACCCTGAGAATCATTCTGAAGGCACTAAAATACCTTATTTTTTCTAGTTTTTGCTTGTACTCTCATTTTTTTTTTTTTTGAAGTACAAGGGTGGAACACTCAGTCTGGTTCAAGAGAATGTCCTGCTTGTGACTATAATATGCAATAAAATGGAGAAAGCACATTTAACTCCTGATCTTAAACAAGATTGCTAATGTCACCTTATAACTTTTAATGCTTCTCTATTACAAGAGAAAGCAATAAGGCCTTCTATTGCCAATTATGCCTTTTAACACCATATTTGAAAAAATGTCTAATTTTATTGATTATATTGATGAACTATTTTAATTAATATCTCTATATTCTGCATTTACATTAATAATTTGATTTTCCTTAAACAAGACAGCCAAGCTGGAGGAAAAGCATTTCAGACAGTCAATAAGTGTTACCTCCACACAGCTAATAACTTATTTTAGTGACACTGATGATTCTTTTAAAAACTTTTTAAAAATCACGTATTTCATCTTCATTCAATTAGTTTTTAGAAGCCTAATTATGTTTGCCTGAGGCATCTAAGTTGGTGTTGTTATACAATTAAAAAAAAAAAAAGGTCACACTTCCATCCCTTACAATCTCTGTGTAACTGAACTACCAGATCTCTTGTCTCAGTCCTTGTTTGGTTTCCAGGGTCAGTGCTTGGGATTTTGGGAACACAAAACACTGTTGGTGGTTGATTCAAGCAACAATTTAGGTAGCCCATTGTGAGGTGATGGGCCCTCTGATAATGCCTGATGGGCTGAAGGAGATGCCTCAGCCCCTGCAGGGGTGCTCCAGCCGAGGACAAAGGCTTCCAAACTGATAAGATTAACATAGGGTGGAGTGTTAAGAAATAGCATGGCCTCCCTTTGTGATAT
>JAWWEV010000208.1:0-12503 GCA_035583235.1 Hafferia zeledoni
AAAAGTTGCTAATACACAGGCTATTTTTGATGCCTAATACATTTATTCATGCACTAGGTATTTTATTCCCTAGCTCTTTTCCCTCTTCTTATCTCCCATAATTTACTTAAAATAGAAATGGTGGAAACAATTCAGTTCTTAATCTAAGTGACATTTAAACAGGATAGAATAATGCTCTGTATATTATGTTCCTGAAACTATGAATTTGCTGTTCCTTATATCTGCCTTATCTTGCCCTTTTTATCCAATTTTGTTGAAGATTTAACATTAAATTTTTAGTCTTTCTATTGAATAATTTTTGCAGGCATATAAAGGTAGTTGTGTTAACTGTGAAGGGTAACACAAGCCACAGCTGTGTTCAGTGACTGAACATTTGTCAGTAGAATTAAACATCTGCTTTTGACTGTGTCATTTTAGTGGTATTTAGTTAATGTTAAAAAAAAAACACAAACAAACAAAAAAACGAGGGTTACCAATAAGCAAATGTCAGGTGATATATTTCAAACCCTAAACCACATACAACAGATAAATACTGCCAAATTCCTTTTCCTAGATTCATTGCTTTCAAGGTGAGAGAAAATAAATCAGCTCTGACCTTCTTTGTCACAGGATCCTGAAGTTCATGTGGTCTTGTGTCTTCTTCTGGCCCATGTTATTACTCTGAACTACTTTTTCTTTGTGCTTACAGCCTCTAACCTGACATACAGATTTGCAGAGAGCCACTGGCTGAACTTAATCAGTAGTTAACAAAAAGAACAGCTGCAGTCTCCTCAGAAGACTCAGTAGAAATCATAAAAGAGCTGAAGACCTCTCATTTTTCTGTTTGTTTTTTTTATTTTATTTTTTATTTTATTTTCTCTGTGAATGCATCTTTTTGAAGTTTTTTTTTACAGCAAAAAAGCCAAAAGCTTTTACACTCTGCTTTCTCAGACACCTCTTATATTCAGATACGTTGCCAATAACATTCAATGTAATTATTTGCAACTTCTTGTCAGTTCAAGCATTCAGGTTATAAATACCATGAAAAGATAAATATCATGTAGTATTGTTTGATATCTTTATCAATGATATAGACAATGGGATCAAGTGCACCATCAGCAAATTTGTAGTAGACACCAAGGTGAGTAGTGTGGCTGATGCATCTTAGGGTGGGATGTCATCCAGAGGGACCTGGACCAGCTCAAGAGGTGAGGTTGAGGGAGGTGGTTCTGCCCCTCTATTCCACTCTCATTTAGATTCCTGGAGTATTGTATCCAGCTATAGACTCCTCAGCACAAGAAGGATGTGGACTTTTTGGAGCAAGTCTACAAGAGGGCAGTGAAGATGATCACAGGGCTGGAGCACTCCTAAGACAGACTGAGAAATTTGGGGTTGTTCAGACTCAGGAAGAGAAGGCTTTGAAGAGGTCTCATTGCAGGTTTTCAGCACTTAGAGGAGACTTACAAGATGGGGACAAACATTTCATGCTGAAGAGGAGAGGACAACCCCCATCCCTGGAAAAAAATGAAGATCAGGTTGGACAAGGCTCTGAACAACCTGATAGTTGAAGATGTCCCTGAGCAGCGCAGGGGGCTTGGAGTAGATGGACTTTGAAGGTCTCTTTCCCAAACTATTATTTAATTCCGTGATTCAATGTGACACTAAGTTACTCTGTATAGACATAGGCTAGGGAGCAAGGAAAAGCTTATTTCTTTACACAGGATGCTCTTTAGCAAGAAGCAGCCCATTATTACTGTAAAATAAATTCCCTGAGAATAAGTGAAATAATTCATATAAATACTAGGGCATTTACTGTCTAACCAAAATAACTCAATTGTGATAAAAAGGCCTTCAAGCTGTTATCATCAATGTTTATAAAACATCCATCTGTATGATAATTCAAACATAAACTGCACAGGGAGAAGTGACTCTCAATGTACCTTTCAGCATGACTGTGGCAGAGGAAAGAAGGCATTAAGTGTGAAGCTGGACTTTTTCTAGTGGAATTTTTTAGGGTTCAGACAGCACTTTGTAAGCATATATACACAAACCATTATATCTGAAAAAATTTTGGGTTTCATTTAGACAAAGCATTATAATTAAGGCTACCACTTCCATGAACATGCTGTTACTGAAGCATCACTTACTTTCTCAAAAAACACCAGTATCTAAACAGCACCACAAGTAAGTATATGTGGTAAACTTCATTATTGGTATCTTTCAGGAAAAATATTTAATAACTGTGAAATAATTTATAACAAATTTAAATAATAAAATGCTAAGTGAATGCAGGATATGAAGATGTGATACTTTAGCAAACTAGGAAAGAGAAGTGCCATATGTATATGCAGAGGGCAGGGACAGAAATAATTCACCTGAAACAGAAGAAAATCAATTTATTAATCTCTCTGACACAATGGATTTGAAATAAGAATATTAATAAAGCAGAGAGATCAAAATGGAGAATGGGAAGATGCTTAAGACACAGAAGAGTTCTGGAGCATATGCTGTCTCAACAGCTTCATTAGAACACAGGACAGGACAACTGTAATGGAAATGACTGACAGATACTATTGCTTACCCAAATTTACTGGGAAATTTAAAGAACAACTCTAAAACCCTACCAAGTAACCCTTAATATCAAAGTACAATTATCATAACAGAATAAAGATGACATTTTACAGTCAAGAGGCTGAAATTTCCAGTCCCTTCATTTTAAAGCCCTAATGAGGAATTGTAACAGCAATGTAGTCTTATTAAGGAGGTGTCTTTCAGAGACCTCTGTTTTCTTGTGTTAGTGATACAGACAATTTCTAAAAGGAGTTCAGGCACCTTTAAAAAACTTATGAAGTTTTAAGTAATACTTCTTGTTGTTTTTTACTGTATTAGTGCTGGCACTTAAGTGGCAACTTACTGAAACACAACGTCTAAAACAAATACGAAAAGACTATAAGAGGAATAACAATTAAAAAAAAAAAAAGAGAGAGAACAAACAGCACTTTCTTTCTATGAATAGCAGATTTATGTAGTCAATTTCTTTCTCTCTCTCTTTCCCCTCCTTCCTGAATTCCTGAATTCCTTTTTGAATTCCTGAATTCCTTCCTGAAATCCTGAATTCCTGAATTCCTTCCTGAATTCTCTCCTTCGTTCCGGAATTCCTTCCTTCCTGAATTTCTTCCTGAATTCCTTCCTTCCCTCCTGAATTCCTTTCTTCCTTCCTGAATTTCTTCCTGAATTCCTTCCTGAATTCCTGAATTCCTTCCTAATTCCTCCCTCCCTCCCTTTCTCTCTAAGCCCTGTGCTTTATGGTTGCAAGTCAACATGTAATAGAACATCAGCAATTGTATACTTTTACTTTTCAATTTTTCTGATTTTCTATTTCAGTAACTATTTGCTAATTCACTGCAGTGGAAATTTAAATAACAGATCTGTTGTTTAAATCACACAATCCTAAATACATTCTCAAGTATGCACAGATGCAGACCAAAACTGTAGTCCCTGCTGCTGAGGCAAAATTACCACTTGCTGGCCCTTTCTCAACTGTGCTTTAGCATTGGGTATGTCACTTAAGTCACCCTAGACTGGTGCACACCAGCTATTAACTGGGCTTATTATTTATTCTTTCAAAAGTAGTTTAATTCACTCTTCATATCGGGAGTACATTGCTAGCTACAAGCAAAGCATTTGACTCAAGAAGTTTGTGAATCAGAAAAAAGCAAAGTATTCCCTCAGCTCAGTAAGGTTACACGTTGTTCTCAAGCCTAATGAAACAGTACATCACTCAAGCAAGAGATTGCATTTTCCTATAGCATGTCACACTCTTTTATTAGTATTTCAAACATTTATTCTTTTGCACTTCATTGAGGATTTTCTTTAGCTATACACAGAACTAATACAGAACATTAGAATTTGGACTCACCAAAGGCTTATGGAACAGAGGAAAGTACAAATTTTCACGTATTACTTTGATTAGAAGGAGCAGGTTCTTTACTGATGTGGTGGATTGACCCTGGATGACTGCCAGGTGCCCACTCAGGTGTTCTATCACTCTCCTCCTCAAATGGACAGGAGGGAAAAGATATAATGAAAAGCTCATGGGTCAGGACAATGACAGAGAGAGAAGAATCACACGCAAAAGAGACTCGACTTTGAAAAATTGCTTTGATTTGTTACTAATTGAATCAGAGTAAGATAATGAAAACACTAAATATTAAAAACACCTTCCTCCCACCCTTAATTTCATAAATTTACTCCCAGTGTTCTCCAACTCCTCTCCACAGTTGTGCAGGACATGGGAATGGGAACTGAAGTCAGTGCATCTTGTGTTTATTTCCGCCACTTCTCTGCCTTCATTCTTTTCCCCTGCTCCAGTATGGGGACCTTTCCACAGATTAAATTCTTCATTAACTGCTCCGTTTTGGGTACCTTTCCAAGGAGTGCAGTCCCTCAGGAACAGGCTGCTCCAGCTTGGGTCTGCCATGGGGTCACAAGTCCTTCCAGCAAACCTGCTCCATCGTGGGCTTCTCTCTGCAGGATCACAGGTCCTGCCAGAAGCCTGTGGGCTGCCCACAAAGCCTCAGCCTTCTTCAGGCATCCACCTGATCTAGTGTGGGATCCTCCACAGGCTGCAGGTTGATCTCTGCTCCACTGAGAGCTCATCCATGGGCAGCAGGGAGATCTCAGACCTGGCACCTGAAGCACTTCCTTCTCCTCCTTCCTCCCTGGTATCTGCAGAGCTGTTTCTCATATTCTCACTCCTCTCTCACATCTGCTGTTGCACAGCAGTGTTTTCTCCTTCTTAGATTTGTTTTGTGCTGTCACTATTGCTGATGGGCTAAGCCTGAGACAGTGATGGTCCATTTTTGAGCCATCTGGCATTGGCTCCCTCAGACTTTGTGAAAGCTTCTGCCACCTTCTCACAAAAGAAAGCCCTGTAACAAACCTTGCCTCTCAAAAACACTACAGCTCTCCATCCTTTCTCTCTTCATATAACCCAACCGTGCTCAGACAAAACAGTTTTCTTTCCAAAATTAACTGATTCACTCTCCTAGCCAAGCCATTATTGTGGCCTTCTGTAAAATGTCATCTGCTTCTCTCCAGCTGAATGATATTAGTTAAAACAGCTTGTCGCTGCATCTGTTTGGGAAGGAAAACAAACACAGTTACAAGTGTTTAATTGAAAATACACCCTATTAAACTGAAACAGAAATGTTATGCAGAAGAAACAGCACAAAACATTACATGAAAGACACAGACCTTGAAGAGCTGCAGTCATGGGACGTTAAGGTACCTTTCTGACCATGTGTGTCTGTTTCTACATGCTCTAGCCTTTGAATACAGGACACATATTAATGATCAATTATTATCTGTACAATTCGAGTACTATATTAATTAAGGTGTAATAGTTAGGCTTTAGATAGGTCATTCTCCTTTCAAAATCACATCTTTTTGATGCCTTAAGAGAGACCACAGAAAATAGGACTCCAGCCAACTTAGCGTAGGATAAGATAAAAGGTAGATCCTTTAATGTCCGGGCCTGGAGCTCTCAGGAATACATGTTGATGAGTCTCTATGTCTCCCAACGCTGGTTTCATGGGTTTTATAATAATGTCCATCCAGTCCCATTTACCCAGCCCCTCAGTCCAGCCTTGTCCCTCTCCCAGCACACTCCATCAGGATTAGAGTCTGGGGGTATTTTGGGATCCCCTCTTCATCATCTTCACCTTCCCTGCAGCACACAGGGCGCTTGGAGGCCTTCCAGTGTTTTAGGCTTTGAGGTCATTCTGCCAATTTATGTCTCATAGTGCAGGCTTTAAGATATTATTCAGCCTTCTGCCTAGAAAACAAGACTAAATAGCTAATGGGTTGATATGGGATAAGGGTTGGCATGCATGAACATTGGACTTCATCTACTAGGAATACTAGTACACTAAAATCTACATTTTACTACAATTACTTCTAAAATCTATAAAATTAAAAATCAAAAATCAAAAAACCCTGAGACATCATTTTGTAGATGTAAACACCAAAACTTTTGTACAGTTCAGACACAATTATTCTGTTTTAATTCTCAGTTTTCAACTGTGAATGAAGATAAATATAATTTAAGCACAAAAACATTTTTGGCTACTCCCAATTTTGATAGATATGATGGTAAAGCTCAGGTTATGACTCAAGTCTTATGCAAATAGAGCAAACATACCTTCAGTTCTGTCCTATCATGTGCATACTTTAGTTCTATCCTATGTATACACACACATAATTTTATATTGCAGAGTTAAAATAGTTTTCAAATCAGAAGATAAATAAATTCTTACTATCAGATGGATAAAGGAAGATTCAACTTCTTCATATCGTTGTTTCAATAAGGAATTATCACTTCTAAATGTAATTTATTACATTTTTTTTACATTCAATATTTCCATTATTCTTATTCATCTACTTCTGCGCATGTTTGTGCAGGTAACATAAGTGGGCAGTAAAGATTCCTTGTCCTAGTAACTGGAGAGAAAAAATAACAAAACAAAATCCATACCCAAAGTGGTCATTCAGAAACAAGTGATTTACTGTCAAGAATGTAAGCTAAAAGAAAATTTTCAACGAGTAACAGAAAAATTGGTTGCATTAATTATTTAGAAAATTAAAAGACTGAACATCCCCTGTGTCCTTTGGTCCAGAGTCACAAAGATATACAATGCCAGAATTGAAGTGCAATTTACATTAATTCTAAAAAACTGAGAAATTATCCCCTGAGAATCTCACAGAATGAAAAGGGACCTGTGGGATGTTTAATGTTACCTCACATTGTTTTCTGATGTTAAGATAAAAGATGCTGTGTTCTGGTTTATGTCTGTTGTGGTACCAGTCACTGAATAGCTCTTACTGAATAGCAGTTGTGCTGGAAAGCTTGTCTTTTTCAGTGTACAAAGCTAAATATTTTTTACCCTTGATATTAAAATTCAAACTGCCTCCAGGTTTGGAGGAACAAATTTTTACAAAAATCACTCAGAAAAGATACAGATTTTCTATTGTAGTCATATGAAAATTAGATTAGAAACAGAAATATGATTTCCAAGAGTAAGAGCAGCATATACCAGGAAAGTTTTCTCACATGGAATGCATTAATAGATATAGAAATACTTAGAAATATAGATTGTTGAATTCACAGGACCTCATTCAAATACTCCTGACATTACTAAGCCTGGTCCATAAACACAACAGTATTGGTGTTTTCAATACATCAATAAACAGCTATAAAGAGCATGGTGGCTGATATAGCAGAGCTTCAAATCAAACAAGCTTATTAGAGGAAGTAAGACATGGGACAAGAATGATGCACAAAACAGGCTGTTTTGAAAAAGTTAAACAAGATTCACACTCAACAGAGAAAAAAGTTCCTTCCATTGTAAGTATATGAACGAATTATTTTTTGCAGATAGCTGCAGTAAAGATGAAATATGAAACTATTATATTTAAAATGGCGCATAAATGTTCGATTTTTAATGGGTTTTTTTTCAGCTTCCAAATTACAAAGAATGTAGGAATGTAGCCATAAAAATAACTTTGAGAGTATGTGCAAAAGCTTTAGCTCCCTGTCTGAATTTTGTCAAACACTAGCAGGCTCACAGAAATGCCCTTCATATGAATATGATGTGTTGCCAAGCTAAAGCAATGAAAGAGTTAATTGTATTTCAGTTCATTGCCTGCCAGGGAGAAGATAAAGATGGAAATTTTCTAAATGCAATTCTTCTGCTCTCTCTTCTGAAACTATGTACTGTATGTTGAGGACACCCAAGGACAGATATGATTGCTTCAGTGAAGCAGAGTTTTCTAGCTATAACCCTCAACCAAAAAATATTTCATTAAAGAATTTCCCACTTACTGTGCATCATTATTCCTGTCAATGCACTTCCACAGAGGAAAGATGACAGTCATTCTAGGTGATACTGAGGCCAATGATTTTCTGAATTGGTGATGAGATTCTCTGAAGCTATGGCAGGGAGTGCAACAGAATTTTGTGGTACTGCTCTTTCTGCACAGAAATGTCACACCAAGCATTACAGTACGAGAAAACCCTTTTTTTATCAGGCGAGTTTTATGGACAATATCTTTCCACTTCTGAACATCTAGAATGCAGCAAAAAACAGATACAGCTACCCTAAATCTGCTTACATAAACTCTAAAAAGGTAAGTAGCATTTTCATAAGCATGTCACAAGAAAAGTGGAGATTATGACACCTGCCAGGACACTCTTTACCTACAGATATAACACATAGCAGAATTTCAGATATTATCATTAAAACCTGATGCTATTGAAGTTTATGACTACCTCTATGTTGTAACTTCTTTGGGTGGAATACATTTGTATTGACTACACCAGAGCTAAGGATACTATGGGACTTTGACAGCTCATGTGGATTACCAGAAAATTCTTCCTGGACCCCATTTATTTCATTCTCTTATTGATTTACTGAGCCCAGTATACAAACCCTGCTCATACAAACAGGGGCAGACATCTTCATTTTTTAGGAAAAAGAAGAATGTTGTAAAATCTTTTGTAATACACCGCAGTAAGCATGGAAAAATATTAACTGTTGATTTTCATAAATCCCCAGATTTCCCATTTGAGTGCAAGGACTTTATTAATGAGTTTAATTATTGTGCTACACATCTGGCATTCACTATGGTAACACTGCAGTCTTACCAAACCACCCTCTACAAAATATTTAGTTGCCATTTTCCAGTGCAGCAAAAGTGGAAAATAATATCACTCACAAGATGTATAGGAAAAACACTATATAACAAGAAATCAAATACAAAAATAAGATAGCTTTACAATTTCTTGAGGGTTTGTTATACTAAAACATATTCAGGGACTTGTCAGAAAATAAAAAGCCCTATGGCCATAGCCCATAAGAAACACCTATACAACTGTAGAAAAACAAACATGAGTATAATGTACATAATAATCTCTCAAGAATTAGGATCTTTTTAAAGAAATTTTGTAAATTTAATGTAAAATCTTGTTTCATATCCCAAACATAAGAAATTTAATGTAGAAAATATAACACAGTAACCTTTTTTATTTCAATGGCATTACAATATCACTTGATTGGCTGGAGCAGTATGAGAGGTAACAGACCATAAGGTCAATTTATTTAACTTGCTGGTTAATACAAGGCAATGACATCTCACAGAGAAGTGCAGTAGCTGTTCCATCTTAAAGACTGCAAACAGATTTTTCTTCTCCATTAAGACCAAATAAGAGGTGGATTATAAAAGATTTTTTCCCAATTAAGAAGTTTATATCATGAGAGTATTAAACATCTGTCCCATAACAGTCATCAATAGCTACTTACACCAATGAAGGCTTGCTTTGAGTAACATTAGCAAAGACCTTAGTGCTTACTGTGAAAAACTGACATGTCAAGGAGCCAGTAAAGTTGGCCTTGTGTATTTACCAGTGAACTTTTTTTTTTTTTATTTGAAACTAAAACAGCAGTTCTGAGCAATATAGTATATTAATAAACTGGATTTGTGCTTTTTGCTGGATGCTGTCTCTGTTAAATTACTCTTATTATTTCTCAGGGAGAATTACTCCTTTTGGACATCATTATTGTTTTTTAATTCTAGTTCTGATCTACAGTTACCCTTTCAGACTGACCTAACTTTGTCATCTTTGGGATTATCATTTTCCCCTTGACCACTGCAAATTACATCAGCAGGTACACATGCAGAAACAATCCATCCCAAGATTCCTTCTACTATTAAGAATTTATCAGGAGTTTTAAAATCTCAGAATTTATTTTAATGCCTCACTTTCATGATGAACATCACATAGCAGTAATAGTTTTAATCTGTGAGAGAAAGAAAAGTTAGATCACTGTAAAACAAGGCTATCAACCCTGAAATATTATAGTGAATTCTTCTTTAATATTAGCAAGTGAACAAATGAAACTCAGCTCTGCATTACAGGTTTGTCATGTCACACTGCAACTGACATGAATGCTTTTAGCATGAAAAAAGAAGAAACACCTTTTTACAGCTGTTGTAATAGTACTCATCTAGGAGCTAAGCATCTGTGTTTCCAGATGAAGATTGCAGAGGGTGTTTTGCACTAAAATGCACAATAGTTTAAAACTCGATCAACACATTTATCCTGTTAGGTCCTACAGCTTGCAGATTTTAGAGAGGATATGAGCTGAGAGCCCTCATCTACTGCCAAAGAAAGAGCTGGGTTTGCTCTATTTCCAATGGACTAACATTTGTCTTTTTCATGTATAGTCTTGAAATAATTCTTTCCAGACATAAGACTTATCTTGAGGCTCACAAAAAATCAAACAAATAAACCAAAAAACCCACCACAAAAATGCAAACAAAACATGTATTTCAGAGTAGTTAGTCTTTTGCTGCTCAGCAGAAGACAAGGTTGCACCAAACACGAATTTCAAATTATCACCCAGAAACATCTTTGGGTATAGCTACTTTCCTTTCATCACATACCAAGTATAATGGCAAACTAGGATTATAAATTCATTCATCTACCAAATGTAGAAAAGCACTGTTCCCCTATTAGTGTATTGACTCCTATTAGCCTCTAGAATCTCATCTTCAGACGATATCTGAAGTCCAGTTGTGATCCAGCACAGATAAAATCAGCAGAATTCAATGCGTGCAAATGGACTTACATTTAACTAAATCAAATATAAATATAGAGCATTTGAGCAAAAGACTGAAGAAGTAAGAGTTGGAGGATATCTACTTTGCACCATTTGAAATGTCAGAAAAAACTGTAACATTTCATTTGGGCAAATATTCACTATTTTGCTAGGCAAGGATATTTTACTTGTGATTCTTCATATAGATATGGAAGAGAAGTTTTGCATCAGCTATCTAGAAAGAAAATATGCTTTTTTCAGATACTAGGGCATAAAATCAATTTGTTCATAGTTGTTTATCTCATCACCTTCAGGGAATATAGCATTTACAGTCAACTTTTTTCTCATAATCTGGTTTTAGCTTATCCCATCTGGAAATTCAATGATGCCTCCAGTTTCATGCAGAATAAGAAATTAACCTATAAATGAACATATTGAAATGAATGCCCATCCTCTTTCTTGGGAATGCCTCATTTCAACTTCATGTGCTCATTAAGAAATAGAAATATACTCTGTGAAGTTCAAATAATAGAATCAAATACATAATAATGAAAGCAAGATGAACAAGATGCCAGATCTCTGATGCACTTTACAACATGTTTGAAAATATCAGAAGAGATTGAACAATTGTCTTCCATCAGACATAGCTGTTTTACTCCAAGGCATGCAGCTATTTACCAATCATACAATAACCACTTCCACTACAACAAAGGACTGGTGTTTATACTATTCCAGATCTCACAGAAGTTGCTTCTACTCCAAACAATTTTAAAATCTAATGAATTGCTTTGCTAACACTTATGTTCTCAAACACAAGAACACTGGTTTTGCTTATTTTAAGAAGCTATTCATATTTTCTGATGTGGAGAAATCAGACAGCTAGAGCTAGATGATCAGTAGAATAAAATAAGATAATCAGAGAAGAAATTAAACTGAAGATCACTGAATGGCTTTTTTATTTTATTCCATGTGGTGAAAATGGATATTTGCTAGCATCACAAAAATGCTGAATGCAGAAGAACCATTTAAGTATTTCATAACAGTTTTATGACTTAAAATTTTATGACTATCATTCCAATGAAATACCTTCAGTATTTGTGCATTTTCTAAGAAAACAGTCCAGTTCCAAGTGCACATGCAGGTCTCTGCATGAAGTTAAACTCTGTATGTTGTAATGTACCAGTTGGATCAGGATGAAGAGATGTATTGGTGATGATTCTTCAATTTCTCATAGCAGATAAGACAAATTAATTTAGTGTCAAGAAATCATGTTTTTTTTCTTGACTATGTATTTCCCATATTTGGAGTAAGAAGTTAGAAATGTATTTCAACCATCCCTTGGGATGGTTGGACCAGTCAACACATATGGGGTCTTTTAAAAGTTTCAAGTCTTGATTCCTTTAAAAAATAACACAGGACAATTTGTAGCCTTTAGCTGCAGTTTTACTGTTATTGAGCTACTGAACAAGGTAACTAAAAATGAGCAGCAGTCTTCACTTTTATGAAAACAAAAAATGAAGATGAGATTGAGTTAATACTCCTACCATGCAGCTCCATATAAACATATTCTGCTGTTCTTCAGTTTCAGCTGAAAGGAAAACTCATCCTTTTTAACATTGCCAAGTTTAACCACACAAGAAGAGCAAGTATATATAATATACAACTATATTATACGTATATTATTACATATATACTATTGTAGTATAACTATATTATATATATTATATGTGTATACACACATGTTTGTATTTTTGGAATTTATTTCATTTTGGTTTGTTTGTTTTTTGTTTTTGTTCTGCATTATGCTCTGTGCATAATAGAACTTCAACACTGACAGAACAATCCAATAATTTTTCTGCCCTTTTT
>JAWWEV010000209.1:0-20651 GCA_035583235.1 Hafferia zeledoni
GACCGGCCGCCAGCTGGATGCAGCTCCATTCACCAGCACTCTCTGGGCCCGACCCTCCAGCCAGCTCCTAATCCAGGCGAGGGTACACTTGTCCAAGCCATGGGCTATCTATGATTCTATTAAATGCCCAGCTGCATGTAGGTAGCAAAATATCTGATTTATTGACATTTTAATTAGTTGCCTCATTGTAAATATCTATGTATGTCCTTTAAAATACCACCAATAGCAAACTAAATTTTATATGTATGTGGCTTGAGTTTTTCACTATATCTCAAAACACTGTATGTCAGCAAGGGCTCAGACTACAGAGGCAGATGTCCTGGCGTGTTGTGGATGCCCAAATATCTTTTGAGTCCTATAGTTTGAAGTTTGGAGGTGCGACTTTAGCTGCAGATGCAAGGCAAGCTCTTTGACAAATACTATGGAACATTTGAAAACAGGCTGCACTCCACACAACCAACAGCATTGGAGGGATGCAATGTTGGTGAGATGCAAACTACTGATAAGAGAGGGAAGACACTTTGGGGCATCAGACTGCAGTGCTCAAGTACAGTCAAGGCCCCAGCACTATGGTTTACCCTGGAGCTCACATGGGCCACCAGTTAAAGCCACTGAAAGTTCTCAGAATCCTATAACCAGCCCCATAAATCACACTGTGTGAACACCAGCAAGTGCTGAACTATTGTGAGTGCACGGTGTTAAAGAACAGGCAGATGTTTATAATGCCAAGACTGCCTGAAAGCGTCAGCATTAAAAGCTCACCTTTGATTAACAGCTCATCAGTGCCAAACAAGTATGCAAAATAATGAATGCTCGCAAACCCCCAAATTGTGGGAAATGGTGTCTAACTATAATTGCAATCTGTATTTCACACACCCCCCGACTGTGAGTGCTGGCTGGATAGAGAAAAAGAGCAGGAAAACATTGCCCAGTTGTTAAAGTCACTCCTATACTTGTGCTACATTGCCCTCTGCCCTTTCAGAGGAGAAACCAAGGCACTCAGCCAGACCCAACACTTGGGCCTGTGTTAGTTCCCAGTGCATAATACATGGAGAGAGGGAGACAAGCAATTTGAGAGACTGTGAAATATTCTGAAAGATAAATGTAGGCAGTAGGTTTATTAACTCATTTTTCTTCCTGAAAACTGTTGGCCTTTCATGATCAGCCAAAATATGAACCCTGAGAGCTCTACTACAGGGAAAATTTTAGCCTGCTGGCATTTATTCCCAGTAGAGTAACACCTTACAAAACACAAACCTCTTGAGTTTTCACTTCTAAGGGCAAGAATATTGTATAGGGCTTTCTTCTCAGTGAGCTGTATTCCTAACTCATAGTGTCCCATCAAATCAGTTAGCTGGTTCATCAGCGGAATACATACCAAGTACATAAAGAATACAGGTACATTGAGAACACAGCTTCAAAACAACCTCATCTCATTTGCTCTCTATCCTGCAGAAAGAAAGTGCTTCTCTAGCAGCCCTAAGCCTCATCTCTACTTTTCGGAGAATAGCAACATGTCCCAATGAGCCATGTTGACTTCTATTGTTTACACTAATATCAGATTTAACTGAAGAACTGTGTAAACTCAAACTGCAGGTGGGGTGTCTCAAATCTGTATGACCCATTTTTTTAATCATCTTAAAAAAAGCCTGGGAAGACTTCCTAAAGACACTTAATGCACACATCTGAAAATTAATAAAACCTACTACATTATTATGAGATAATTAAATAGACTCAAAATATGGAATTTTCTTGACTTTTCTGGTCTATAATGCTGGAGTTTGTACTTTAAACATAAAAATTCATCTGTGCTGGATTGGAATTCAAAATATAGTGCTAATGTAGCGGGGTGAGAGAGAAGTATTGATGTGTATATCACAGCTTTTCCCAAGCTTGCCATGTGAAAGAAGGGATATTGTGGAACTATCCTAATAACCACTAAATAATTGAATGTTTGGCTTTCAATTCAGATGAAAAGCCCATGGTTTGAGATAAGTTCCAGGTACATCTCATTTATATTTTATTATCAACTCAAAGTTTATTGTTGGAATTTTGTTGCTTATTTTCAAAACTCAGCATCAGCCAGAGGAAGTGGGCACAGAAGTGGTCTTAAAATGTAATCCAAGAATAAGGGCTCGTCTTTGCTAAGGAGGATTAATGCATCTATGACAATCTTATGCATAAGTCTTCTGTTTCATTTGCATTCATAAAGGTTACTGGTCCCTTAACAAAGGGTGTTACTGGAACAAATAGCAGATTGTCTTCATACACTTGATTTTCCAAATGTGAATGACAGTGCAGTTCCAACTGAATCTCAGAGAGGTTTGAAAAAGGATCAAAAGCACTTGAAGAAACTTTTTCAGTGACTTGTTCCAGGTACCCTGGATACAGGACTGTACACAATCAGAACAGGAAGTGAGGAAAATATGGAAGTGATGAATATTTTTCAGGCATGAGGGGGATTCAAAGGAGAGCATCATCAAGGAAAAAGTGGTGTATTATTGAAACTATGCTTCCCCCAAAGCAGTTCTGAAACTCCTGAGGTTCCCTGGTGAGCTAATAAAGCTAATGCAGAAGTGAAAATCTACAAGAATTTATGTGGTGTTGCTCTGTGTAGCACGACCGATATTAATGAGGTCAACTCATACAAAAGCTTAATACAGCCTAGTGAGTGAATAAATATAGACAAAGTCTGGAAACATCTTGATACCAAATTGTCTTTTTTTTTCTTATTTCAAAATAGAATGTCATTAAACATTATTTTACAGAAAATAGTGCTTTCTTAGTAACTTTTACAAATATATTCTCCCAAGGAAATGTGTCAGAACATTTATTTCTTTAAATATTCTAACCAGTGTGATCACTTCCTCTACTGTTGCCTGTAGAATTTTCATGGGTATAATTCAAATATAATGGCAATTTTTTTTAATTTTTGGACTACCAGCTGTTGAAAATCTTTATGGATTTATATATAATTCTGTATGGAAAGGAAAATAATTTAACCACTGCAGAGTGTAGGAAAATGGTGGGGGTTTTAGCACTTTTCAATTATAACTATTATTTTTCAGGCAAATATTTTGATGTTGTTGATTTTTGATGATGTGGGAGGCAATGAAACAGTAATAATCATCTTGCAGACAGCTTTCAGTGACTTCCTGTATTACATTTCAAATCAACAAAGTAATCATCAGGCACAATGTCACCATTTGTGTCCATTCAGGCTCTTGACCTTTAGATTGCCCATTAAAGACAGGAAGACTAGTTCCTATCCATGTTTTGGCAAAAGAAGAGATTTTCCTGCTGTATATACACATTTATTCAACAGAGGTTGCAGCCCAATTGACGTCCATCTAATTTGGAAGTTTCCTTCCTCTTTACTGAAATAGGAAACACATATAATTGTGGGCTAGTCAGTTAGTTTGAGTATATTGGAAGGGAGGAAAATACTGCCTACATAGACAGAAATGCTGAGCTTGAGATAACCACTGAAAGAAGAAAAAATGTGTTGCATCTTGATGGCTTTTGATTGGATGAATTAGCTGCCAAAATGAATCCAAATCCAATAACAAATAGAAGTAACATACCACAGCTCTTCTGCCACTTTCCCTTTCCCTAGAACACAAATTGCATGCTGGGGAAAAAAAAGAAAAAAGATAGTCAAGTGGTATAAGAATAATAAAAGAAAGTACTTTCTGTGTAACGTTGAAAAATATCCATGATGAACTGGTGTTGCTACTCACTTCATAGGCTTGGTTGTCAATGCAGCTACATTTGCAAAATTTTTTTCTACAAAGGAAGAGAAGAGCATGCTGGGTGTGACATTAAGCAGAGATAAAATAAGCTCTACTTTCCAATACAAATTCCCACAAAAGAGTGACAGACAGCTCTTTCCTTCCCACATTGACATTCCCTGAAACAAAATGAACAAATATTTTATATGATTTCTGAACCAAATTTTGCAGGTACTTTTTGTTTTTATCACTACATTTCCAATAAAGGACAGCTCACTACCTTGAATAATGTAGTGAAGTCTGTCTCAGATTAGAGAACAGATTAGAGATTTTTGTGTGTATCCAAAGCAGGATAAGGGCCATGCTATTTAAATTCTTCAGTTTCCCTCTGTATAAGTTTTGAGGAAAAGACTAGAAATGAATAACACATTATACATCTCACTTTCCGAGGGCTGAAGGTTCTTAGGGAAGTACATTTCAATTCTTTGTCAAGCAGAGTTCTTCATTGCAGGAAATAAGTGACACAAAATTTGTGTCACTGTTGTTGTTGTATATGAGTCAATAGAAACCACAGCTCTCTCAGCTTCCTGTTCCCACCAACTCCCTTTAATTGAATCTCACTTCAGATGAAATCCGTGCAATTCAGTACCAAAAGTTAAATTCTGTACACCCTATATACATATATACATATTCTATAAACACCATAGGTGGCCCTCTTGGTTTTGATTACATTTTCAACTGATAGCAAAACAAGAAAAGTTCTTTTAAAGCACAATTAAATATTAAAAGAAATTACAGAGAGGGCAGGAAGGAGGTCATGACTCTATTATAAGCATGTGGAAGTGAAAGGACTGACCTAGTCTAAACAAGTGTTGAAAAAATGAAAGAGGTAGAAAGCATAGTGGCGGCCAGGCCACATCAGGAGTGGTTTTGCTCTAGGGAGGAAAAATACTTTAGACTAGAGAGTGATTATTAGTAATATGAAAGAGTAGGAGAAAAGACCTGTGTACACAGTGTTTTCAATCAGCTTTGTTACTTCAATGCTAAACTCTGGCATTTGAAGAATTTTAAGTGTTCTGGCTCTATCTCTGGAAATAGTATCAATATTTATGAACTCATTTTTAAATGAATGGGTACATTGGGTTCACTGCACACATTTCAGTACCTGACCAACCCATGGACCTCCCTCTCTGGCCTTTTGAAAGGGAGCAGCTGCTCAGAGCTGAGGCAGAAGTAATGCAGGCCTTTCCTTTGGTTTTGCTTTGCAAACAATGTGAAGACCACGTTCTTCAGATTCTTAAAGAATAGACCACTCTGTTATACACACATTTATATAAGCACTTGTAATTAAATCTGAAGAGCACATCTAGAACAGAACAAGAGACAAGTATTTTGAACATTGTTATTTTACTTCTATCCTGGCTACCAAATATGTGAAAGAGTATGTACAAGGTGGTCTGTAAAGAATTTACAAGAAGAAATGGAAAATTAATTATGTTTCTCATTACTAGCATGGAAAAGTCTGTATATTTCTGTGCAAAACCAAGTAAAAAATAAAAAATACATTGACGTAAAGAAAACAAGAACAAGCTGCATGAGAAAAGATTTCAGTGATGAGGAGGGTCATCACAACTCTTTTTCAAATATGCAAACTGTCATTGCAAGAAGAGAGAGAATAAGATATCATGCATGTCTAAAGGAATTAGGATCTACAGTAACAAACATATATTGTAGCAAGAGTTACTCAATATAGACCTAAGGGGAGGAAATGTAAAGTGCCAGCATTCTCACAGTAATTATTATCAAGCAATTGAACAGATTCCTTGGAGAGGGTGTAAAATTTGTGTTATAGAATATCTTTAAATGTAAACTAAATACCTCTTAACCCCACCTGAAGTCCAGGCAACGGGATGGACCAGAAGATACTTTGATTCCCCTTCTTGCACTATGATTCAATAATTTTCAGAATACTTCCTGATACTTCTGTTGCCTTTTAAAAATTAAAAAAAGCATATCCTTAATTAAGCATCTTGTTTCCCTTTAGTTTTTTACTAACTAAAATCTTCCAGTAGCTGTTGCCAATCAATTTTCCCTAAGACTGAATGATAACTGAAATCCTACCTTTTGACACACATGGACATGCAGTTTAATTTCCGAATTGCATATCAATTTTTCTGTCACATATTACTCATGGAAGCATAGGTTAGATCTTTGGATATGCAAAACAAAAAATAAAATACAGATAAAAATGTAGAAAACAATTAAAACTGTACCCATATAAGAAAATCTGTTTTATATGGAAGTAACCTTAATAATACTACTGTCCTTTAAGTTGTCTGTGAATATGTCACTGGATTAAGTTAAACCATTTCTCAATCACCATTATAAAAATATATATATTTATGTATGAATAAGAACTGTAAGAGAATTAAATAAAAAGATTTCAAAGCAGTGTTAGGCAATGTTAGGTTACTGGGTCCAAACTTAGTTACAAATGTTGTAGCCAACTCATGTATTTTTATTGCTATAAACAAAACCTCCCATCAGGCCATTCTGAGATATTTAACAGTCTGTAGGTTGTCCTATTTTGAGATAAAGGTTTGGTAACTCCTAACAAACCCAAGTCTTAGTAACTTTAGCTTATAAAACAGCTGAAAGAAGACTGCATTACATTCTAAAAGGATGTCATTTAAGACATCTAGGATTCTCAGATCCTTTTGTTTCCATGTTACCATTTAAAAATTTAAGTACAAATGTGTAGGTTTTGACCATATTAAATACTTTTGCTGCTTTTAAGCAGTAGTATCTGGGAAACAGTTGTTTTACAACTTTTAGTCTCTGACCTCTGGAAAGCATTTATGCAGTTTACCACTGAAAAACAGATAAAGCCACTATCCCTCCCCCTCCTCCTCACCCGACACAATTTCCTGAGGTTTAAAAGTGGTACGCTCACATGTTTCAGTGCAGAAACAGCACAGAGTTTTTCTTCCTGGTCTGTTCAGATTTTTCTTATTTGTACACTGATCCGCTCAAGTAGAAGGAAATTGTGTCCTACATGTGACCTCAAAGTTTAGATAAATTATTTGCTTCCCTTTCTGTCAAAGGCTAAAACATCCATGCAAATACAAGCAATTCAGAAGATAGCTGAGATCTGTACTTTATGTGTCCATAGCTTGTAGGTTTCAATTTTCAGTTGTAACAGAAAGAATGATTGCAGTCTGTTGGATTTTGGGTCAAAATCTGATCTCGCTTCAGAATCAAGTTATGCTTACCTAACTGAAATCAGATTTGAGACTTCTATGACATTATATAATAATAAAACCCCCAGGTATTCACTTTACAGAGACCATTTTTCTGAGATGTGCTTGGCACTCTTGGCATGTGTGCACAGCATGAGTTCAAAAATATCACACTGAGGATATTCAGGACAGCCTTTTCTGAGGCCAGAACTGTCACACAGTGCACTACCACCCTGCCCCAGGCATGCGCAGAGGTAATCACAACACCTCTATTTAACTTTGGCAAAGCAAGCACAAACTAAGCACATCCTTCATTCTGAAGTGGGAAATGACAGCGGGCTGTGGGATACAGAAAGGAGTCCTACTTTTATATTTGCTTACTGATTTTTATGCTGTACCTACCGTGAACTACTGGAAAAGAAAAGGCTGTATAGAATCAAGAAATAAATAGTAATTTTTACACTGCAGGACACTATTGCTTGTTATCTTAAGTGACTATCAAGCAGCTGCAGTTTGGGAACACTTGGAATTCTTGTTTCTTCTAGTATCTACAAAAGCAGTATTTAACCTTTAAGAGACTTAAACACCTGAGTTCTGTTTAGGTTAAAAGGTAGGTCACAGGATTTCAAAGTGGTGAAGCTGAAGAGCTGACTTTAACAGAAGAATGCGGTGAATGCATTAGGTAGTTTAGTTCAAATCCCAAAGGAACTTGGGAAAAATTTTACATGTTTTTTGCAGAGTTTATCTTTGGGAAAGGTGGAACATGATTAGCTGAGTAAATAATTTGAAAGTTTGATGAAATTTTGCCTGTTATCAAATTTTAGTGAAAACATTATTTTATGAGTGGTGTCCCACTTTTTTTACCAGAGTTGCCCTATATAAAAAGAATTTCAATATTACCTCCTTCAAGTACATTTTATTAAGCTTTGGACTCTTTCTAGTCCTAGGAAAATCTAAGAACGCTGAAGATAATAGAAAACATAGTCTTCACAATTTATACCAAGTCAGATTATCTCAAAATAACCAGTTTTTACTGGAATAAGTGTTACTATAGAATACTTCAGAAATAATGTCTACCTTTCCAAATATGAGATTTTAATCAAATCACACAACTCAGTCATGAAAATGACATCTGCAACTTAGAATGAAAACAGGCATCATTTATTTGGAAATTAGTTTGAAAACACTATTTTTGTTTTGGAAGTAGGAAGCTTAGCTAACTTAAGCCCACTTAGCTCTCTTTGTGTATGCATAGAAAATAGAACTTGCTAACCTTCACGTTTTTTCCAGAATACACATAATTAGATGCACTTTTCTGTCTATCTGGACTTTCTTCTTTTCATTCAACTATGGTTATATTACAAAATCATAGAATAGCTTAAGTTAGAAGATCATTGAGTTCCAACTTTCCACTAGATCAGGCTGCTCCAAGGCCAGTCCAGCCTGACCTTGAACACTTCCAGGGATGGGGCAGCCACAGCTTCTCTGGACAACTTGTGCCAGTGCCTTACCACCCTCACAGGGTAGAATTTCTTCCCTATATCTAACTGAAAATTCCTCTTTTTCCATTTAAAACCATTCCCCCTTTTCCTACCACTACAGTTCCTGATGAATTAGTGATCTGACAATTTGAGTCTGTGTTCACAACATTTTACTTAGTATAATTTATCCTGGATGTAGTGGGAAGAAAAGGAACTGGAAAGAATACAGATCCCTCTAGTGTTTCATTGACATATATCTTGCAAAATGTTTCATATTTTGTTGTCTTTTAAAAATGTATGAACTCTTTCTTCAATACAAAAGGTATTTAGTACACTGCATTGCTGAGAAATATTTGTGGCACTGATCCAAGTCCTAAGTTTCCTACCAAATTAGAGTGTTCATGCCTTTTTATTTTATTGATTTCTTTCATTATGTCTGTTCATTATGATTGGGAAATAATACAGTATCATTTGACTAAGAGGTGAACTTTTATACCCTGTTTAGGAAACCACCCTCATTTTTGTTTAAAATGGGTACAAGTATAAAAATTCCTTTACAGTAATATGTGGGGTTTTTTTCTTTGCAATGTCACAGCTCACCACAGCAGACTTTCACAAATTTCAAGTGCTTCTTGTTAGCATCAGAATTTGGATGAAATACAGAGGTTTTGTTTTCATACTGCAGAAAAGAAGCGGGGGGAAAGGTGGGAAGAGGGAAAGAAAAAACACTGTAACTTCAATTTCACTTGAACTTTTAAAGGAAGCTATCACTTTTCTTGATGTGTTAATTGAAAAATGAATTAAAAATATTAATACTGTGCCTTTGCTCTTCATTGGAGATTGTACCATAAGCATTTTTGTTCTATTTACAGTGGAAAGTCTCTGGAATTTGTAAAAGCAAAGACTGCTTGGGGTATTAATCCATAGAAAGCAATAAAAACAAAGATTTTGAGCTGTATCAAAAGTAGGTAAACTACTGAGAATATGAGATGCTTGATGGTCTGTGGGAAATATTATTCAGATTATAATAATTCTTAGGAGTCCCAAGAACAAGTCATTGCTCATCAGTGATGGTTTAATACAAAGCAGAATACAAAAGTCACTCCCTAACCAGTTTTCAGGCAATGACTGCAATATAATGTCCTGGAGTTAAACTATGGGATGAAATATTGAGAGCAATCTAGCCACAATAAACACCTGATTTTTTCCTGTTCAGTGACTTCATATCTGTGATGGCCGGTCCTGTGGTGTAATGGAGAGTACTCTGGACTCCGATTCCCAAGGTTGTGAGTTCAAGTCTCAGTAGGGACCATCCCCTGGCAGTTCAATGCCTCCCTGCCATCCGATCCCATCAGATAGGATGCTAAGCAGGGTCAGCCCCGGTTAGTACCAGGTGCTGCAGACAGTCCTGAGGACTTCACCATCACTGTCCAAGCTTGCTCTGCCGTAGCAGATGGACCTTAGGACTTAAACGGTGGGGCCAGTTCTGTGCACGCTGTGCCTCACCTAAAAAGTCCACTGCGCAAGCTGTAAGGGCTCACCCACGTGGGGAGAGCCCTGCCCAAATCTTCATTTGCGAAGTTTGGCCATACATACATCTGTGACAGACTGGTCCAAACAAAAACCCTGTATCCTTCCCCCCTCCCCCGTCAAAAAAAAAAAAAAGGAAATATTTTTAAATCTAGAGAGTGAACATATCAGTAGCTGTCTTTATTTAAACTATGAAAAATATTGATGCTTCATATGTTCCACTTTGAGTGCTGTAAGATGACCTTCAGAGACCTTTGCTTGAGGTGATTGATGGTTTATCACAGAGCGATTTAGGATTTAGGTTGGAAAAGACCTCCAAGTCTAACCTTTTACTGATTGACACCTTGCCACCTAAACCAGAGCACTGGGTACCATGTCCAGTCATTTCCTGAACACCTCTAGGGATGGTGACTCCACCACCTCACTCAGCAGTCCATTCTAATGTTCCACAGATCTTTCCACAAAGAAGTTCTTCCTGATATCCAACCTGAAGACCTAACCTTTTAGTTAGAGAAACACAAATATGACTAGGAATCCTGACTTGCTGTTTGAAGTGCATTCAGGAAGTGAGTCCATGAAACTTTGTACCCATTTGTGGAAAGCTGCTGAGGTTCTCTATCAGTACATGTGGGATATTCAGTTCTGCAGTTATTCCCCAGCTCTCCCTGCTATAGAGCTCTGACACAGTGCTTGGAAAGAAGGCTGATGATCCAAGCATTTCCAGACATTTGGTTGAGCAAAGACACCACAGGCAGCACTGTGGGATTTTCCTGGAGCACATTCAGGCTGGAACCGAATTTCACAGTTTCCAGTTAATGAGATTTCTTTTTTTTTTTTTTTTTCTTTTGTCTCTTTCAACTATTGGTTTCACTCACAGTTTTACCACTAAATTCAGCAGGGTCACCATTTTACACTAACAGTGTTATGAGATTAATTATCATGAAACCTTTTATTAATAGGCAACCCTGCCTTGGCAGAGAGGTCCCAGAGGGCTCCAGAGGTCCCTTCCAACTCTAACAATTCTGTGATTCTGGGAGATTAGCCAAGTTTAACTTGATTTGAATGTAATCAGAATACCACATCAGAATTGACAAATACCAGGAGGTGAAGGTGTATCTATGGTACAGCAATTCACATCAATTACCAAACTGAACCCAAAAACTTACCCTGCTTGCAAGCAGAAGGAAATGCACCACCCACATGGATCTCAAAACCCTGGAATTTTGAAGTGTATTGCACAGGAAAGATGACAGGCACAAGCACAGGATATTACTCAAGATAATAAAAAAATCCAGTGAGGTTTAAATCTACACTAAAACTGTGTGGTCAATAAATCATAATATGAACTGTACATCATTGAAAAAAATTAATGCACAGAGTTCAAAATACATACCATGATGGGAATAAATTCTTATTTCCTGGATGTAATAACTGTGTTTTGGGGTTTTTTCCTCTCTGAGTAACCTAAATTTGTTTTATTTGAATCCCAAATTCAGCATGACTTTCATCTTTTTAGAAGAATAAGAAAGAAAACAAAGAAAAACATTACATATTACTTCAGTAGAGTACTGGGAAATTTCAAGATTTCTAAAGTTTCCTGGCTGAAACATACTATCCAGTAATTAAGGCTGGATGTATTTCTCATAAATGCCAAAAGATAATTATATTAAAACCTGAAAATGTTACCTCAGAACTCAGGAAGTCTTAGAAACTTTTCCAAATGAACTCCCTTCAGCTGCTGTTAGAAGGAAGTGTGTGTTTTCAATTTGTGGCCACCATCACTAGTATAAGAAAAGGAAGTGATTTGGTTTGGGATTTTGTTGTTGTTTTACTTGGGGTTTTTTTAGTAGATGTGCTGATTTTAACAGAAAGTAGGTGATTTTTCTTCTGGGAAACAGTCTTCTGGTCAAGTTGAATTCGAGTATCTCCATAAATACCCTTTTCATTTATATAAATGCTGCAAAAAAGGGGGAAATTAATATAAAGCTGTTTTAATAAGTTCTTTTTCCATTTTTCTGTCTCAGTGTTAGCTGTGGTGAAAGGATGCAGACAGACTTCTCTCTCAGTAAATGTCAGTCTTTAATATTCTCTGCTTAATTCTTCCATGGTATTTGTAGCATTTAAGGACCCTGGTGTTATTTTGCTCACCGTGCTGTAAAGACCTCAGATTGGTCTTCATTGCATTTCTGTAAAAGTTCAACTCTGTTTCAGTGTTCTACTTTTTACATTCAAGGTCTTTAATGTCTCAATCCCACCTGTTGATCTCTTGTTTATCTGACACATCCAAAATGTACAGCAAAGCTTACTATCCACAGTTTAGAAGTATAGGGGTTTTTTTGGGAAGCAATCTGAATTTATGGAATGGAGCCCTAAGGTGGTAAGAATTATATCAAACCTTAATACTTTCTGCTCTGAATTCAAAGGAGCAGCCCGCTGCCTTGGACAGCTAATAGAGTAACAGAATAACATAGATTGGGAAAAGACCTTTAAGGTAATGAAGTTCAATCATTACCCCATCACTGCCAAGTCCACCACTAAAACATGTCCCTAAGTGACACATCTACGTGTCTTTTAAATACTTACAGAGATCATAAACCAAGTAATGCCCTAAGCAGCCTGCTCAAATGCTTGGCAATCCTTTCAGTGAAGAAATTTTTCATAATATCCACTCTAAGCTTCACAGTTTCCCACATTAACCAGCAAGGGTCATGGGACAATTAAGCACTGACACTGCCTAATTTTACACACTGACACTGTCAGATGGCAAGCTGTCTGTATTAAACTTCAAGCCAAATAACAATAACAATCTTATTGTATGCTTCTTATTTAAAAAGAATAGCAGCAAATAGTAAAACAACAAAAAAAAAACAAACACCCCCCCCCCCCCCCCCCCCCCCCCCAACAAACCCCAAACCAGCCCAGGACACAGCATTTCTAGTTTTTAAAATGCCATAGAAATCATCTGCTAAAATGAGTTAAAGTATGCAAGATAGCTTATAAGCCAAGGAAGACATTGCACAGAATAGAAATATATTCCAGATTTCTCTTTACTGCTGTAAGATTGTGCTGATATTGATACTGTAATTCATTACAAACTCATAGAAAATCTATGGCCTCTGAGTCAAGGTGTTTTGTATTGTATCAGTTGCTCCTGTTTGAACGCCAGTATTTCTGTAAGTTATTCCCCCTTAACAGGTAGCAAGTCACAGGCCATCTTCCATTTATGTTGTTAGGGTTCCCAAACACTAAATACTGTCACAGCAGTGATTTGTAAACAGCAGAGCCTAGTTCAGTTTTTTTCTTTTGCAGAAGTCAGAACTTGAGGCTAAGCTTCACTTGGGCTAAGATTCCTAGAAGAACGGGAAGCTTCTTCAATAATTTCACCATGAGATTTCCAGGCAAGCATATATATAAAACTATACTTCAAAGGCCTGTACTCTCCATTGAATATTTTTAGGACCTAGGAAGACAAATTGCAAGTTCATGGTCATGTGTTCCTGCTTAAGAGAGAAGTAATTTGACTTAATATCCACACAGGTCATGTGTGCTGGATATCACTAGAAACAACATTACACTGTTCATATTTGAACAAAGTCCCTGTTGGAGCAAGTCCAGAGGAAGCCATGAACTTGATAAGAGGACTAGAGCACCTCCCCTGTGAAGACAAGCTATGAACATTGGGTCGTTCAGCCTGGAGAGGAGGCTTTATGGAGACCTCAGAGCAACCTTCCAGTCCATGAAGGGGCCTACAAGGAAGATGGAGAGAGACTCTTCATCAGGAACTGTAGTCACAGGACAAGGGGGAATGCGTTTAAACTGAAAAAGGGGAAATTTTGGTTAGATACGCAGAAGAAACTCTTCCCTGTAAGGATAGTGAGGCACTGGCACAGGTTGCCCAGAGAACCTGTGGCTGACCCATCCCTGGAAGTCTTGAAGGCCACGGTGGACTAGGCTTGAAGCAGCCTGGTCTAGTGCCCTTGCCCAAGGCAAGGGGTTGGAACAGGTGGCTTTCCAACCCAAACCATTCTGTGATTCTATGTTACTTGCATACATCTGCTGTGAAAGATTCTTTCGTACTTGTGTGTATTTACATATTTATGTTTGTGTTAAGTATAATCATCAGCCATATGTTTTGGTTTTTTTCAAGTGTGCATGACAGATGATCCAGATCACTCAGTATCAGTGACTTCTGAAGGCTGATGCAGGTTGCATATTCCTCCTGCCTGCGAGTCAGAAGGGAAAAAACTATCAAGGATCCAAATACTTCCCCTTGATAAGATGCAGAGAAGCCATACAGGCTGCCTAAGAAGAACCAGTAGTGTGCATTGGAAGGTTAGCAGTTATCCTCTGCCAACACTCAACAACTAAAAATCTCTGAAAACTTGATAAGGTGCAATCACAGGTATTGCCTTAATCTGAATCTAAATTATTGAGAAGTTGTTACTTTTTCTTCAAAAGCACATATTGAAAGTTATGAATTTCAAACACGTTTCTTTTCCAATCAATTTGAATATTTTGTATTTTTGTGTAAATTATACAGGAAAAAACTTCATAAATGCCCTTACCTAGCTGCAATGCTTCCAAAAACTTTTGATAGTAATTTAGACTGTTTCTTATAATCATCCATATGATTAACTACAAAAAACACCTGAAGTTCACACTCATCATTCTCTGAGTTTGTCAACTGACAAGTCTCCCAACAATGTCTGGAAGTTCTCTAAAACATTCAGATGTGAAGTGCAAGCACCTAGATCAGTTCTAAGTCTGCTCACTTGTACCTTGAATATAACTGGATGCTTAGGCCTTGATGATGGATTTCTGCCTGAGGCAGCCCCACATTTCCAAGATCTCACCCAGCAGTCATGCTCTGTTTTATGCCTTTGAGGTACATTGTTGACTCTTGTCTTGGCTCCAGCAGTCCCTCTGAGCAGTCTGGTGCTTTTGGAAAGGTTATTTTATGATGCTAAGCTGGGTGAGGGTGGTTAGTAAAATGAGTCCTTCTTGTCAGCATAGTTGGACTATGGTGGCTAAGAAGCTGGACATGACCCCTCCAGAGGGATTGAGCACCTCTGCTTTGAGGAAATGCTGAGAGAACTGGGATTATTCAGCCTGGAAAAGAGGAAGTTTTGGGGTGACCTAACTGGGGACTTCCAGCACCTGAAAGAAGCCTACAGGAAAGATGGAGACAATTTTACAAGGACGTATAATGACAGGACAAGGAGGAATGTATTCAAACTGTAAGAGAGGAGGTTTAGATTATATAACAGGAAGAAATTCTTTACTGTGAGGGTGGTGAGGCACTGGCACAGGTTGCTTGGGGAAGCTGTGACTGCCCAATCCCTGGAAGTGTTCAAGGCCAGGTTGGACACAGCTCTGAGCAACCTGGTCCAGTGGAAACTGTGTTTGCCCATAGCAGTGGGGTCAGAATGAGATGATCTAGAGAGGCTAGAGAGATAGGCTAGAAAGATGGGCTGATTCCAATGGGATGAGGTTTAACAAGGCCAAGTGCTGGGTCCTGCACTTTGGCCACAATAACCCCATGCACTGCTACAGGCTGGGCACAGAGTTGCTGGAGAGCAGCCAGGTGGAAAGGGACCTGGGGGTTTGGATTGACAGGAGGCCGAACATGAGCCAGCAGTGTGCCCATGTGGCCAAGAAGGCCAATGGGATCCTGGCCTGCATCAAGAATAGTGTGGCCAGCAGGACCAGGGAAGTGATCCTTCCCCTGTACTCAGCACTGGTGAGGCCACACCTTGAGTATTGTGTTCGGTTCTGGGCTCCTCAGTTCAGGAAAGATATTGAGGTGCTGGAGCGGATCCAGAGAAGAGTAACGAGGCTGGTGAAAAGACTTGAGCACAAGTCCTATGAGGAAAGGCTAAGGGAGCTGGGGTTGTTTAGCCTGGAGAAGAGGAGGCTCAGGGGAGACCTCATCACTGTCTACAACTACCTGACAGGATGTTGTAGTGGGGATTGGTGTCTTCTCTCAGGTAACCAACAGTAGGACAAGAGGGCATGGGCTCAAGCTCTGCCAGGGGAGGTTTAGGTTGGATATCAGGAAGAAGTTCTTTACAGAGAGAGTGGTCAGGCGTTGGAATGGCCTGCCCAGAGAGGTGGTGGTTTCTCTGACCCTGGAGGTTTTTAAGGTGAGACGACATGGCACTTAGTGCTATGATCTAGTAATCAAAATGGGGTTGGACTAAGGGTTGGACTTGATGATCTTAGAGGTCCCTTCCAACCCAACTGATTCTATGATCTTTAAGGTGCTTTCCAACCCAGGCCATTCTATGGTGATTCTATAATGGTTGTAAGCCATGTAGGCCCTGTGAAAATGTCAGCTGAATACTTATCAAGAAGAGCAGAAAAATCACAGAGACTCTTCTAAATGCTCAGTGTTTTAGCTGCTTCATGCTGGCCACACTCCAGTTCTAGCAAGGGGACACAGAGCACATGGTAGACTTCCGAGCACAGAAAGGCATTGGTATAGAGAGGGTTTTCCTAACTGCCTTAACACATTCTAGTGAGACAAACTTCATGGTCACATACATGCAACCAGTTCTGTTTCAGCATATTTTGTGTTCTCTCCTTTTTTCTTACACAATGGCAGAGGAGCAAACCACATAAGCTAACAGTAGAGCATTTCTGAAACAACAGTACATAACATACATATGATGATACCCTGGAGAATTACCATGTCAATAAATTTGTGCAAAGGAACAACAATGCAAAGCTGAGCTATTCGTGGATAAGCACCAAATGAATAGTTAATTTAAATTTGTCAGATGTTTAATCTTAAAAAAAAACCCAACCAAATCCTTAATCAAATCAAACACTGGTGGAAATGACTTCACAGGACTCCACTGAGGTCCAACGAAAACAGTTACTTTAGATTTCAAAACCAAAACAATGCAACATTAAAAACCCAAACATGAGACAGACTATGAGTAAGAAACACTATGATGAAATATGTACAAAATGGAAATAGTGAATAATGAAAGTAGTATGGATTTTCTTCAACCATAGAGTCACAGTGGTAAGTAAAGTTGTTCTCAAAGTTTTAGCATTTGTTGCATTCCTTTCTCTAGTTTCTACCCTACTGATAGCAGTATATGTTTGGCTATAGATAGCTAATAGAGCAGCTGGCCCACTTTATGTAAAACCTGACTCAGTAGGGACAAGAGATCTTACTTTGGTAACCTTCATGTCCTATGAATAACAATCTTTCCTCTCATTTGCATCTGCAAAACCCTTCCACCTGTCTTTAAATGTCAGCTCTGACAGGAGCCACCTACACACTCCAGGCAATCCTCAGCTAAGTATGTAGTTCCTCCTTAAGTAAAGAAACAGCTCATATTATTCTTTCTATCAATCACAAAAAAATAAAAAATGTTTCCATATTTCAAATGTAGGATTATTAGATTATTATTTTTTGAGATTGATTTTTTTCCTCACTAGTGTTGTATCTGCTTCCTTTAATTCAATTTGACAAGGCTTCTGCTGCATTTTGGATATAAAACTGACCAAGAAGTAATACAACTGGATGTTTCACATTAAAATTTGCAGCTTTTAAGGAAAACAAGTTGTGTGCCCAAGTTCTCCACTTTATTGAAGTTAGCAATATTACAGCAATATTTACAAAATTTACAGCTATGCAATGAAACATAGTGTGCTGGTTTAAAGGTAAACTGGCAGGAGAAATGAACCCAACTCAAAAGAGATTGTAAGTCAGAGTTACAATTTAATAAAAATATTACAATAAATGCAATGATACAAAGATAAATTAGTTTTAACCCACAATGGTGTTCATTAGCCCCTGTGCTGAGCCCCATGTGGTTCCCCCTGAGTCCAAAGTAAAAAGAAAAGAAAGAAAAACCTGTTGGTGCAGATGCCAGTTGCTGTCTGGTCAAGAGTGGTGTTGCAATCCTGTCAAGGTTCTGGTCCTCCTCTGGATATAATAAATGGTCCCTGAAGTCCCCAAACCCCAAGATTATATGCCCTCTGGTTCAGGTGGGAATGCTCAGTACCTCCCCAAGGGCAGGGAGTTCCACAATGGGTGATCTAACTCTGTGAGTCATGGGGTATTCTTGGAATCGTTGATGGCCCATTAGCAGAAAAACCCCCTCAGGCTGGGTGTGAAGGTGCAAACGACTTCCTGGAGGCGAGTTATCACAGCTCTTATCTCACAGGCTCCTTTAACACCCAGCTTACACCCTGAGGGGTCAGGCATGCCCTGGGCAGCTGCTGCAAATGGTCCATTGTTAATAATTCATGAGAAATTACATAGAAGGTTTAGAATACACGACTTTAGTTACACCCACACAGTGATAAACTGATCCCAGCTTGCTGAACTAGGACACATGGATATTTATTTAAAAGACAGATGGCCATATGATTGACTCTGATGTCATGCCTTGACATATGTAAGTAGCATTCCACTATCTTTCCACCCTCTTCCCATTCTCTTTTCTGCAGATATCAATTTCTCCATTAAAAGTACAGACCTGATTCTGCAAGGAGGTTTATACTTTCAGGTCTTTGCTGCATTAAAGGACCTCACCTCACACTGGTGAAGTTGCAGCAGTGTCCAGTTCTGGGCCCCACATGGCAAGAAAGACATTGATGTGCTAGAGTGGATCCAGAGAAGGGCAGTGGAGCTGGGAAGTGGTGTAAGTCCTATGAGGAGCAGCTGAGAGAACTGGGGGTTGCTCAGCCTGGAGAAAAGCAGACTCAGGAAGAATCTTATCACTTTCTACAACTGCCTGAAAGGAGATTGTTGCCAGGTGGGGGCTGGGCTCTGTTTCTAGGCAACCAATGACAGGACCAGAGGAAATGGCCTCATGCCACCAGGGGAGGTTCTTCAGGTTGGACATAAGGAAGAATTTCTTCATGGAAAGGGTTGTTAAGCATTAGATGAACTGCCTAGGGAGGTGGTGGAGTCATCATCCCTGGAGGTCTTCAAGAAACTACTGGATGTGGCACTCAATGCTATGGTCTAGTTGACAAGGTGGTGATAAGTCAAAGGTTAGATGTGATAACCTTGGAGGTCTTTTCCAACATGAAGGATTGTATGATTCTGATTTTGTGAAAGTGCAAGGGCTCATTTGCATGCACTTCCTAGAAGCAAGTGGCTTAAGTTTTAAATAATGACATTTAAACTGAAATAAGAAATACTTAACATCTCTTTTTTGACCACAAAATAAATTTAAACAAACCAAACCAAACCAACAAACAAAACCTCCCAGACAGACAACTGAGACACTGTGTTGGGACTTTTTCTCAGTGTTCTTCAAATCTGTGGATTGGATAACATCATGAATTCACATGCTTCAGTTTCAAATAACAAATAAAGATCCAAGACTATAGTTTAATTAGGCAGTCACTGGAAACTGAGACATACTTACTTGTGGAGAGAGATAATAAAGATCTTTGAGGCACCTCTACTAGATGTGAGGCATTTGAAAGGAAAGCAGCTGTAAGTCACAGTTATAGGTTGGATAATGGGAAATGCAAAGGAAGAAAGGAGATGCAAGTAAATGATGCTGGCAATAGAATGAGTCAGAGGTCAGAGATAAAACACATAGGTACCATTACATGATTCTTTTCTCCCAGACCTTCATACTCTCCACCTAATACTCAAGTATTTTTCAGTTCACATAAAACTTAATTGCTAGTTTTGCAAACATAGTCATTGTCACAGCAGAAGTATAAGCAGTGGGAAAACAAAATGGTAAATCATAAAACTGAGTTACCACCGTCAATATAAAATAGATGAACAGTTATACAACAGTGCTATTTCCAGTACCCATGCTTTATCTACTTTTAATAAGCAATGTAATGCAGAGCTATTTAAATAAACAGGATATAGTGCACACTGCCAGTTCTCTGTTTTCCTGCCAGCTGTGTTGTGCAGAGTAGAAGCTGAACTGGAAAAGATACTTTTACTGCATTCAGACTACCTTTTGTACCTCTTAGATGAGCTCACACTACCTGACACGCACTTGTATGTCTTGGTGGATTTTTTGAAGACTAGACTCATCCGTAGCATAAACCATAGCATCCCAAACCTCTTCAGAACAGAACCTGACATACTTGTTCAACTGCAGATGGTGGAGAAAACTAAGTGTAGGCACATACCCTTTCTGAAGGATGTGCCACCCTTTGTCACACATGTCTTCTCATAAAAAAACAAGGAACATTTTGCTGCTTTTGTTATTTTGCCTGCCACAGCAGTAGATAATAAATGAAACAGCAGAATTAAAATGAATGAACTCCAATCTGTTTGCAAAACCAGAGCATCTTAAATAAGTTTTCCTACCAAAGTCAGCAAGGCTAAGTGGTCACTTTGCATCTGCTACAGCTCATAATGTTGACAACCAGTGTTCTCTTGGTGGAACAGGAAAGAGCTGTGTAGCCTGACACACTGAGCCATACCAGGCAGAGAGGAATAAAATTAATTTGGTTTAGCCCAAGGATCCAGATGTACTGGAAATAAGCCTTTCTCCTTCTAACTGACAGCCAATCACATGATTTTTCAGCACTTTTGCTTCCACTCTGAATCCCAACCATGAGATGCAGATGTGAACAAACAGGGTTTGGGTCCCTTTCCCTTTCCCTTTCCCTTTCCCTTTCCCTTTCCCTTTCCCTTTCCCTTTCCCTTTCCCTTTCCCTTTCCC
>JAWWEV010000210.1:0-20259 GCA_035583235.1 Hafferia zeledoni
TGGCCTGGGACACTCCCAGGGCTGGGGCAGCCACAGCTTCTCTGCCCAACCTGTGCCAGGGCCTGCCCACCCTCCCATCTAACCTGCCCTCTGGCAGTGGGAAGCCATTCCCTGTGTCCTGTCCCTCCAGGCCTTTGTAAATGGTGTCTCTCCATCTTTCCTCCCTATTTGAATATCCACATCCCAGTCCTGGGCTCTCCAAGCTCCATTACAGATTCCCTTCCCTGCACCAGGTAGCTGCTCACTCAGGTAATTATTTTAAGCTCCAAGTTCCCCAGCCTACTGATCTAAAAATAGAACTTCTAGTAGATACTTTTAACACCTTTTCTCATTATTAGTGTCAGTACTTTCCTGTCTGCTGAGAGAGACTCCAAGGGGAAGTGCTGTGAGTCAGACCCAGAGCAGAGACACGAATTCCTCAGCCCCTGCTCAGAATTTCACCTCACTGACCCAGAGGCCTCCAGGCTTTGTTTTGGTTTTGATGTTTGTGTTCTGTTCAAACTCTCCTTTTCACTGGTTTTAGCCCTGCCAGACACGATTTTCCCACACAAGGTTTTAGCTTCTCTCATCATTTGATGCTCTTCAGAAATGTTCATTTATAATTTACATCAGCTGTTAAGCTTTTATGGTTTTTTTTTTCCATTTTCTTATGCAGAATTTTTTACATTTTTAATGCTGCCTTCATTTTACCATTTAGGGCTGGATTGAGCCTGCCCAGCTCTGGTTTGGGGCCTCAAATCCCTCTCTAAAGAAAAGGAGAGTGAGGAAAGACCTCATAGATGGCAAAAACTTCCTCCTGAGGGGCAGCTCCGATCTCAGCCCTCTGTGGGCAGGGACAGCACCCAGGGAATGGCTGGAGCTGTGCCAGGGCAGGGAAAGCACCCAGGGAATGGGTGGAGCTGTGCCAGGGCAGGGACAGGGCACAGGGAATGGCTGGAGCTGTGCCAGGGCAGGGAAAGCACCCAGGGAATGGCTGGAGCTGTGTCAGGACAGGGACAGGGCACAGGGAAGAGTTGGAGCTGTGCCAGGACAGGGACAGGGCACAGGGAAGGGCTGGAGCTGTGCCAGGGCAGGGACAGGGCACAGGGAATGGCTGGAGCTGTGCCAGGGCAGGGACAGCACCCAGGGAATGGCTGGGGCTGTGCCAGGGCAGGGACAGCACTCAGGGAAGGGCTGGACCTGTGCCAGGGCAGGGACAGCTCTCAGGGCATGGCTGGAGCTGTGCCAGGGCAGGGTTAGGTTGGATCTCAGGAAAAGCTCCTTCCCCCAGAGGGTGGTGGGCAGTGGGCACAGCCCTGAGGCTGCCAGAGCTCCAGGAACGTTTGGATGATCCTCTCAGGGACAAGATGGGATTGTTGGGGTGTCCTGGGCAGGGCCAGGAGTCAGAGTGGATGGTCCTTGTGGGTCCCTCCCAGATCAGGATCTCCCATGGTTCTGTGAAAACCTGTCTTTGGAAGGCCATGGTTGTCCTGTGCAGGTCCCTCCCTTTGCCCCGTGCTGGGAAAGGCCCTCGACTGAGGCCCCTTCCAGCCCAAACCATTTCTGGTTCTGTGGTTTGGGACTGTTTTGGTTGCTCATGCTGAGGTCATTAAACCCCCGTGATGAGTGTCCTGCCCTGGTGTTTGTGAGCCCTCACAGGACCCACCCAGCCATGGCCATTTAGGGTTGGGCTTGGGTTTGCATCGAGTGTCTGGCACTTCCCATCACTGATGTGTGACACTTCTCTGGGAGTTCAGTTACAGGAATGTCATGGAGGCACAGACTGCTTTGGATGGGAAGAGACACTGTGGCTGCCCCATCCCTGGGAGTGTCCAAGGCCAGGCTGGACAGGGCTTGGAGCAGCCTGGGCTGGTGGGAGGTGTCCCTGCCATGGCAGGGGTGGCACTGGGTGGTCTGTAAGGTCCCTTCCCACCCAAAGCAGTCTGGGATTCTGTGACTATCCAGGCCATTAGCTTGGCTTTCCCTGCTTTCCTGAGCTCTCCTGCCATCCCCAGGTGCCATCAGCTGTCCTGGCTCTGAGGAGCATCCATGGGGATGATTCCCTGCTGCTCTCAGGGCTCTCAGCTCCTCGGATATGCCCCAGACAGATCCCATTTCACTCCCTCCATTTCCGCACGGCAATTTCCTCGCTGGCTGCTCTGATGATTTATCTCCTCACTCTCGGTCCTGCCAAGCTCTGTCCCTCCTCAGGGGGTGTTTCCACATCTGTAGTTAAAGCCAAGGCCTCATTTTTCAAACTAGCAACTTTTTTGTGGAGTGGAGACCACTGAAGATGTTTTCCCTGCCCCGGCTCCCCATCTGGTCCCAGAGCTGGTGGGAGGAACAGCTGGAAACACGTGGGATGTGGGGAGGGCAGCGCCGGCCTCGCTGCAGATGCTGCTCTGGGTTTGAGTGGAGCCAGACCCCACATCTGCTGCAACAGCACCTGGGAACACTCCTGAAGGAATCCCAAATCTTGGCAGAAAAACCAAAAAGTATCTGCTCAGAAACATGGAATTCTGCACAGCCCTTCCCAGATTTCTCTGCAGTGCACGGTGGGAAAACAGCTCTCAGTGGTCAGGGAGAAGAAGCTGCTTTAAATTAAGGGAAAGGTTCTGGTTAATCCTGCTCAGACAAGAGATCAGGGAGGGAAGGTGGATAAATGGGTTCATGGATTTCAAGGCCAGAAGGAGCTTTTACCCCATGAGTTTTAATGCCATGACCTGGATTTCTGGGAGACGTGCCTAGCAGGGGTCCCTGTGCTGGGGTCTGTGCCAGGCCAGTGTGGAGGGAGTCACCTGGAAGTGCTGTGATTGCTGGGGTGGGGTGGATGAGTCACCAAAACCGTGTGTGGCCCTTCTGTCAGAGCTCAGCGTCGGGCTCGGGATGGTTCTTGTCTGTGGAAGTGTCTGAATTGGGAAAGAAACTCCCCACTGTGGGACATTTTGCCCATTCTGAGAAACTCTTCTATAGTGGGAGGCAGGATGTGCCTCCACCAGCCCAGCCCCATCACAGGGGACATTTTCATGCTTCGAAAGGTGATAAATTCGTCCAAATGTCACCTTTTTTTGTCTTGCAGGGATCTGTACTGGCACAGGCACTGCAGTGCAGGAATTGTCTTTTGCCTTACTCAGCATCTTTGGTGGTTTTGCCTCCCAGTGCTTTGTGTCCCATTCCAGACCTGGTTCCTCTGCCCTTGAGAATCCCATGGGCAGAGGTCCTGGAAGGCCCAGTGGAGCTGACCAAAAAGGTGGTGTTTTGCCTCTGGGACTGCAGCAATTTGGGGTCTCTGAGGGCAGATTTGTGCCCCAGGGAACTGAGTGCCAGCAGCCTTGGACACTTGGGATGGGATTCCCAGACTTCAGAGCGTGGGTCTGGTGTTTGTTGCCTTGAGGGCAGCACAAGAAGCCTCCTGAGTCTGGAGGAGGAGAGAGTCATAGAATCATGGAGTGCTTTGGTTGGAAACCCAAAGTGCCATGGGCAGGTTCCACCAGAGCAGGTCAAAGCCAGTAAAGGTCCTGTGTAAAAGAGATGTCCCTTGGATCCCAGGAATCCATCCTGGGATATCCATCCTGTGTTTGACTTCAGCCAACACCAGGGGCCTTTTTAAAGAGAATTCTCTTGAGAACAGGACCAGTGTCCCCCTTGCTCCCCCACCATGGCCCTTCTGTCCCATGTCCCCAGTTCCTGTCGTGCCTGGGGGTGTTTGCACCATTCCCCATGTTCTGTTCTTTCATTGTGGTTGTTGTGTGTTTTGTGTGAAAATTATCATTTTCTTATGATAATGAATCTTTCCTCTTTCTCTCTTCACCTTTTTCTTTTGCCAACATTTCTAGGAGGAAGAGCAAAAGCAGGCAGTAAGTTGACTTCACTTTGTAGGTGATCTGACTCTTTTTTCTTCCTGCATGAAATCCGTTTTCTGCTAATTGGCTTGTATGCAAATAAACCGTGGGACTGTGGGGCCTTTCTCGCTTGTGAGTTTGCAAACAGCCTTCATCAGTTTGCAGCAGAGCATGGTGTGTGTATGTCCTGAAAGATATTCCTCTCTCCCTTTCAACTGAAGTTCATTGCCATGGGGACACAATGCGTGGCTGGATTCACCAGGCTTTGATGGAATCATGCATGACCATCCAGGGCTGGAAACGGGGATTCTCAGCTGGCTTCATAATTTATTTTGTTGGAGATCCTTTGGAGTATTTCACATGCTAAGAAAGCTTTCTTGTCTCTTCAGGAACCCCTGAATTTGCCTCCTTGCCACATACAAGTCAATGCATGAAAACTAATTAATGGCTTAATATTCTGGGCATGGCTCCATATCCTTCAGTCAAGGCAGAGTCTCCTTGACTGAGCCCTGGAATGCTCGTTGGGAGCAGGAGGACTGAGCTGACAGGAGACAAGAACGCCTTTGCTTTGTAGCCCATTCCCCTTTCTGTGCTGCCTGTTCAGACCCGAATCCTGTGTTGATTTCGGGATCCACTCCAGAGGGAGCCCTTTTGCTTTTCTCGGGAACAGCCAGATGTTCGGTGCCTTCTCTCCAGCACAGCACGTTTGCAGCTTTTCAAACATGGTTCCCTTCCCACACGGAGCTTTAATGACCATTAATCCTGTGTTTCGCACAGTTGGAGATTTTACATGTTGTTTGTCACGTACATAATTGGATATTGGACTCATGAATTGGAAATTCTGGTGACTTATTTCTTGTAGGGGAGTGTATATTTTGGGGTGACTTCTATTGGTGAAGACACTTCAGTTCTACGTGTGCTAAAATTGGCTTTTGATGACTCTTGGGTGGCCTTTTATTAATGTTCTGTCATCAATTTAAGGTGGTGGTGAGGGGGCACCTTTGGTTGGGGCTCAGGTCATCATTAGGTGATCAGAGAGTCATGGAATGGTTTGGATAAGAAGGGATCTTAATGTCACACAGTTCCCACCCCCTGCCATGGGCAGGGACACCTTTCACTAGCCCAGGTTGCTCCAAGCCCTGTCCAGCCTGACCTTGGACACTCCCAGGGATGGGGCAGCCACAGCTTCTCTGGGCACCTGTGCCAGGGCCTGCCCACCCTCCCAGCCAGGAATTCCTTCCCAGTATTCAGTCTCAGTCCCAGGGTTTGTTGATGCACCTGGCAGAGATGATTTGGCTCATTGAAGGGACCAGGTTGCAGCACGTGGGAGGATCTTCAAGGAATGTCCTGGAGAAAGGAAAACAACCAAGACTCCTCCATCCCTGTCCTCCAACTTCTAACTGTGCCAGTGGAATGTTGTATCGTGTGTCATTCTCCTACCCAGCATCATTCCTAGGAATAATCCTCTGCAGGGAAAGGCAGTGTTATGGATTAGCCCATTTTTCCTGTGCTGTGCTTTCATCTGGGTTATGGATATAGCAAAAGGGTAAACATGAGATCAGGGAAGGATTGGAGCAGTTTTACCTCCCTCCTTTCCCTGGAACACTGTCAGGAGGAGGATAATGAGCCAAAACTAAACTAATGTCAACACAGTGACATTCTGTCCAGGCCAATTCTGTTGGAATCAGGGATGAATGAGCCAAAAAGCCTCAAGAAAGGCAGATTTTGACAAACCAAAGGACATGTTGCTGGTCTGTAGAAGTTGAAACTTTGCATCCTTCCTTTGCTTGGACTGAGAACAGTTCTCTTCCTAGACATGAAGGTTGCAGCCTGAAAGGCTGGAAATCCCAGGATATGCTGGTCTATTTAGCTGAGGAACACACAGAAACCCCAGACTGGCTGGGATGGAAAGGCAGCTCTGAGATCACCCAGACCATCCCCTGTGCTCAGAACAGGCTGCTCAGGGTTTGTCCCATCACCACAGAATTGTGGAACCCCAGAATGGTTTGGGTGGGAAGGGACCTTAAAGCCCATCCAGTCCCACCCCCTGCCATGTGCAGGGACACCTCCCACTATCCCAGGTTGCTCCAAGCCCTGTCCAACCTGGCCTTCTGTGAGGGAAAATGTGGAGCAGCCTCTGGATGCTGTGGAAGGGAAGGCCCAAGTGTCTGAGGGGTCTGAGGTGATGATCCTGCCAGCCCTTGAGGAGATGGATCAATTGTGTGGTGGCTGCAGGAATTTTCATGAAGGGTTAAGGTAAATAGCAGGCAGAACAAGGATCATGGGTTAGGGCCAGCAGCACATTGAGAGCAGCAACATTTGCATCCACTTGGGAAACCTCTGATGTTCCTTCACTGCAGGGGCTGCAGGTCCCTTTCTGCTCGGTCAGAAGATCATGGCAAGTTGTAAGGAATTTGTCTCAGGAGAGAGTCACTATTTCTGATCCTGGAATTTGTGAGCAAGTCCCAAAACCTCTGTGCCCTGTGTTCAGAGCTGATCTGCTATCAAGATGTTGGCAGTTTCTGTTCTGTCTTGGGCTCTGTGGGGCCAGCCCTGGGCACACCCTGGAGGAACAGAGCCTGGTGTAGGGATGTTATTCCAGTGACGGAGTTTGGGGCCACGTGGTGCTCATGGCCCACCACAGTTCTCCACTACTGCTGGGATTGTTGTGTCCCAGCTAGTAAAGATCCTAATTTACAACAGGACCATTTCCATGTCACAGCTGGTGAGAAACTTGGATAATCTGCTAAATATTAAACCCTCTTTGTTTTGTAGTCCAAGGAGCAGCCGTAGGAGCTGCGCTGTTCCATATCCAGAGGAAGGTTCAAGGGATTCCCGAGGATGTGCATCACAGGGATGGTGTCCTTGGCGTGTCCTACAATCCATACAGCAGACCCTGAGGAGCGTCAGGCGCTTGTGCTCCAGCCCCAGAGAATGTCTCTAATGCCAAACAGGCCCACAAACCCAGCGGAGGAGCTCTCGTGGGAGGGCTGAAATGCTGGAATGGAATCTTTTCCTCCCAGAAAACGGTGGGAACCGTCGGAACAGCAGAGCACGTTGAGCTCTGGACTTTCAGGGTTATGTTACCCCGCAGAAGTGGATGTGCCCTCACCCAACAGTCCTTGGGAAGTCGTGGAAGTCATGGGAGGGTTTTTCCTTAACCCCATGGACAGGGATCTGGAGTTCCCATTTCCTTCCCATGGTTCAGACTGAGTGTGTAGATGGGACCTTCCAGAGAGCCTGAGCAGTGCAAGGGCAGTAGAGCTCGTCCCCTTAATGAGGGGAACCTTCTTAGCCATGGCTACAGCAAAGGGAGCCCAGCAACCAGCTCGGGTGACACCTGTGCCCTCTCCCAAGGGGTGCAGAAACCTGTGAGTGGGGAATTGCCAGCCCTGCAGAGCCCTTGAGGGAGTCTCATGCTGATACCTGAATCTGAGATTGCTGTTCAGTTCTGCATCCGTTGCATCAGCCAAAGCTGCACAGGTGGAGTGCCCAGCCCTGGAGGTGCCCAAGGAAGGACTGGCCATGGCACTCAGTGCTCTGGGCTGGGGGGCAAGGTGGGCATCAGGCACAGGGTGGGCTCTGTGATCTTGGAGGGCTTTTCCAACATCCACGATTCAGGGATTCCTTGGCCTCCCCGAGCCAGGGGCTGTACATGGTGTTGGGAACAGTGGGCCTGGGAACTGCCTGGAATGTGCTGGAGTTGTGTCCCATCCCTCCCAGTGAGTGTTCCAACACTACATCCTGAACATTGCCTTGTTCCAGTGCCAGGAACACTCCTGTGTGGGGTTCAGCTCTAATGTGGACAGGCAGAGCTTTGGAATGAGCTTGGGGTTGGTGCCCCCACACTAAGAGTGTGTTCATGGGTCTCCTGGAGGATATCGTTGAATCCAGGTGGTTTGGGTGGGAAGGGACCTTAAAGCTCATCTAGTCCGGTGCTCCACCATGGGCAGGGACACCTTCCACTAAACCAGGTTGCTCCAAGTTCCATCCAACCTCAATCAAACCTAGAAGAGCTCCTGAAATAGCCAATTAGATGTTAAAGTTGTGTAGGAGCCCATCCTCCACAGCAATGGAGTTCATCTCTCATAGACATTTCAGAAAGAAAGGCGAGGTCTGTGCTGTCATCGGGTGCTGGAGGTGAAGAAAACCCTCACCTGGCTCATTAGTTGGCAGCACTGCCCCTGGCAGGTGACTTTGGGATGTGAGGAGGAAGGCTTGGCAGGGAACAGCCATGGATACACGTCAGGATTACTGTCTTGGAAGTGTTTGCTCTGGTGGATCTTCACTGTCCTGTGGTGGTTGAGTCAGGTAATGGAGGAATCCCTGAATTCTGTGGTGGTGGTTCCTGTCACCATGGGATGAACACTGAAATGGAGACAGTGTCTGCAGGAGACCTGGTGCCTGTGTGGAGAGAGACAAATCCCCTCTCCTGGACCATTACCGAGTTTCTCCAGGCTTGGGGAGCCGTCCCTGAGCACCTTCTGCTGTCTGTGCCAAGCTCAGCAGGCAGAGCTAAGAGGATTTGGAGAGACCTGGGACAAGGGCCTGGAGGGACAGGATACAGGGAATGGCTTCCCACTGCCAGAGGGCAGGGAGAGGTGGGATATTGGGAAGGAATTCCTGGCTGGGAGGGTGGGCAGGCCCTGGCACAGGTGCCCAGAGAAGCTGTGGCTGCCCCATCCCTGGGAGTGTCCAAGGCCAGGTTGGACAGGGCTTGGAGCAACCTGGGCTGGTGGGAGGTGTCCCTGTCCATGGCAGGAGGTGGAATTGGATGAGCTTTAAGGTCCTTTCCAGCCCAAACCAATCAGGAATTCTGGGATGCTTGACAGGAAAGGGGCTCCAGTGCCTGGTCCTGTTCAGAGCAGACAAACAGCACGAGGGACAAGTGTTGTCAAACACAGGCTGGAACAGCAGAGAGCACTTGGCTGTTTCTAGTCCTGCACTGTAGTAACCAGAGGTATTTTCCAAACCCGCAGTGAAGGAGCTGCTGGGCAGCCTGGTGGCTTTTTCTGGGCTCCCTCTGTGCCTTGCAGAGGTACCAGCCAGGAGGCAGGACGGGCTCTGCCACGTCCCAATCCATTCATGCCTTCCCTGAATCACATTCCTCTGCCCTTAATCACGTTTTGGATCACACAGCCAGAAACAGGCAGGAGTTTGTTCAGTTCCTTCTCTTCCAAGTCCTGCCTTGGCTCAGAGACGTGTCTGCCAAGTCCCAGCTCTTAAACCACTGCCCTGTGAACAAAGCTCTGGGCACAGGCTGCGCCTGCCTTTGGCTCAGGGGGAAATACACTGACTAATGTGCTTCAAACCCAGCTGAGGGCTTGGTTCTGTGCTCTAAACCCAGCAGGGCCTGCCTGAAAATGGTTCCACTTTAAATCTCTAGAGGTTTTTGTTTATTTTCTGTTGTTGTTGTTGTTGTTTTTTGGTTTAATGTTGTTGTTTGTGAAAGGAGATTAGAAGTGAAACAGTGAGAGGTTTTACACCAGGAAGTGCAGTTCCTGTGGGTTTATTGAGGGGCTTTATGGGAAAGTCAAGGCTTGGTAGTGAACCCCTTGTACCTGGGGGACTCCAAGACTTGTTTCTGTGTTCAGAGTATTCCCCATATGAGGAGGCATCAGCTTGCCTTGCTGGAAAGTACTTGGAGGTCCTTCAGAGTCTTCAAGGATTCTGTGTTGGGAAGTGTGTGAAAGCTGTGTATGGTATCTAATGTAGTGCCTGTTGGGTAGGTGTCCAGGACTGCAAAATCCAGGCAGTTCTCCCTTATTCCAGCAGCAGGCCCTGAGGTGCCCCAGGCACCAGGAGAACGCAGGACTTGCAAAGCAGAGGTTGGACAGGGCTTGGAGCAGCCTGGGACAGTGGAGGGTGTCCCTGCTCACAGCAGGGGATGGGACAAGGTGGGATTTAAGGTCCTCTCCCACCCAAACACTCCATCCTTCGATGATTCTACGTTGTCCCAAAGCAGCATTTGGCATCCAAGGACATCGTGTCTTCAAGCCTAAACTTCCCTTGGAAGTGGAGGTGCCTGGGAGCAGCACTTGTGCCCACAGCCACCCCTGCCTGGGCTGTCCCTCTGACCTGGACAGGCCCTGCTCTGGGTGTTCCCAGGGACCACAGGGGGTTGGAGCAGTGGGGGGGGTCCCATGGCTGGGGTCTGGAGGTACCAACAACAGCTTATTCTGAGTCCCCTCTAGGAGAAATTTGGCTTCTTGAACATTGAACAGTGTTTTTTAAGTACCCAGATATGTTTGTGGACTGCCCAGGGCTCAGCTTTACAATGAGCTGTCTGTGGCAGCAGAGCCAGCTTGAAACATTCCTTTTCCTGTGCCAGCAGCTCTGTCCATACAGTTTTTGAGGGGTCACACTGCAAACCAGAGCACTGGAACTGTCCTGTTCAACACAGCATTCCTAGGGAAGAGACGAACCAGAGGCTCTTGTAGCTGCACCATTTCTGACCTAGCACAGATCTTTGGGAAATAGCAATCCAGACTGGGAGAGGCTGGACATGCTTCCCAGGACTGATGTTTTTGTGTCCACCATTCCAAGCTCCTTGACAGAAAATAGGAGTGAGCACCTGTGAGTGAGAGCAGGGGCTGGCGAGGTCCGGACCCTTCGGAACCATGAGAGGAGAGGATGGTTTGTGTCAGGGCAGAGCAGGAGGAACGTTCTGAAGGCTGATGAGCAACATCTCTGCAGAGTCAGGGAATGTTTAGAACCATGAATTCAGGGCTCAGGTTTACCCTGTAGGAATCATCAAATCCCAGACTGGGTTGGGTTGGGAGGGACCTCAGAGCTCATGCAGTTCCACCCCCTGCCATGGGCAGGGACACCTTCCACTGTCCCTGGTTGCTCCAAGCCCCATCCAGCCTGGCCTTGAATATTTCATCCATCACCAGGAAAGATCTCATTGGCAAGGTCACAGTGGGTTTTTGTTGAAGATACTCTCCCACTCCGTGGGTGTTTCCACCCTTATCACTTGTTCCTGAGGATTCGCTGTGGTGTGTTGGTGGCATTTTTCATTTCCTATCGATGTTTCCACGGAATTATTTGTTGCCACATTTGGGGACAGATATTCCCAAGCCTGGATGTCGTGTTTCCGTTGTGGAGAGATCACTGTGATGACTGGAGAGATGTACTACAAGGATTTGCATTTGTTTTGGCAAGATCTGATTTTACTTGATGTTTGTTTAGTCCCTGGGAAATGTGATGCTGATGATGAGTTTGGCAAGACTGACGACAGAATTCTGGAATAGTCTCTTCCTCCGTCTTTGCTTTGGGCATGGGCTGTAACTGGTTAAATGATCGTCCTTGCAGAGTCCAGGATGTGAAATATTTATTGCTTCCCTGCTGAATTTCATGGCCATGCTGACTCTTCTAAAACAATGCTTTCCTCACTTTGGAGTCAAGTGCTCCAGCACGTAGATGAGCTGAGGGAAGTGCAGGCAGTGCGTGCAAACTCTTCCTTCCAGCGCGATCCAGCACACACTCCATTCCCTGCAGTTCCTGATTCCTTCTGCTGGGCTGGAGCACCGGCTTGGCACCCAAATACACACAACTGATGCCATAAATAGTGGGTATGAGCAGCTTTTCCACAGCATTTTAATCTTAACCAAACTCCAGAACTGTACATTTTCACATCGTTTGGTGTTGAATTGTGTCCATTTCAGAGACAGGGAAAAATGTTGCTTTTTTAGACACTCGAGAATATCCAACAAGGTGTTGATGAAATTCAGATGGGAGCCATTGGCCTGTATGTTGGCTGCTGCTTGTAGAAGGGATTGCTTACAGAATCCCACGGTGGTTTGGACTGGAAGGGACCATAAATATCATCCAGCCCCATCCCCTGCCATGGGCAGGGACACGTTCCACTATCCCAGATTGCTCCAAACCCCATCCAGGGATGGGGCATCCAGAAAAACTTCTGTTGTTGTGGCCTTTAGAAGAACCCCACCGAATTTCTTTCATCCACAGTCATGGAGAATCCAGGAGAAACTCCTGTTGCATCTGCAGGTTGTTCCCATCGTCCCAGGGCGCTGCTGTCACCTGGCTCAGGGAGCTTCCAGGGCTGACCTGCACCCTGGGCTGGGAGGTGAATGGTGCTGTTAATGCCCAGTAATTCAATTGCAGAGAGATTAATACTGAGTGTTTGTGTGTGTGCATCTGCAGTACTTTCCCTCCGATCATTATCCAAGCCTAGAAGGGTAATCAAAGCCACGTGAAGGACATCTGGATCCACTGTTGGTTTATGTGGCACCTGGCCCTTATTAATAGTAATGAGGAAATGGCAGTTCGGGATTTCTTGACCTCACATGAAATTCATTTCACTGGGCAAAGGTTGATAACAGATGGCAGCAATTTGGGGCTCAGTTCATCATCTGTTCCACAGACTTTATTGCTCCAGTTTGGCCCTTTCCTCTGTCGGGAGCGATCCCTTTTTCCACCTCACCTCTTTGTAAGGGTTGTCTTGTTCAAAGGGAGCCCTGAAACATCTTGTTAAAGCATGTTCTGTGCAGCACGAGGGTTTAGGTATGGCCTGACACAGCCACACGATCCCGCTGAGCATAAATCACTCTTTTTACTAACTGTGTAGTAAACTTTTATCTTTTTGAAGCTGGGAGTTTCTTTGGCGTTATTGGCCCCTCTCCAGTTTGTTCTTTACTTCCCCAGCCCACAAATACACTTTTGCACTCAGGCTTTGAGCAAAGGAAAGAGCTATGAGAAGACACAGCCCTGTGATTGTCACACAATGCACTGAGAACACTGAGGCTGTTCAGCCTGGAGGGGAGAAGGCTCTGTGTGTGCAGACCTGTTGGCAGCCTTCCCATGCCTTGAGGGGCTCCAAGGATACTGGACAGGGATTTGGGACAAGGGATGGAGGGACAGGACACAGGGAATGGCTTCCCACTGCCTGAGGACAAGGTTAGATGGGATACTGGGAAGGAATTCCTGGCTGGGAGGGTGGGCAGGCCCTGGCACAGGTGCCCAGAGAAGCTGTGGCTGCCCCATCCCTGAGAGTGTGCAAGGCCAGGCTGGACAGGGCTTGGAGCACCCTGGGCTGGTGGGAGGTGTCCCTGCCCACGGCAGGGGGTGGCACGGGATGAGCTTTAAAGTCCCTTCCAACTCCAACCATTCCATCATTTGATGATTCTATCTCAGAGCAGTGTTTGTGTCACCCAAGTGTTTTAGCCACGTCCCCAGGGACTCTGTGCCAGCTGGGGCTGGAAGAGTGTGTGACACCTGGAGAAGGGATTTGCACTTTGGTGTCTGTCTTCCTGTTGTCACATTGGGGTTGATTCATGGAATCACAGAATCACTGAGGCTGGGAAAGCCCTCTAAGGTCATGGAGTCCAACCATTCCTCAGCACTGCCAAGGCCACCACTGACCATGTCCCCAAGTGCCACATCCACAGGGCTGTTAAATCCCCCCAGGGATGGGGACTCCAACCCTGCTCTGGGCAGCTGTGCCAGGGCTGGACATCCCTTTCCATGAAGAAATCATTCCCAATATCCAACCTGAAGCTCTCCTGACAGAGCCTGAGGGTTTGGTTATCCCGGGAAGTCCCCCAGGTCGAACAGCCAAGAGATCTCTGCACCACTTGCTCTGACTTGGTTGTAGGTTTTCCAGAGGTGTCTGAGTTTCTTCCCTCTGGCCATGTAGCTCCTTGACAAAAGGAGGGACCATTTGTGGTGCTCCTGGAAAGGCAAAACCTTTTAACTGTGGGTTTTTAGTTGGGTTTCTTTGGTAATTATAGTTGATTTGAAACATGCTGGAAGCAAAAGAAACCCAGAAAACACAGGCCTGGTGCTGTTTGGTGTGACAGAAATACTACAAATCCAAGACCTTGGGAATGCTGAGGTTGGGTATTGCTTGCTCAGATGTTGTGTCAGCCACGATGGAGATCAGTCCCTCTCGTGCCTGGTGGCTCCTGCTCTGCAACAACACGGATTTACAGCCTGAGGATCAAACAGGCCCAGAGCTCACACAGTCCAACACTGGTGTGAATGTTACACTGTGCTACAGAAAGGAAAAAAACCCATACCTGGAATCAATTTATCCATACTTCTGGATCAAAATAGTCCTACCTAAGAGCTGACTGTGTGAAATATCGGTTCCAGCTGTAGCTTTGGCCTTTCATGATGTTTTCAGCCTGAAACCTCTTGGGGGTTTTTATTTATTGAACTGAAATGGAAGTTGTTCCAACGACCAAAATCATCGTGTAATCCAAATTGGGTTTAGAGACAAATGCTTGTATTGTATTTGTGATTTAGCCTGTCATTTACTACCGTAAATACCCCTCTGGTTCCTCGAGCCTGAAGCAGATGTGCTTAAATCCACAAAGGATTAAAACAGCGGAGAAAGAGAAAATCTCAGTGTTTAAACTGATGCAGTTTAGGGAAAATGTTCAAGGCCAGGTTAGATGGGGCTTGGAGCATCCTGGTCCAGTGGAAGGTGTCCCTGCCCATGGCAGAGGGGGGGTTGAGTTGAGCTTTAAGGTCCCTTCCCAGCCAGATCCTTCTGGGATTGGATGATTCTATGAAAACTTTGCTCCCGTGAGTTTTCCTTTCTCTGGACCTTTCTCTGCTGAATTTCACCCAGTGAAGGTGAGGGGGGTGTTTGCTTTAGGAAAGATCAGAGTTCCAGTAGCCTCCTGGGCCTGAGGAACCTCCACCCGCCGTTGCAGCCGTGGCCCATCCCCATCCCCATTGCCTGGGCTCATTGGGAAACATCCTGTGTTTGCTTCCAGCAGCCTCCCTTCTCCAGATCATTGGCAGCTTAATCCTGCATTTCTGACAGCAGTAATGAGTCCATCAGATTAGATAAGAAACAGAATTCCAGGAGATCTGCATCTTGTAAGTGGGGCTGTGCCATGATGATGCTCTTGGCACTCAGGCGTGTCGGTGCCGGGCCCTGCCGAGCGTCGCTGCACCCACATCGGGGTCTCAGAGGGGCTTGGCTGGGAATGACCCTGAAACTCATCTCATTCCAACCCACTGCCATGGGCAGGGACACCTTGCACTGGAGCAGGTGCCAGGTGAGCCCTTGTCCCTGCTGGGTCGGGTCAGTCTGTCAGTGGTGCCCTCGCAGTGAGGGCACTGCCAAATTCTTGGCTCCGGTTATTTCTCCCAGAGATTCCTGCAGTCCTTCTCCTCCACAGGTGCAGAGCCTCAGGAGCTGGCTTTGCCCTGTTTGAGCTGGGTGCTCACAGTCAGGTTCACCCCAGCCCAGCCTTCATCCCTTTACACATCCCTCTTCCTCAGGGTGTGGGTTGGAAACCTCTGGTCCCTGAATCTTCCACTGCTGGTCGTGGCTCCCATCAAGACATTCATCATCTTGGTAGCAAGAACTCCATCATTTTCATACCAAGGATATCAAGAATCACAGAATTAGAGAATCATTGAATGGTTTGGGTGCTGGAAGGGTTCTAAATTTTGTCCAGTCCTGTGCCGTGGGCAGGGACACCTTCCACTGTCCCAGGTTGCTCCATCCAACCTGGCCTGGGACACTCCCAGGGCTGGGGCAGCCACAGCCTCTCTGGGCATCTGTGCCAGGGCCTGCCCACCCTCCCAGGAACGAATTTCTTCCCAATATCCAATCTCTGACAGTGAGAGGATGAAGCCTTTCTGTCTGATCTCTCCCTTCCTTTGGAGCTCTTTGCAGCTCATGGACAGACCCCCCCATCCCCTGAGAGGCTCTGGGGGTGTGTCACACTCCCTGTCCGTGTGTTATGAATTAGCTGGTGAGCCACTCCTTCCAAAGATCAAAGGAGCTTTGCTGGGACACGAGGAGTTGGCTTTTACAAACATGCCTGCAGCAGCTGTGGGGCGATGGAGCAGCCTGGGATCCTTGGCTTGGGGCACAGCAAAGTGGGGAGAGCAGTTCTTCCCCCTCAAACCCACGTAGTGGCTGATGCTTCTCCTCTCCCTCCAGAGTGGATCCTGCTTCCTCAGATTGCTCTTAGCTCTAGGAAATCTTTCACCTTTGACTTAAGGTGTGAGCCCAGTTTATTTCTGGTGGACCAGGAAGGAATGCTCATGGGATTCTCACTGCCCTGGAGAAAGGAGCTGGGGCTTATCCTGCCCTCACCGGGGCTGATCCAGTGTGAATCCCATGAACATCCTTCCCATCGTTCCTTTCCCAAACCCACAACTGGGAAAAGGAGTGCTGGGAGCGGTGTTGGAGCAGAGGGAGGTCACACCCTCTCCTGGGGGCCAGGGAGAGGAGCCAAAACCCACCCCTGAGATCCAGCCTGCACTGGCACTGCTGGTGGGTGAGTGTCATCCTCTCTTCTTCTTCGTGGATATCAGGAGGGATTGGTTGCTGGAAAGGGTGGTCAGGCCCTGGCAGGGGCTGCCCAGGGAGGTTTGGAGTGCCCAGGCCTGGAGGTGCCCAAGGCAGGACTGGCCGTGGCACTGAGTGCTCTGGGCTGGGGGCCAAGGTGGGCATCGGGCACAGGGTGGGCTCCATGGGCTGGGAGGGCTTTTCCAGCCTCAGGGATTCGGTCATTCCTCTGGGAATGCTGCCTGCCCTGGTGGGAGCAGCTGGCACAGTGTGTAGGAGCCTCTGAGTATCCTTGGGAATGCCGAGCAGGGAAGAGGAGGAGGAGGAGGAGGAGGAGGAGGAGGAGGAGGAGGAGGAGGAAGGAGGAGGAAGGAGGAGGTTTGTACTGTGACGAGGCAGCTCTGCTGCCTCCTGCCTGTGTCATCCCTTACGCTTTCCTGCCCCGTGGAGGCCCCTGCTGTGGGGGCAAACCCCAAGGAGCAGCTCCAGATGACTCGAGGAGCCTCCAGTGCAGGGTGTTTGCAGCAGCACAGGCAGCTCATCTGCATCTCTCCCTGTGCTCCTGACAGCCAGGAATGACAAACAAGCACGACAAACCCTGCAGTTTTATGGGAACACTTCAGGAAAGCAGGGACAGTTGCTGAGTTCCAGCTGCTCCTTCCCTCTGGAAATGTGTAAGTCCCTGGCTCCGAGGGGCGTAGAAATGACCTGTCAAAGGCACTGTAGGCCTCCCTTTCTCTGTTTAAAATACAGAGATATTTACCCAAAGAACCACAAATTGCATCCATTTTTCTCAGTCCCCAAAATGAATATTTATTTGGAGGCAGAGCCTTCCTGAAATGTGTTTAGTAAGTGCATTTTGATCAGTTCTATGGCAATTGATAATGTTACATTAGCAATGAGATGAGCTTTCCTTAAACTGTGCTCCTCTGCTGTGCCCTGCTCATCAAACTCCTCATTTCTTTTTAATCTGTTTTAACTTCTTTATTTAGAGAAAATATGTAGATACAGAAATCAAACAGGTACATTGTCTATTATTCAATGGTTGTATTTAAGTCTATTGAGAGTAAAATCCACATTTCTTTATTCTCTTAGGGTTGTATTTTTCATGGTAGTAGGTGGTCAGTGAATGATCCATCTTCCTAAAAATGTCTATTGTGAGGGCTTTGGCTGTGAATAAACATCCCCAGCATTTGGCAAACTTCTCTCACTGTGAAGGAGACCAGAAAGGAGCAGCAGAGAGTGGGGTCGATGGTGTGGGTGTCAGTGGCTGCCCAGGACCTGACTGTGGGGGCTCTTGGGTTTGTTCATCCTTTGTCATTCTATCCCCCTGAAGGTGAAGTTTCCTGGGAGAGTCCATGGCCAGAGCATTTTCCTTGTGCTCTTGTTGCATGTCCTTGTGCTGTACCCCAGGAGCATCACCCACAGGATCTGTGGGATGTTCTCGGGGGGCTGAGCCATCAGAGGTGCTGCAGGAGGAGCTCAGCACTGACACAGCATCTGGCAGTTTCCAGGCCCTCTCATGCAACAGTTGTAGTTTGGTCTCAGGGCAGCCCATTCCCTGTCCACAGCTTGGACAAATCCAGGTTGGTCCTCACTGTGTCTCATTAGCAGGGAGAGCACCCTGAGCATCTCCAGTTCATTTCAGCTGCAAGAGAGAGATGATATTTGCCATCTATGCCCATTCTGACAACTGAAAACAACCTGGAGGGTGACTGTGGATTTAGGTCTAGGCTGGGAGAAACTCAGAGTGTGAAGGTGCTCAGGAGGTTCAGTATCCAAGTTCAGACACAGCTCAGCACAAACACTGAAGCCCCCAGAGATGGTGGGAGTTGGGAATTTCCACGTTCCTCACAGTAATGGTGCCAGTGCTTCTCAAGGAACACAACCTGCATTCCCAGCCACTCAGTTCAGCTGCTGGACCTGAACTCTTGGGGGCTGAAAAGCTGGACCCGAGCCATACTAATGCTCTTGCAGCCCAGAAAGCCACTGGTGTCACCAGCACTGAGGGTGGGCAGGCCCTGGCAGAGATTTTCCAGAGAAACTGTGGCTGCCCCATCCCTGGAAGTGTCCAAGGCCAGGCTGGATGGGGCTCAGAGCAACCTGGGACAGTGGAAGGTGTCCCTGCCCATGGCAGGGGGTGGCACTGGATGAGTTTTCAGGTCCTTTCCACCCAAACCTTTCCAGGATTCTGTGTCTCTGTACAGACCCTGATACCGATGGCTGTGACTCAGTGAGATGAAGCTCCTCAGACACTCTGTGGCTGCTCCACCAGCATTAACTTCTTGAGTTTCCATTGCATAAACCCTCCCATAAAGCCCCTAAAGGTCTGATTTGAGGCCTGGCCATGGATCCAGCTGGGGACAGGGAGCCAAAGGGAATCATTGTTATTTCATGCCTCGACTCCTGGAGCTGGAGCAGACATAGTGACCTTCCCCACGCAGCTCCTGGAGCAGTGAGATGGTGCTGCTGGTTGCAGACAGAGAAAACCCAGGACAACATTCCAGGCAGCTCCTGTGCCTGCCCTCAAGTTCCCTGTCCTGGAGCCTCCATGTGCTGCTCCATGTGGTGCTGGCCCTGGTGCCTCTGGCCCTGGGACACGTGTGAGTGGCCTCAGCCCGTGTTCCTGTGGGAATCCCACCTGATGGAGCCACTTCCATGGCACAGCACAGGACTGGGCGGGGTTGGCAGCAGGTCAGGCTGCAGCAACACCTGCCTTGGCAGTGTTCATCACCAGTGCACAGCTTCCCAAGCACAGTCTCCAGAGTTCCTGAGAACTGCACAAAATATTGGGAAAGTGTTCCAGGAAATGATGGAAGCCATAAGGAATTTAAATATTTTCCCGAGTTTTCTGTCCTCGCCCACATTCTGTCTTCCCTGGCTCCCTCCTCGCCTCCTTTCCAACCAACTCCAACCTTGAGCCGTGGTTTTTAAGGTCCTGCAAACACTTGGAGCTCTGGGCTGCTTTTACACTTCCTCTGACATGACAGCCCAGGGTTTAAACAACAGCTGAACAGCCTTGTAAATCCATCCAGTGTTTTCTCCCCTTTCAGCATCTGAAGCCACATCATTAATTAATGATTAATCCTCTGGCGCAGTTAGCGGTTGTTTCCATCACCACCCCACACCACTCTCCCCCAGGATGACTCCACACCTTTTTGCCTCTGCACACGTCAGTGAAGTCCCAGGGGCTCAATTTGAACCACAGTTACTTTCTCCTCCCTCACCCAGTTGTCCCTGTGGGTCCCTTTACGAGCACGTTCTCGCCCAGACATCCAGCAGTGTCAGGGCCCTCCTGGCAAGGCACTTGGGGCTGTCCCTGCTCACTGGTGAGCTGGCTCTGAAGATCTCTGGGTGATTCTCCTGCAGGTGTGAGGGGTCTCTGGAGATCTGGACATCCCTGGAGGTGTCCAAGGAATGACTGGACACGGCACTCAGTGCGCCGGTCTGGTTGACTAAAATCAGCCACAGGTTGGACTTGATGACCGTGGAGGTCTTTTCCAACCTAAGTGATTCTGTGATTCTGTCCCCAGTCCAGCCTTGTGCCCAGAGATTGAGAAGTCTCTGTTCTGGGTGGCTTCTTTGCAGCTTTGTGGGGTAACACAAAAGCATCAAGCTCAGAGCAATCAGATTGTTCCGTAATTGTGTGTTACTGTGCTCAGCCGCCTTCTCCTTTGAAAGGAACAATACTCTGCACTTTTGTCATCTTTCTTTCTATGAATCAGGTGGTTTTTCCTCAATGCAACCTTTTTTAAGTGACTGAAACATTTCAGTTCCTCAGGAAGATGACTGCTCCACTACCATTGCTTTTGATGTGCTTATTCAAGTTGTGTTGCCTGAATGTAGAAAATGGGGGGCTTGTTATAAACATCCCCAAGCCTGGGAGCTTCACTTTTCAGGGAATGTTTTTGTGTTCAGGAGACAGTTACATTTGCATAGCAAAGGTTCTCAGATACTCAGAAATGTCAAAGTTGCATGTGCAGATTTTGCAGGGCCTGTAGGTTGATGCACCTGCCCAAGGATGAGGTGATGGGAAATCTGTGACATGGGACATGGGTGAGATCAGAGTGTGAAGCTGGGCAGGCCCTGGCACAAGTGCCCAGAGAAGCTGTGGCTGCCCCATCCCTGGGAGTGTCCAAGGCCAGGTTGGACAGGGCT
>JAWWEV010000211.1:0-20169 GCA_035583235.1 Hafferia zeledoni
ATTCAACTGTTCCATCAACCAAAAACCCTTCTTTCCCTTCCTCCCACAACGAACCCTCCCTCATTATTTCTCACACATCCAGGTGACTTTAAACACTTCCAGGGATGGAGCTTCCATAAGTTCTCTGGGCAAACTGTGCCAGTTCCTCATGATGTCTCAGCCAAAGGAAGGCAGCAGATCCCTGCTCATTCCTCCTGCCCACTTCCAGCAGGATGAGGGGCTCCTCTGTGTACAACAACCACTCCACCCTCTTGCAGGGCACTGCTCTGTCCTCCCCACACACTGTCCTGCTGCTGCTTCCCAGCTTTGGCTGAACCTCCAAGTGCTGCTGTTCCCACCACAGGTCCCTGCCCTGCAGGGCTCACACCAGAGAAGGTTTCCTGAGGTCTCATCACCCAACTGCCACTCTGTTCTGTGTGTTCAGGTCTCACAGGATTTCCCTGAGGGCTGAGCACGGCCCTCATTCACACACACACACCTGGTAAAAGCAGATTTAAGCACAGCCTTGAAAGCAAATCACAGAATCACAAAATCATTTAGGTTGGAAAAGACCTTTAGGATCATGGAGTGCCACCATTCCCCCAGCACTGCCAAGGCCACCACTAACCCATGTCCCCAAGTGTCACATCCACAGAGCTTTTAAATCCCTGCAGGGCCTGTGACTCTTCACAATCCAAGGGTCAAAAAATGGTTGAACATTTGAACCCAGAGTAAGCTTCTGGAATCAGACTGAGAGAAACACACCCCTCCCATTCTCTCCAAACCACCTCAGATCAAATTTGCAGGTGCCAGTTGGGATGACTGAGATAACAAATCACAGTTTTTCTGTCAAGTCCCACCAGGGTTTCTGATTAGTCCTCACTTGCTGCAGCACATTTTCTCCCAAGAGATTCACACCCAAGGTCGTTGCTGGGAGCTCCTGCACTGTCCTCTGGGACTGGACACGTGGACATTCAGCAAAGCCAGGAATTATTTCAATAGGTTTTGTTCCCAGCCCTTGGATGGGGAAAGATAAAACAGAAAAAAGACTCTGTGATTCCTTGGTCTTTTCTTGTCTTTCTCATAATCCTCATCTCCTTCACGCTGGAGTAATGTTCTTAATGTACTAGACTGAGCCTTAATGACCCTCTCTCAAATGAGTACTAAAAATGCAATATAGTTCAATAAAGCCACTACTGCAGCCCTGCAGAAACCACCCCCTGCACTGCCTGGGGATGAGCTGGTCGAGTTAATGGAGCTCTGCCACGAGGGGCTGTCAAAGGTGGGAAGTGAGGAGCAAGCCCTGGGGAGGCCGGGCAGGAGCTGCTCTCATGGCAAATGATGGTGTTACAGCTCAGTCAGTGCCCAGCACTCACCAGGGGCTCCCAGCACTGTGGCTGATGGGGGACCTCAGGCAGGGGCTGGGGAGGTGACACTCAGCCACATGGTCAGGCCAGACTGGACAGGGCTTGGAGCAGCCTGGGCTGGTGGGAGGTGCCCCTGCCCATGGCAGGGGGTGGCACTGCATGGGCTTTAAGGTCCCTTCCTACCCAAACCATGCTGTGAATACTCCAGGGCAGCACAGGCTGCAGCCTGGACTGTGCACCCACCAGGAACACCCCCAGGACAGGAGGTACCTGGGGAAGGAAGGGGCTGGCAGAGGGGTGGCCCTGGTCCCCAGGAGGTGGGAGGAGGTGACAGCTGGCTGTTAAGCCATGGAGGACATGCAGAGGAGAGTGGGGAGCAGCTGCTCACTGGGAGACACAGAACTGAGTAACTTCAGCCCCAAAGGCAGCTGCGCTGAGTGACGTGGGGCAGGGGCTGGGATGCTGCACCCCCTGCACCTCCCACTCCCTCTGGGCTTTCCTGAGTGGCCACTCTGGTGGGTGTGGGTGCTGAGCTGCACAGGACCCTGTCCTGCTGCAGCAGCTCCGGGGACACCACGAGCTCAGGAGGTTCTTCTCCACACTGCACAGAGTAAACCCAAGGGACAGGGAGCAAAGGTCACCTGCTGCCTTGGAAAGCAAAGCTTTGCCCTCAAGGCTTAGAACCACAGCTGGGGGCTGGTTCCTGACACATCTGGTCATGTGTGCTCACAGCTGAACATTCACCACCTCTCAGTGGTGACCTTGCCGTGGTTTGGAACAGCCTCAGCCCAGCCAGGGCTTTGCAGCTCCCCTGCAGTGCCAGCCAGGTGGGCCACAGGCAGGAGGGCAGGGGGCATGAACTGCTGAATAAACAAAGCCTGGGCTTGCCCAGCCCGTGGCACCACTGCCAGCCCCAGCCCTGGGCATTCCCTTCAGCCAGGAACTCGGAAAATAGATGGGTTATGGTTATACCTGAGTTATCTCAGCACTAAGCCCTTCATTGACTGTTTTCTAAAGAGGCTTTTCAATGAACAGCCCATTAAAGACAAAGTGATTCTCTCAACTTGATGCTGAGTTGGAGAGGCCCATGAAATATCTGCCAATATTCAGAGTGCCCAAAGTGTTCACCCAAACACAGAGGGATTGCTGCAGAAATCAGCCCACACTGCCCTGCAAAGCTTCCCAAACATTCCCAATCTCTAAAAACTCCTTTTCCCTTTAAACCAATGGAGTTACAGCAACAGGACACACATTTCTGGCAACACAATCCTCAGGAAAACATCCCTTTCCTCACCGAAGGAAGAATAAAGGAAAAACGGGCTTTTGTTTTCCCTTTTGCTGCCTACAAGAAAAAGCCCAAACCGAAGCATTGGGACTGATGGGAATTAAACACACAAACCAAACCCTTTCAGGCTGCAGGGAGGGATCTGAGAGATGCTGGAAGTTCCAGCCCAGGGGCACAGGGGAGAGGACTCTGGGCCCCGTCACAGGGACCTTCTCACAACCTGTTACTTATTGCTTCAAACTGGGGCTTATGCAAAGGAGCAAACCCAGTGAAAATGGTCACAAAGCAGCAGCAAACACATGAGCAAACACCTGGGGGGTTGGGGTAACTCTTCATTCCCAGAGAATATCGAAGCACCAGTGACAAGCAATGCAAAAAAGCTCTTCTTTTCCTGAATGGAATGAGCAGAGGGAACATCCACCACCAAGATTCACTCAGCCTGTGCACTTTAAAGCCCCTTAAAGTCTCATTTTTCAAGTATAAACAAACACATAGTGAATGTCTCACTAATATAAAAATGAAATAAATCTTCAAAAAGTCACCATATAGAGGATCCCCCCAGAAGGGCAGGGGCAGTGCACAAGGCACTCATGTTTATTTTATTAATAATGTTTTATCATTAAACCCCTGCATGTTCTTAGGGAGATGGGCTTTGCACTGATGCAAACCTACAGACTCCAGCAGAACTTTCTCACTGTGGGAGCAGCAGAAGGACTGAGTGCCAAGTTTCTCTGAGACCAAGTTTCTCTGAGCTAAACCTTATGAAGTTTATCCTGCAGTCCTGATTTATGAACTGGACATCCAGACCTCTGACAGTGTGGGACAAGTTGCACCAGTTCAAAGTGCTGCACTAAGAAAGAATAAACCCAAAGGAATTTACAGCAAGAACTTTGGAGAGTCAAAATATTAAGGTGGCAAAAAATGAGGTCACAGCCTGAAATTAATAGATAAATAAATATTTAAACAAAAATGTTTTACTGCCTTTTTTTTTTCTTAATGGAAGCTTGACATGGCAAGGGAACAGCAGGAAATCTGGGATTCAGAAGACCAAAGAGATGCCAAAAAAAGGATAAGAAAGAATTAATATGCTGAATATATTAGTCTGCATTTAATTAAATGTCCCTGTATTATTTGCAGCTCGGATTTGCCACTCTCCACCTGCCCCTCCTGCCATGCACCTGCAGCCCATTATTCCAACAGGCATTTCTGGTGTCTCAGAGGAGGTTGGGGGAGCCAGAGCCCCCCCGAGAGCTGCAAACCCACGTGTGGAACCAGCGAGTGTAGTGAGGAATTTCTGCTGCCCTGGGAATCCATTTCTGTTGCCCTGGGACTCCATTTCTGCTGCCCTGGGAATCCTGTGCTTCGGAGGTGCCTGCACCTCTGATCCTCCAGCCCACCCCAACCCCCCCCGTTCCTGTGGCCTCCTCCTCCAGAGGCCTTGGAAGTTCCAGCTCTTTCAATCTGCAATGAGTGATAAGGACCAATAAATTTTCTCTTGAAATTAGTCTGACTTGTATGAAGGAATTTAAATGATGTTCTGGGCATTACATAAATTAAAAATCATTAAATTGATGTAACTTCCAAGGAAAGAGATGTTAACTGTTACTTCCCATAAGACCTCCACTTCCCTTATTTTTAATTCATTTTGTGGCCAGGAAGATGACCAAAGTTATCTTTACTTGGCAAAACCCACTGCAACGTGTGTGGGAGAAATGAACACTTTGATTAACACTTTTAATAGCTGAAATTAATTTTCAACCTTCCTCTCGTTTCCACAGGTTTATATTAATCATTGCTCCCAATATTATGGCATATTGGGAGAGCTTGATTAGCTCGATTCCAAACAGGGCCTGGAGAGATCTCCCCACCCCTGTGATCAGCCTCCTCTGGCAGTTCACACCTTCCCACTCTCCAACCCCACAGAGGAGCTGCTTTCCCACCACATCTCTCTGCACAGAGCAGGGAATTCTCTGCTCCAGACTCCCTTTCTGGGGGCTGAGACACAGCACTTCCTTCCATGGCCCATCTCTGGGCTGGGACACTCACAGGGCTTCGCAAACACAAAGACCTCATGGCTGGTGGGTGACTCTGTCAACTCAGTCGGGGAATTGTGTGGGTTGGCAAAGCCCTCTGAGATCCTCAACATCAGCACTGCCAAGGCCACCACTCCCCCATGTGCCCCAGTGCCAGAGCCACCTGGCTTTGAGGTCCCCCCAGGGGTGGGCACTCCAGCCCTGCCCTGGGCAGCTGTGCCAGGGCTGCAGAACCTCTTCAGTGGAGAAATTTCCCCAATACCCAACCTGAACCTCCCCTGGAGAAACTGGTCCCTGCTCCTGGCAGGGATTGCAGAGCCATAAGGTCCCCCCTGAGCCTCCTCTTCTCCAGGCTGAGCCCCCCCAGCTCCCTCAGCTCCTCCTGCTGCTCCAGAACCTTCCCAGACACGTTTCTGCTGCAGGAACACCCAACCCACAACCCCACATGGACCTGGAGAAAGAGCCATGCCCAGCACGGAACAGGCATGGAAGGGACCCTGCAGGTGAACTTCCTGCAAAGGCAGCTCCTTTTAAAAGTCATTACTGTGAATCTTGGACTTCCTTGTGCCTTTCTGAGAACAAGGCAATGTTCTCTGCCTAAAAACCATGATAAAAGAGGGCTATGCACATAATTCCAGCAAGCCTTGTTTAATCCGCTCGGTTTCATTCGTTCCACAAACTCCTTATTTTGGGGAAATAAATGTTTTTAATTAAGCTGCCTCACAGCCACTTAGGCGAGGGCTGACTGTCAAATATTTTGAGCAGCTCCACTTCCCCAAACTGCACATCCGCCCCGCCAGCCCCAGTTTATTGTGATAAAGCAGTTTGTTGAGTCATGTTCTTTTTCCCTCCATCCAATCTTGATTCCCCAGACAGTGTCAGTTCTCCATTTGTTAATCCATATTTAATTTTTAAATCACAAAACATCATGGCTTTAAAGATAAGCTTTTCAAACGCCCTCCTACACAGCCTTTCTTGCTGTCTCCCGGGATATTGCTGATAACAAGCGAAAATCACACACTTCAAATATTAATGAAGAAGCTGCTACTGGAGACCAGGAGGTTCAAGGCCAGGTGATTATTGTGTGGAGATGGGATGGCAAATGAAACCTGGGGAGAAACAAGGCTAAGGATGAAAGAGCACTGAAGGCAAGACAGCAGTTGGCGAGTGTCAGACAAGGATCTGGAAAAGCAGCACTTCTCAAAGGCAGGGAGCAGGGAGGGAGCTCTGCTCTCACAGGTGCACATGAAAGGGCCTCAAATTCCCCCAGTTTGGGAACACAAAACTCAAAAATAACCACCAAGCTGTTGGTTTCCCTTCCTTGGAGGGTCCCTGGGACACACAAACAATGCCAACACAAACCCCTCCAGCAGCAGCTGCCCCACCAAAATCCAGGCACTGACTGAAATCCCTTGGAAAGTATTTCCCACAAAGGTATTTCTCTGCTTTGGTTTCAGTGAAATGCCCCTTGGATGGTGCTTCCCACCCACCTGAAGTGCAGGCTGGGGAGTGCTGGCCCCTCCCTGGGGGCTCCAGGGCCCAAACTCTGCCCCCAGGATGCCAGTTGTGGGGATGCCCTGGGGGCCACTGGGGGGTTTGGTGCCTGCCCAGTGGCACCATTTCCAACACCCTCAAACCCCAAAGCACAACCCAGTCCTCCACCCGGGGAAGAAAACTCTGTGTTTTCAAAGAAACAGAGACATGGAGGAGCCCTGATCCCACTCAGTGTCTCAGGAAGGTTTGTAAATGCAACCTTGATTCCTGTTACACTGGAAAAAGATTCTTATTAAAACTAAAATTACCCTGATGATAAATTTTAATTAACAATATCCCCTAAATACTAAAATAATCTGATGGAGGAGGAGAATTCCAGCTGAAACAGCAGAACGTGCAAATCCTCTGCCTGATTTACAGATCTGGGAAGCATATCAGGAGCAGCTCCTTCAGCTTCTCATGCCATATCTTTTATTTTTCTTTAAAAAGGTTACACTGCCAAGGATGCTTTTCTTTCTTTTGTTGATCTTTTTTAATTACCAGCACTGGCAGATTTGCATATGTGTTTTATTAGGGCCAGGGTCCCTCTCACTGGTCACCTTTGCCTTTCAAATGCCACACCAGCAACACCTAATTCTGAGCTCCTTCATTAAAAATTCCACAGTCATTTCCTACAAGAAAAAAAATCACCCCTGGAGCCCCCTGGTCTGGTGGAAGGTGTCCCTGGCCATGGGCTTCAGGGTCCCTTCCCACCCCAAACATTCTACCATTCCATCATTCCACCTCCCCCATGGACCTCCAAGTGCTGCTGCTTTGGCATCTGACAAGCAAATCCCTCTGATCCTCCTTTACAACCACAGGTCACTAATGAGGCCCAGGAGCCCCAAGGCTGAGGTGGCTGCTAATTACTGTCCACGGTTCATCACCACCTGCTCTGAGCCTGACAAAGCCCAAAGCCAAGGGCAGGTGACCCCACCAACCAACATGGCCCCAGAGACCTTCCCCATGGGGGAAAGTGAGGGATCAAAGGACATTCAAAGGAAAGGCAGATGGTCCCACCCCAGGGACACCAGAGGACAGTCATCCCCATCCAGGGCACAATCCAAACACACAATTGTTATAAAATGCCTCATGCCCTCCCAAGGTCATTGCCATTGGAGCCTTTCCCTCCCCACAGACTCCCAGAAAAGAGGCTGTTTTATTCTCTGCTCATTATTTCCACTGTGTTCCACAGTTTACAAACACGATGTGCTGTTTGCTTTCTCCAGCAAACAGGGAGTTCAAGGATGCTCTGACTGGGACAGGGAATGCAAATGCAAACTCTGTTTCAGGGCACTCAGCTGGTGTAGCAGAGAATGGGGGAGAAAAAGAATTTTTTTGCCACACCTCCACTATGTAATGAATGTTCCCAATTTTTTAAACAAGTATAAGAACTTTCTGTTCAGTCAGTGCTCATGAACTGGGACATGGCATGCAATCTTTTCAGAACATGCTTTCCTTCTTAAAACAACACGTGGATGCTGCTGAAACCAGGAGAAAAACTACCATTGCCAACAGCATTTCTGAACCTGCCCATTCTTACCTCCCCATCACACTGTCAGGTGTGAGACACTGCCAGTAGTTTGATGCAGTGTCATGCCAGGACAAGGAAAGGGCAGGAGAGGTTGATCCTTTACACTGGTTTATGTCCCATTCTGCTTTGTCATCACAGAGAGAACTCCTGCTCAAGTGCCAGTTCCCCTCCACCCTGTGGGAGGGATGAGCTTCCAGTGCTCCCTTCTTTCTCTTTAAATAAATAACTGGAATTCTCAGAATGGTGGTTCAAAGGACTCCCTGTAAGTCAGTCAAATGGAGCACAATAAAAGGACATTAAGTCACAACACTCAGTCTCATATTTCTTACTATCCCCTGATAAAAACGGCTTTTAAAGCTTCATCAAATCTCACGTATCACATGTCCTCAGTAATTTCATTCAAGTTCATTAAAAAGGTATTGCAGTTAATGACAGTGTTTCAATTCAGAACAGAAGCTACTTAAAGGCCCTTCCCTGGACACGGCCAGGGCTGGAAATGCACTTGGAGAAGATAAACAAGTGTTTTTATCCACTATTTAGACCCCAATTGGCACCACTATGGCTGTGGCCACACAAAGTTTACATCAGGCAGAACATTTCAGATGGCAGGAGCTTCTTTTGGCTTCTTTTCCCTTCTAATTGAAGGATTAAAAAGCAGAGTAGTGGGAGGATTTCATGGTTTAATAGCAAACATGTTGGTGTGGGAACACACAACCTGAATGGAAGGGATGCAAAAGAAATCATTTGTACTTGCACACAAAAGCCACTAAAGGGATTATTGCACAAACCCCATGACCATTTGTCTAGCAGTGTATGAGATACTGAATTTATTGGTCATATTTGTAAGGTTGGGTTTAAAAAAATCAGATGGAAATCGAACTTGGAAACTCTCTGTGCTGTTATAACTTCCCACCCCTGCCTGCAAAATGCTGGGATAGCAAAGAGAGGGACCTGCAGAATGAGCTGGTGCACAGCACTGTCCACTTGGGATTCCAGGACACCAGGAAGGGGTTAATGCCAGAAAATGCGAGATCAGCTCAAAACACATTTTGATGGTACTTCCCTTCCATCGCTCTCTGGAAGCAGAACCCCCAGTGGAGAACAAGGGCTCAAGGGGGAGGAGCAGCAGCACGGACACGGCTCAGGTGTTGCATTTCACAGAACAACCTCAGTGCTCAAGATTTCACTGATTCCCCCCAGCTCTGGGTGGGCACTGACTCCCCCCAGTCCTGGGCACTGACTCCCCCCACACCTGGGCACTGACTCCCCCCAGCCCTGGGCACTGACTCCCCCCAGCCCTGGGCACTGACTCCCTGTGTTGCAGAGGGGCTGGGGATCTCACACTGCACATCAGTCACAGCACAGTTAAAGTCTATGGGAGATTCTTCATTTACCTCACAGACTATTTCGGCACAAGCCAAAAGAAAAGATGCAGGAACTAAACAAACAAGGAGAATGCAGAAGTGGGAGGCAGGAAAGAAGCCAACACCTCTGTGAGCACAGAGCAGCCCTGCCCCTGCACTGCAGGTGCCCAGAGAGCAGCAGGGTCACTGCTGAAGGGCTGCCTGTTTGCAGCTCCACCGAGCAAACCCATCCCAGCTCCCGGGAGCGCTTCACACCTTCCCTTTCTCAGCTCTGCCTCCTGACTGGGCTTGAGAGTCGCTCATAGAATCACATTTCCAAAGCAGATGATACAGGATCTGCTTTAAAACAACACCTTGTTTGATGTGGGTTTTTTTCCCAAGCGGACACTCAGAATAGCTTCAAATTTCTACTAACACTGCATAGGGAAAGAAACTAAACAAGACAGAAAAAACTGAACTAGACTGAGAAATAAACTGAGGGAGATGTTGACATCCAGGGGAAAAAAGCACAACCAAGACTTGTTTGAGGCTGTAAGTCTGCTCTGAAGTTGGTCAGGCAAACCCACATACTAGTCAATACTTTCTGAGACAGATTATACCTCATTAGGATCTCCAGGTTCATTTGCTGCTTTTTTGTACTGTTCCTGCCAACAACTCACAATCCTTTGCAAATGAGATCTACCTGCAGTAAGAACAATGCCCTCAGGATTTGGGCAGGTGCAGGGAAGTTCTGCTGCAGCCAAACCTGGCTCTCCCCATCTCTCTGTGGCTCCAGGAGCCCTGGGGGAGCCTGTGCAGCACCCATGGGTGCCTCTGGCTCTGCTCTGCTGTGGGAGCAGTGACACACAGCACCACAGGAACTCAGAGATAACACCAGCCAGAGCCATCCCCGCTGTGGCTGAGCTCACTCAGCTGTACCTGCACAGAAAGAGCCATCACACAGAGCTGTCTGGTACCTGCCCACTCAGAACCACTCCAGAAAGCAGCTCCCCAGCTCCCCGTGATGGATGGCCAACAAAAGCACCTCCTCATCTCTGCACATCCTTGGGAAGAGCTGCATTAAAGCTGCCTGCCATCAATCTGTGCTCTCTTTGCTGTAACTCCACGGAATGAACTGCCTGGAAGGGCTTGGAGGGCTCAGCTGCTGTGGGGACAGGAGAGCTGGGCACAAGGGACAGCTCAGCTCAGAGAGTCACTTCTACTGCTTCTCTTCCAGGGGAAACATAAGGAAGGACAACCAATACTGCCAGTGGTTGCTGCTTGTTGTATTTTGAATTCACTGCTCTGCAGTGTTCTCCACATTCTTGCATCCAGTAGAAATAATTTCCTTGGATTGGATAAAACCATAGAAGCTTTTTAAAAAAATGACAAATTCATTAAAATAAATAAACCCCAAAGCCCCACCTGCTGCAGCTCTGAGGCTCCAGGCTCAGCGCCTGAATAGTCTTGAATCACATTCAATTTATCATGAGACTGTCAAAGGTGAAAAGGTTAAATCAGAGGCACTGACCGTAACTTGGAAATTCTAGTGATGTGTTTGGAATTGTGCCTGCCAGCTGGAACAGGAGCTCAAGGGACGTTACAGCCCTCCTGCCAACAGCTCAGCAGGACTCCCAGGAGTCAGCCTGGTGCTCCGGAGTGGCTGGATGGGGAACTTCACTGAGGTTTTACTGCCCATGGCCACTGGTGCCTAGTTAGAGTCCAGCAGAGGATTTCAGCTTCTCTGCTGTGTTTTCTGCAAGGAAAGAAAACTTTCACAGTCAAGGCCATGCTCAGTTTCTTTGTCCCTTCACTTTTTTAGACAGTTTCTCTGTTGCCTTGACAGAAACTGTCTTTGCTGGAGATAATTTTGTGGAGGTTTATGAGATTACAGTCCTGTGGTTCTGGGCAGCACATCTGCTCCACAATTGGGGATTTAGGGCTGTGGTCATGGAGCCAAAGCAGTCTGGAGACAGGGGGGGGTCTGGGCTGCTCACTGAGGGGGCGGTGCCAGCAGCACCTTCCAGACCACAGAGGTTCTGGAACCCACCCCCACACTCAAGAGGGGCCAATTTCAGTCATGCTGCAAACACTGAGGCTGTCACCACATTTATGGTAAATTTTATAATTACCAGCCATCCTAAGAAGTCAATTAGCTGGGTTTCCCAGCCAGGCTCCCATTACAGTGTGAGTCACCTCAGCACCTGGAGCCCCACGTGCCCCACTCTGAGCCCACCCACGGGCACGGAGCAGCATCAGCACTGCAGCTTCACTGCCTGGCTGGCACAGCACAGCCCACAGGAGGCAAATAAAGGGTTTACACCACTCCACAGCAACCTGGTGCTCGTTAGAATCCTCTCCCTCAAGTCTCACTGCATTCTGATGACACAGAGGAAAACTTGGAAAAGTTCAAAATGAGGAGCCTGTAAAGGACTGTTCTAGTCCTTGAAAGAGTTTCAAAGCCCTTCAGGTGGCACAGACTGCCAGGCCTGCACAGGTGATACAGACCCACATTTATGGCACTTGGAATAGGTCTTAATTCACAAAGGGCCATTTGATGGGGGTTTTAGTCTCCTCCAAGAACCGTTTTTCTGAATTCCTAAATAAAATATAAGAAACAATAATCAGGACAAAGGATGAGGAGGCCACAGGTGGCTTTCAAATGTGGTTAAATCCAAAAGGATTTCACCTGTCCATTAAGGCAAAAGCTGCTAATTGAGAATTTACTGTAGTTGCCCCAACACCACATTCCCCCAGAGGGGAAGAATCAGACAATGCACAACAGAAAGAGGGAATGGGCATTTCTGTGGCTGCACTGGAGACCTGCCTGGCAGCCCTCTGGGAGGGGGGGCTGACTGCAGCTGGAACATCTGGCCCTAGAAGACCACTCAGAAATGATCTGAAATGGCAAATATCAAGGAGGCTCTGCTTGTGCCTTTGCAGAAGCCAAACCCAGGCACTGGTGTGGAATGGGAATCAACAGGACCAGTTTGCTGGTTTACAAGTTAAATACTCTTGATATTGGCCCCTGAAATTCAGTTCTAGAAACATGTGATTCCTGACTCCCAATCCACCTGGGGCAGCAGCAGCCAAGCAGCTCCCCAAACACCCAAGTCCCAGCCCTGAAGGGCAGCACAAGGCAGGCCATTTTCTCCAAGCTCTGCAGACACGCCCAGCATGGTGTGTGAGCACTCAGGGGGTTCAAAACAGGAGACACTGGAAAATTTAGGAATTTTTGACAATTCCTTCCATGTTTCAGCCAAGGCCTTAGCTAGTTTTTCTTCCAGTAGCTCCTTTTATTGGTTGGCATCTCTCCCACAGCAGCTGGAGTGCCCCCTCCTCCCCCCGTGCCCCCACACTGCCCTCCCATCACTCCCAGACTGCAGAGCCCCAGCTTTGCCCTTCCAGGGAGCTGCTCCTTGCACAGCTCACTCATGGCTCCCATTTCTTGCTTGGTTTCAGAAAAGACAGATCATTTTCCAGAGGCTGCAAAGGTCTCCCCAGCCCAACCACTCAGGAAAATGAGAGACAATCTACAAAAATCACCCTGAATTTTCTGTAAATTATCAGCATTATGGCAGTTATCTATTTTTATGCTGCTTTTACACATCTATTTGTTTCAGGTGAACTACAATTGGTAATTTTACCACCATTATTTGGTAGAGTCTGGAGGAGAGGTGAGGAAAGCACAGTGCTGGCAGTGCCTCAGGAACCATTTCTGGAGGAAATGTGGAGTTGATACCTGTGATATTCCTACTCAAGGCTTCTTGGATTTTCTGTTCATTTTAGATTGGCAGTGTCACTTGTGCTAACAGGTCCATGTCCAGCTTGATCTATGTAATAATCCTTGTAGCACAGAAAGCCTTTACCTCTTTTTGGAGAACATAAATGGAAATGCAAATGGTTTGTTTAGTTATTGTGCCCCTCTGGAGCAACAAAACCCAAAAGGAACAAACATCCCAGACCTGTCCCATTCTCAGACCTATTCTGTTTTCAACAGAAGGACACAGCAATGAAAACCAGACTTATTAATTCATGTGGAGTCATGAATTTTACTGCTTTGCTCTCCTGTGACACTGAAGAACTTCAGTTACAGGGTCAGCAGAAGGAGCCAACATGGGGAGAAGGGATGGCAGATGCACCAAAAGAAATTCAAGCCTTTTCCCTGTTGTTCTGTCACCCTCTAATTGTGCTGAATTAACCCTGCCACATGACAGACCTCTTGTTGTCCCTTCTGCCTCTGTCCCTCTCTTTCCCTGGGATGTACCAGCAGCCTCAGCTCCTGCCATCCCCTGAGCAGCAAAGAGCCACTGCCTGCAGGGCCAGCCTTGAGCTCAGTGGGGCAGGGATAGAGGCCAAGCCTGGCTCATTTGGCAGAGTCATTTCTGATTGAAACAGGTCCCAGAGCTGCCCATGCAGCCCCAGCACAGGCTGTTCCACACTGCCATTCCCACAGCTCTGTTGTGACACCCTTCCCACAGTGACACGGCGAGTGTTGCACCACCCTGGGGAGGACACCATGAGGTGCAGCCCCTCTCTGGCCTGACAGCCATCCCTGCAGAGCTGGGCTTTGCAAAGCCAGGCCCAGTGGGATTGTGCAGCCCTGGGGGGAAAGCAAAGCGCCCTGAGCAACGATTCCAGATTGCAGGTGGGTGGGCAGCAAGGGCCTGGCAATGAGCTCCAGCAGGGCACCAGCTCCAGCCCAGCACCATCCCAGCTCCAGCTCCATCCCCTCCCACCAGCTCAGCACTGTCCTAGGGAGCTGCTCTCTGCCCACCTGCAGCTCTGAGGGTGAGCTCAGCTCCCACCTCAGCCTCAGGACAATCCTCTCATTTAAGAGTGGAGAATGGGGAGCTGCAGCAGGACCATGGCAGAGGAGCAGAGTGGGGCTCCAAGGCTTCCCTGGGCAGCAGGAGCTGCTTGCCATAGCCAGACACATCATAAGGAAGGTCATCTCCCCGTGGATGAGCCACGGGTGTCCCCCAGAGCTGCTCCACTCATCCCTCCCTTTCACTGTCCACTCTCCAAGAGTGGCAAAGAGATTACAAAATGTCACAGGAGATGATGCTCCAGAGTTACACACCCAAGATGGGACTGACAAGCCAGAGCTCAGCCCTGGCCTCCAGCCCTCTGCCCCTGCCCAAGTCATTGATCTCAGCTCACGAGTCAGTGGGCATTGCAGAGCTCAGAGGCTCCTGTGGATCTGGGCATTAAGGAAAAGGCTGTTCTGGGCAAACCAAACCCTTAAAACTGGCCATGCAACTAATTACCAGAGAGGTGAGACACAACAGCAAAATGAATCTTAAAAAATACATTACTGATGAGCTTAAAACCTGGTATTGTGCACCTCTTCTGACTTGCTGCAGATCTTGAGGCTGCATAAATTAATATATTCCATCACTGGGGAAGCAGAAAATGGTGCCAGACACCAAACCATGGGTGAGCAGAGTCAAAGGATCAGGAGAACAGGAGAAAACTGTCCCTGCCATCAGCCAAGCACTCTGCTGCTCAGGGGGAGAACAGCCAAGGAGGATGAACCCATCCAGAAACAAACCTTGCCAAGGTAACATGTCTATCTATTCCAGTGCTGCACTTTAATCCATCCCTGCTCAGCTCCATTCCCTCACCTTGGCATTTCCCACCCCTCCTTTGAATGCCATCAGAGGAAACATTTCTCCCTGTCAGTGATCTTGTTTATTCTAATAGAGAATCACTGACTAAAAGAAAATCCTCAGAATCGACTGTTGACTCACAAGTGAGAGAAATTCCCACAGGCAAACCCTTTAGCATTCCAAAAGCATGACTAATTCAATTAACACCAGCCAGGAGATAATGGAAAGCTATGAAGTTATACGTCTATATATGTGTAGAATAAATAAAAACCACTGGTTAAGGAATGCAGGTAAGAGCTCTGTGATTTGTTTCTGTATTTCAAGTATTGGTATAAAAGCCTGACTGTGTCCAGAGATCTTTTCCAAATACATCAAAGTTGCATGAACCCCAAGACATCCACACTCCTCAGGTCCACCTTCACCTAAAGGAAAGGTCAATGTTTCACTCAAACTGCAGCTGCCAACTCAAACACAGGAGTTTCCACCAGGACCATGACCCCCCCAGCTCCAGCAGCAGGAACTGGGGGCAGGAATGTGCAGGGAAGGGAAGGCTTTGGCTCCAGTCTGGGATGAAAATAAGCACTTGTGTTGGGAACCCCTACGAGAGCTCAAGGTGGGGGTGAAGGTAATTACACCTTCATTTTTGCATTTTATCTGCACATCTGTTTGGGTCAAAAATTCCAGAGCAAGGACAGAGCACGCCCTGCATGGAGCACAGCTTGGAAAATGGAGCCCACTCTGGTGGGTTCCTGCTGGGGCTCAGCTGGTGCCTCACAGAGGAAGGTGCCAATAGCAAGGCCCAAGGGGCAGAACCCAAATCCTGCCCCTTCCACTGAGCTGCCTCCCCCAGAATTAATAGCACTATTTGGTGTTCAAATGCTTGATTAGTTTGGGTTAATGAATTCCATGCCTCATGGGAGCACTCCTTACATTTCCCTGCTCTGTCATTTCTGTTGCCAGTTTGGCTCTAGGATGTGCTTTCAAACTTTCAAATGTATGCGAAAATAAAATTTTAGAATCATGGTCTTTTAGTTACCTTTTCTTTATTCAAATTATTATGACAGTTATGGGAGTGTTGTCTTGGTCCTTCAGTGACCACACAATGCCAAACCCCCTTTTATCCTTCTTTTTCCTCTGTACTATTTCAAACTTCATGAAACTCATGAAAAGAAAGAACTAGAAAACCAAGGAATAGGAAAGGGGCTTGTCCTGTGGATCATCCATGCAAGGAGACAATTCAGGATTGTCCCTGAAAGACTTTTCTGAAGCCTTCACAAACCCACAGCACAATCAAGCCAATTGTGAGTCTGAAAACACTTTCTTGTTATTTTTTTATTTTTACCCCAAACCAAAGGTGAAACCCCCAACTAACCAACCAACCAAGGAAACCCTTTGGCTGTTTGGACACGAACTGAAAGTGGAACATGTGAACTGAAATGCAGTGACTGAATTCTGGAGTCAGGCAGTGCAGCTGATCTGCAGGTTTGGTTCCACAACCAGAACCCATCGGGACAAATTGGGCACCTGAGGCAGCAGCACTTTCCTGACTGGACAGGTCTAAGAATATGAACAATTTTCAGAAGTCTCATCTTTTCATTTCTGTAAAAAGCCTAAAAATTTTCTGTCTTGAGTTTTCCATCAGGCCTGTTTAAAATTCCAGATCAGCCCGAGCAAAGCTGAACTTTTTCCATTAACACACCCCGAGATAAGATGAAGTTCCACATTCACGTCATTTTTGCCTGAAAAATGATCTTACAGTAAAAATGATGTACTTTTTATAAAGGTGTGAGTTAGGGCTAACTGAAGCTTAAATCCCAAAATAAAATGCTAGTTAAGCAGCCATCTGTGTGGGTCCTGGGGCACATCCCACAGCACAGACATCCCACATGGACCTGCTCCCTGTGCCCACATTTGGGTCTGATGGGGCCATGAACAGCAGGACCTCCCCTGCTCTGCCAGGAGGAGCTCAGGGCCATCGACTGAGAACATTTAGAAGCCTAAACCTGCAGTCAACTCACATCACTCTGCTGTTGTCCTCAAGGAGGTGAAACTCTGTGGTGGAAAATCTCATTGCTGAATTCTGACCTCGCCCAGCCTCGGGATATTCCCCAAACCCCAAAGCCCCGAGTCAAAGCAAAGGAGGGCAGAGCTGCAGGGGCAGCCTCTGGGGCTCCTCTCCCCAGCCCTGCATGGCTGACCTCACATGTCTGTCCCTGGGGACTGGAGCAAACCCAAGGTTGGTCAGAACAACACCCACCACGTTGTAAATACAGGCAAGTGCAAGTTGGGGGAGTTGCCCTTTTGTTTCAACATTTTAAAAGCTTATTTTAAACATCAGGGTAACATCTGCTGCAGGCAGCCTGCCAGGCTGGGTGGGCAGCACACGACTCAGGCCACGGGGCATATAATTTTGAGAGAGTAACAGCATATTCTTGCTGCTCAGGGTCATCCTGACTCAGCAGCTCGTTTCTAAAGATCTGAAAATCTGAATAAATGAGTTATGGCAGCAGAACAACACACATCTACTCAATGGGCTGCCTGGGGCACTGGTGGAGTCCCCACCCCTGGAGGGCTGCACAAGCCACGCGGATGTGGCACTTGGGGCCATGGGGCAGTGGTGGCCTTGGCAGTGCTGGGGGATGGTTGGCCTTGGCTGTCCCAGAGGGCTTTTCCAACCTAAATGATTCTGATTGTTCCCACAGAAAAATACCGAGTTTGGGGCTTTTCTAAATGCAGCTGCAGGACTGGGACAACCACAGCTCTTTGTCCCTGCCATCCTCCTTCCAAAGGAGAACCACCACAAGGGCAGACATGGCACAGGGGGTCCCAGCACAGGGACAATGTGCCCCTCCCACCTGCCACCCCCACCCACGGGCAGGAGGAATAACCCCCCATCAGCCCCCCCTGCTGGGCCAGACAGAAACCTGGGACAGGAGAGCCATTAATTCAGGAGGATTAAGAGACATGGATGAGCAGGGATCAAGCTGAAGATCACGGAATCACAGAATGGGTTGGGTTGGAAAGGCCCTTAAAGATCATCCTGTTACCATCTTGTTTCAACCCCTGCCATGGACAGGGACAACTTCCACTGACCAGGTGGCTGAGGGGCTGATCTTTAGGATATACCATATGACTATAAATAGATACAAAAATATAAATAACTGTGTATTTTGAGAGGTTTGCAGTGCTGTGGTCCCCTGGGGCCCTGCTGAGGTGGGCAGAGCTGCACCCTGGCATTGTGCCCCAGCCCCTCTGACCAGGCTGTTTGGGGCTGGGCTCAGGGAGAGCAAAGGTGACTTTCTGGAGCTTTTCCTAATCCCATCCCCGAGGGAATAACAAACACACCCACCTGTAGAGGAGAGCAGCAATCTGTGGAGCCTGACTAAGTGTGAGAGCACCTTATGTAACCAGCAGGAGCACCAGCTCACAGCAAACCATCTCCTGTTCCTTGAGAGGAACGTTGTGCACGACCACACGACTCCCTGCACACCCTTCCAGGCAGCCCCAGGGTCCAGAGCCCCAGAGTCTGGGCAAAGCTGAGAGCTGGGCAGGGAGAGCTGGAGCCCTCCTGGCTGCTCTGGCCTCATCTGCCTCCTTTCCCCTCCCCTGTGCCCACTCTGCCTCTTGTTTTTCCAACGCCTATTTGGTTTGGTTTACAGTAAATCATTGATGGGAGATTTAATTTCTTGGAGCTGATAATGAGTGCAGGTAGATATGGATCCTTCCATTTAAAGGTCTGCTTTCCAAATTAATCAGCCTCCACAGCCCCAACACCAGCCTGGAAGTAACGTGGGATGGTTGTAATGTGAACAAAGGATAAAAAATTAGAGAAAAATGAGATTAATGATTTTATCAGAAATGCTGGGCTGCTGTCTCTAATCAAGTTTAACTGCAGTGTGTTCTCTCAACACACTGTCCCTCTGGGAAGGTTTATGTCTCTGCAAGCAACCTCAGGGCTTGTCCTGTGCTGAGGAATTGCTTTCTCCCTCCTTCCCTGGCCAGGCTTGTTCCCATCCTGAGCAAGGGGCTCCCACCCCGCCCCAGGAAATCAGGAGACAAACACCACTATTGGCATCCATTTTCCCATTCCTCAGCCTCTTAAGAAACACCTTCAGGAATGATGTGACATGACAAAACACACACAGTTACTCAGACAGTTTGGGTTTGTACCCAGTGCCCCTGTGAAGTCAAACCAGAACCAACCACATATCAAATAAAACCCCTTTAAATACCAGGAACAATCACACATTTATCTCTCCATGACAATTGCCAAGCTGGAATCCTTCTCCCAGTGCTTGGGGTGCTTTGGTGGAAGCAGAGTCACCACAGAGCCATGGAATGGGTTGGGTTTAAGGGCCTTTAGGGATGATCCAGTTCCATGCCCTTGCCATGGGCAGGGACACCTTCCACGAGACAATGTTGCTGAAAACCCCATCCAACCTGAAGATTTGGATCAAAGGATGGAGAAGATGTAGTTATAAAAAAACCCCAAACAAACTAAACCCAACAGGCTTCCTATAGAGGCTCTGGGGAAATACCAAAGGGACATGAAAAACTCAAACTTCAGATTTTAGTCTTGTTCCTTTTCCTGCATCCTCCTGACCAAGTTCCATTTTGCTGCCAACGTGTTTCCTGAAGGACTCAGGACTCCTGAAGTGTTTGCATCAATGCAAAGGACAATTATACCATTTTAAACAATGTGGAAATGAATAAAGGGCAGTAACTTCACTGATGACCTTTAAACACCTTTGATTTAGGGCAGGAGCTGAGAGACTGAATCGACAGAGCCCAATGGCTTATCTCACTGCAAGGCTGTAATTTCTAGAGAAGAGTTAATTTTTCAAGAAAAACATCACCTGCCAAAGCAAAGAGGCATTTGCACTTGATAAAGATGTTTAAAGACTCACCAAGAAAACTTTCCCCATTTTACTCTAATAGGATTAGAAATCCCTCACTCGGCTCCAAGAGCTGGAATTTTGCCCTGAACAAAAGAAGAAATTCCCCCAGACCAAGAGGAAGAGAAAGTGGCTCCAAATTCCATGGTCAGTTCCTCAGGTGTGTAGGAGCCATTTGAAAAACAACCTCCTGTAGTGGCAGAGACTCTGCAGCCCAGGGGGCTCCTGGAGACCAGCAGACAGAAACCCTGGGTGGCCCTGGGGCAGCTGCTGTGACGTGCACATGCAAACCCAGCCCTTCCTGAGCCCCTTCATCCCTGGGATGTGATGTGCACATGCAAACCCAGCCCTTCCTGAGCCCCTTCATCCATGGGATGTGATGTGCACATGCAATCCCAGCCCTCCCAGAGCCCCTTCATCCATGGGATGTGATGTGCACATGCAAACCCAGCCCTCCCAGAGCCCCTTCATCCATGGGATGTGATGTGCACATGCAATCCCAGCCCTTCCTGAGCCCCTTCATCCATGGGATGTGATGTGCACATGCAAACCCAGCCCTCCCAGAGCCCCTTCATCCATGGGATGTGA
>JAWWEV010000212.1:0-20127 GCA_035583235.1 Hafferia zeledoni
AATCTTTCCTCAAACACAGGGCCTTCCTGGGAATGAATAGAATGAAAGAATTCACTCCCATGACTTCAGCTTGTAATCAGATTTAGGCCTTTTTTTGACTAATATTCTTGAGGTTATCTATAACCCCACATCCTGGCATGTATCAGAAACAATGTGGCCAGCAGGACTAGGGAAGTGTTTTTTCTCCCCTACTCAGCACTGGTGAGGCTACACCTGGAGCACTGCATCCAGTTTTGGGCTTCTCAATTCAGAAAGTACATTGAGGTGCTGGAGTGGGTCCAGAAAAGGGCAATGAATCTGGCAAAGGTTCTGGAGAGCATGTCCTTTGAGGAGTGACTGAGGGACTTGGGGTTGTTTAGCTTGGAGAAAAGGAGGCTCAGGGGAGACCTTATCACTGGCTACACCTACCTGAAAGGAGGTTGTAGGAAGATGTGGGTTTGCCTTTTCTTTCAAGCAACCAACAACAGAACAAGAGGACATAGTATTAATCTGCTCCGGGGGAGGTTTAGGTTGGACATTAGGAAGAATTTCTTTGCAGAAAGGGTGATAAGATATTGGAGTGCACTGTCCAGAGAGATGGTAAAGTCACCATCCCTGGGGGAGTATAAGGAAAGCCTGAATGTGATTCTTAATGCCATGGTCTAGTTGACATGGTGGTGTTCTGTCAGAGGTTGGACTCAATGATCTCAGAGGTCTTTCCCAACCTAGCTGATTCTGTAATTCTTTTTCAAGTTACAACCACCAGGCTCATGTTCCTGTATAAATCCTCACAAGTGTCAGTAACAGGTCATATTGTTTTCTCTCACAGGGTGTTTTGAGTTGAGCTGGCAAAACACCAACTCCCCAAAGAACAGAGTTAGCCTCCGGCTGAGAAGAAAAGGGAAAAAATAACTTTAAAACTAGGTTTATGCTTAAAACTAACTACATGTATTTATACAGAAAAGAGAAAATTAAAACTACAATATAACACACACTTACACAAGTTATATATAACAAGAAATAACTTTTCATTCCCTAGTTAATACAAAGCTTACTACTCTAGATTCATAGGCACTCTAAAAGACACATAGCAAGAAAAAAAAAGTATAACAACAAAATATTTCTCCTTTCCTGGACTCAAACAAAATGCAAGCAAAGGCAGCAGCAGGAGCAAGGCCTAGTTTAGCCAGACAGGAGTAGCACACGTCCTGTCTGTAGCCCGGCCATAGTGGAACTGACCAAGCCACACTCACACACCAGCTCTTACCCCTTTTTGAGATGATGTAGTATGGTATGGAATACAATATTATTGGCTAAAAGAGGTCAGCTGTTAGCTAGCTCAGCCCAGCTCAAGTCACTTGACAATTTTCAGGCTTAGTCTGAACTTTAAACCCCAAATTTAGGCCCACTTGGCTGAAACCATAACACAGGGTATTCATGCATTCATTTGAAATTCCAATACATAAAGGAATCAATAGATTAATGTGTAAGGAAGATTAAGAAAATTTTGCAGTGACTCTTTCTTCCGCTTGACTGCAGATTCTGGGGAAAGGAATATCACATCCTAATCATGGTAATATAAATAGTAGATGGTCTAGAGATGTAATCTGGATGATCATACAGTGACTCAAATATTATGAGGCAGCTGTGTTGTGCAAGTGATAGCCTAAAGTCCTCTTATGGTGTAGAAAAGAATGTCTTGTAGATTCTGTAATATCCAGTTTGAGTATTACTCCACAAAAAATTAATCATACCATACCTTTCTTAGTCTAATATGTGTAAAAAGGCAGATTCTCTACATTGAATCATTTCATTGAGAAAACAGAAAGGAAAAAAAAAAAAAAAAAGGAAATAGTCTGAGAAATATCATGAAGAGTGGAAATTAGTGATAAAAACTCAAGAACAAAGGGAATATGATAACCTGGTAGCTCATCAATTTATTTTATGTGAGGAAAATAAAATTTAAATAATGTGGGGAAACGGAGAGTAAAAGGGAAAAAAAGTAAACCAAAAGGATTTATTTCACATTATTAAATAAGAAAATAATAGTCAAAGATAATAAATAAAAATAATTCAGTTTTGGTCTCCTTAGTACAAGAAAGGCATTGGCATGCAGAACTGTGTCCAGAGGATGGCAACAAAGCTTGTAAAGGGTTTGGAGTACAAGTCCAGGACCATCTTTCTTTTCACATCCCTGAATTTGTAAGACTAATTATAAAACATTTACTCCATTTCCCTTTCCCATGGTTTATTTGGCTTACAGTTGAAAATTTTCTCTGATGTACATTCAGTTATCTAAAATTGTGGAGCTTTCAGCATCTCTTTATTGTGATGTTCAGCTGTAAGCCATGTGTTTAACTAGAATTTATAAAATGTCTGACTTTATATATTGGCTGTTGCCTTTCACATTCTGTCTTTTCATTACATTACTGGATATGTGCTTATGTCCTAGATCATGATTCAGTGCAGTAGTTTCACATTTTATTTGTATGTATTTTTTTAAATTTTATTTACCTAGATAGTTATCCTATTCCTAAGATAATCAACCATTAATAAAAAAAAACCCACAACAAAAAAACCCCAAAACAACAAACCCAACATAAAAAATGCCCCACTTCCTGAGGACACCAGGCATGTTTTTTGTTGGTTTTTTTTTTTTGTTTTGTTTTGTTTGTTTGTTGGTTGGTTGGTTGGTTTTTTGTTTTTTGTTTTTTGTTTTTCTTATTTCCCTCTACTAAGATGAGGTGTATTCACTTTGCAGCTATTATCACTGTATTGAGTCCTTGTCTCATGTAATAATTGTGAAATTAGTTGCTGGCCACAATTACATAGTCATAGAGCTGGTCACAGATTTGAAGAGGAAACTTAAAATATTGCTGAAAGTTTACTCTCAATCCATAGTATAGAATTTACGTTTGGTGTTTTCACTTCTTCTTTCTTTTTTCAGTAATAATTTAGGCAATGTACTTATGTGTGGGGAGAAGGAATTGGCAATTTGACAACTATTAAAATTGTTTCAATTATTATTAGAATAGTTAGATTTATATAATAAAACTTTCTGCTTTTAAGTAAAGGGGGGAAAAGAAAAAAGAACATCCTAAAAATTACTCCACTGACTTAGAGCATCTTCAAGTTAGGAATTTAGAAGGAAGATGAGATTTCATGTTTCTACAATAGACACCTTCAAGGGTATTTTTTCATAGTGAATTCTACTGAAATAAATATAATTGAAATTAATCCTAGGCACTATCTGCTAATCTTAAAGTATTTTGTGAGTCTTTCAGTAAAAGAAAACAAAGCAGAGAGAAAATGTATTTGGCCTGAAGACTTATCTTGATCTGTAAATACAGTAGGCTGCCTTCTTTCACTACACTATGTAGAATAATTAGAAGTTAATTACATTGTAACACAGGAGCCAAACCATCTTTTCCTGGGACTTCTTAATCAATATCTTAATATTGAAAATAAGCAGTATTTTGTTATCAGTTTCCAATTTTCTTTTGAATTTTTTGTTTCTTCTTCTTTAATTTCCATACATCACTTTGTTCCCTTCTTAATACTGAGAATTTGTTTCTAATAAAAACATTTTACTCCCTTTTCTCATCTGTAAAAGCCAAACCAAAGTGCTAAGAGCAAGTTGATTTGAATATATTGTGAATGATCACTTGATATTAGGAGTATGAAATGCAAAATGACATATTTTAATGATTTAATTTACAATTAATTTAATCTATGAATCACTAGTTGCATACAATATTATGATAGTAACATTGCTCTAGTTACCACTTGATTCTACACAGTTAACCTCATCACATTTTCATATGTTACATACCTAGAATTTTTCAACTTTTATTTTTAAGTGAATTGAATTCTAACATAAAAGAGCCTTAATGCTGCTTCTAATGGAATGTGTTATAGTCTCTATCTGTGAGACTCAGGGAATAGTCTGTCAGGGATAGTTTGGTGCACTGTTTAAAAAAAACCTAAAAACAACAAACAAACAAACAAAAAAGCCCAATTAAAAAAATAAAAAGGAGAGAAAAAGATTGAAAACTTTTATTGGAATCGATATATTTGAACACATATTTCAAAATGTATCTATAGCCATTTAAATTTTTTCATGGTGTGGAAATAAAACCTACCAAGAAAAAAAGTTTATTATCGCCACTTAATTAAAATGTTTATCTGCCTAATGAATGCAGAGAGTGTAATAATGATGTGCAATATGTGTCAGTACCATAGCTATTATTATTAATCAAGTGGAGAAGGCTTATGCACTATTTATTTGTTGTGTTTAATAGTTCTTTGCTTTTTATTCCTAGAAGATCACCTCTGAGATCAATTAGGCATTTGGAACTCTCTGCCATGCATTGAAGCGTGCAAAGAATAATAAGCTTAATGTCATATCATGTGTTTTCCTAGTGTTCCATTATGCGACACAAACCCACTTGATACTGCATAGTTTATTAAGAAAAATCCAAACCCAAACCCACTCCAACCCATGAAGATGGGTTTCAAGATTATTTAAAGTGTTTATATTATACTGAAAATCTATAGTAATGATTACAGTGAAAAAAAAAAACCCTGAAACACCCCTTTTACAAATAGTTGTTTGTTATTTAGAAGGTATGAATAAAGAAATTACAAATAATTGACCCATGGAACATTTAATGTCATGGATATCCTTTCTTTTCCCTACCATTTTGCAGTGTGCCAAATGTCTGTTCATCATTTTGTAGATGAAGATCAAAAAAAGACATATCCGATTAATTAAAAGAAAATATGGTCCCTATTATGTCTTTTTTTAGATGATATTCGGCATAAACAGAGAGTAGTGCATGCCTGCAGGAGTAAATTTGAAAGCCATCAAAGCCAAAGGATTCTTACACATTCTCAGAATTGGGCTTTAACACCAGCCTTTTGAGATTCAGTAAAGCATAGTATTCTTCAGGATTGTAAATAACATGGAAACTAAGCTATAACTGTAACAGTTGAAATGACTGGTTTTCTGTTATAAATATTACACATATTTAAAATATTTAGCTATATGGCATTTTTACTATGTAAATAATTACTATAAATCTATTATAATTATATAGACATAGGAACATAAAATTAAAAACCCAAGCTCATTGTAACCTGGGAAAACCCCCCGACATTTTCCACCACCTTTTTTCTTCTTTATCTTTTGTTAAATTTGTGATTTTTCCTTAGCAGAGGCTAAAAAGAGTCCAATTTCCCTACTCTTCAGGAAAAAAACCAAAAAAACAACAAACAAACAAAAACCCAAACAAACCAACAACATCCCCCTCCACCCCTCCACTCCCACCGAAAAATAAAAAAAAAAAAAAAAACCACCCCAAACTATGTTGGATTGCTGAGTTATTAGAAAACTGTTTAAAACCTTGTTGTGCCCATTACTCTTTTCAAAGATGTCCAGTCTGGGTATGGGATTTATTCAATGTGGTTCCATTATCTGTGAATTTTTTCTATTGTTGGCTGGAAGAGTGTCCAAAGCAGCATTTTTTACACTCTACTGGTGATACTGTCATCAGTTAAATAATTTTCTCACAATCCATGGAATTTTAGTATATTTTATTGTCAGATAGAAATACACTTAGAAATAAGCATTTTTTTCCTCTTTTTATCTTTTTTCAGTTTGAAGAAATGCATTTTCACACAATCTGAATGTCTAAAATTCCAGTTCCAAAGTCAGAGAGAGAAAAGCATATAATCCAACATTTATTAGATAACATGTTTATGTTGCTCTAAAGTCCAATGCCTAGAGATAACAGTTTGCTGCCAAAACCCCAAACAAATAAAACAAAACAAAACAACCTCCCCTACACAAGAAATTGAACAAAACAACAAACAAACAAACAAACAAACAAATGACATTCAATAAAAGCCAAACATCCCTCTCCAGATCAACCTGGGAGTGGGATTAACCTGCACTAATTTCAGTCATATGTATGTATTCTCCAGCAAACACCAATCATCTTTCAACAGCCAATGGAGTTGCAGACCAGAGATGCATAGTACAGAGAGGATTGATAACTTACTGCAAACATTTCCCTTCTCCACTGGTTGTACAGATATCCTCTAGCATGGGGTTCAGTTGCCTGAGCATCAGTGAACAGTATAACTTGACACACATGAAGATTTCACAGATTTCTGCAGAAGGTCATTAGTTATAGTTAGACAGCAGAGGCTTTTTGCATTGATGGCCAGGGAAAACAAAAATTGGTAAAGAAACATGAAAAATAATAGAAATAACTAAAGTTTCATACTTGTTTTTTCACTTAGGGCCAACAAATAAAAGTCATTTTTCCTTGACTTAAACAATTTTTTTACATAAAAATTAAAAAAAAAAAAAAAAAAAAAAAAAAAAGAAAAAATAAAATGGAAAGAAAAGGGGTAGGGGCATTTTCTACATAAGCATCTGTCTGGTAAAACATAGTATTATTTTCTCTTCCTCTACAAATGTAAAACTGCTGTTTCCACAGAAAATTCTGCAATGCACTGTCCCTAACTAGAATACTTCTTCCCAGTCTCTTGTTAATAGTCTGAAGTGCATCCTCACAATGATATTTCTTAAAAGGCAGTGTTATTTCAAGTTATCTTGCAACTCTATTATTTAAAATGCAAATAATTTACAAAAGTATTTACCTGCGGAAAAAAATGGTGTGATGTTTGTTTATATTATTGCAAGCATACATTTGTTTCCTACAATATAATTGTCTCATCATTTCATCCAAAACAATGTTAGCCTCTTTATTAAATTTTGTCATGAGTGCATTTATGTTCTGGTCTGAACTTTTCTAATAACAGAAGGAAAACAAACAAACAAACAAACAAACAAAAAGAAAAAAAACCCAAAACCAAAAAACCCCAACCAACCAAGCAACTGAAATCTTTAATATTCAAAGATTTCATGTATTGAAGATAGCACGCTTGGTTCAACTGTTATTTCTCAATATTGATAATTATATTTTTAATTTGTTCAAATGAATGTTCTGTGCACTTGTTCTTGAAAGTATGATGAAAAAACCGTAGAATATGTCACCTATCAAAATAATAGCTGGATAATAATAACTGAAAGGCTGAACTGAATGATTTGGGTAAATAGTTTATCAAGGCTACAAAGAATAATTGCTTATCTTTTGTTTTCCACCTTGGTTGGGAAGCTGTTGTTATTGTTTGTTCTCACCTCTACTGAACAAGAGCTCCTGGTGTGATCAGAGAGTGCTTCATGGCATAACTGGTACAGGCAAGGGATGCTTTACCACTCAGCCAGGTTGGTCAAGGAGTTTGGTTATCAGGAGTTTCTGAGGTCATAGAACAGGCATGAGGATGGTGGGGAGAAGTGGGGTTCGTGTTTAAATCTCTGAATAAAGAGGCTTGTCTCTATTGCCTTTATTAAGTTCTTAAGTGGAACCTAAGTTAAACAATTCAAATAAACCAGATGGACCTAAACTATTTTTTTTTTTTATGACTATTTTCTGTAGATTACTTTGCAGTTTCCTTAAAGGTCAATGGTGCTCTTTCTTCTATTTAATCAATTAATTAATTAATTAATTAATTCCTTCCTTCCTGAATATAAACATTGTTTTTCAGCTAAGTGAAAACAGTGTTTAAAGGATTCCTAAAATTTTCATTTGATTCTCAGATATTGCACTCAAGTTTTAACATGGAAGAGATTACATTACCTGACTACTTATCTAAATTTATATTTAATGGTCTCAAAGACTAATTGCACGCATCTGTTAATGCTAAGGCTTGTTGGCCTTGAAAGCTGTGAACTTCAGACAGACATTTTAAATTTTGTGTAGCTATGAGGAGTTGTTTCTGACTATCTTTTCAGAAAAAAGGAGAATCAAACTCCAAAAAAGTTGTCAGGTAACTATTCATATCACTCTAAAATAAAGATATTGTCTATGTTTAGCTAACCAAATAGCTCACCAGACACTTCTGGGTGTGAATGAGACAAACATAGATACATTGGCCAGCTGATATATAGCAGGGTATCCTGGCTTCTGGTTGCCACCATAGAGGTATGAGTTCTCCACCGGTCTTACATCATGAAATCTGCCAGCACTGTGTGAATACAGTCTGAGATATCTCACATAGTCTCAGATATACATATTCAGGCAAATGAACCAACCCTGCCTTTTATTTTAATTAGGTGTCCATGAATTCTAAAGGGAACTTGGACATCTAGTTTAGGCATTTTGAATTTAGTCACCACTGTCTGAATGAGAGTCATAGGTTTTTTGGTTTTTTGTAGTTTTTTTGTTTGTTTTTTGTTGTTTTTGTTTTGGTTTTTTTGTTTTTGTTTTTGTTTTTTGATGGACTGGTTCAGATGGAGGAAGATAAAATGTTTAAATCAAGCAAACAGCATTGATTTTCCAATTACTTCTCTCTGTCACTAATATTTCATCAGTTGACTGCTTTTCTTCCAGTGTTAGGTAAGACTTATTCAGAATTCAAAACAGTCTTAGATTTTTCAGCCTTGAATCTGAACACATATCAACTTTGATAAATTTCAGACCTTCATCAGCTAAGTCAAGTTGAACTTTGGATATATTTTTCTTAAGGAAAATATTTTAAAAAAGGAAAGGAAATAAAAGAAAGAAAAAAAAAATACCCCAAACAACCCTATCTTATTTCTAAAAGAAGAATCCCCAAATTCACTGGTAATTCTGTAGGTTAACTTTGTGACGGAAAGAAAATAAATTATTTGAAAGTAAAATAAAACAATTAGTAATTTTAAAGATTGCTGGGACTTTGACCTCACCAAATAATTAAGCTTCTCTTGCATTAACGCTGTACCTATAATGTATCATATGTTAGTCTTGTTAATTTATTTTTTGGCAAATAAAAAATAGAGAATCTTCTAAGAAATAGAGATATATTAATACTTTATAAGTCCTATGCAACATTGATATATTAAATTGTCTACCCCCTTTAAACAGAATTTACATTTAAGTAAATAAATAATTGCAATTAAAATAATTAATTGACAAAAGAAAAAAGAAACAAACATAAAAAGCCCAACAAAAATGAACCACCAAAACCCAAATTGTTTTTGACATCTTTTACATGAGGTAGATTCAGCCTTATTTGTTCTGTGATTAGTACGAACTCTGATTGTGCAAATGTTTATCTGTGGTGATTCAGATGGTAATTCTTTAAGATGCTATAAAATTATTTCTGTTGTTTATTTCTCTGTTCTCCTCAGGGAAAGGGGCTTAACATAAATGAAAAAACTTTCCATCATGCACTATTTTAATGATCAGTATTTCTTAAATCCTGAAACAGTATTGCAGGTGGCACAACAAACGGTATCAGAAGCAGGATAAGCAACATACAAGTGATCAGTGGGAGCATAAAATAAGTAGTAACTATGTAAAATTAAAAGGCTTATTGTTGATAGTATTTTCTAAGTCTGAGCAATAATATACTAAAATAATCATAAGAAATGGAAAACAAATACTGGAATTCCTATATTAAATTGGATATGTTTTTCTAATCAGAGACTATATTGGCAAGATCCAGTTATCATACTGAAAATCATTATACATTTCTTCAGTTAATAAATATTTGTATTTCCACAGATCTATCTTCCCATCTAAGGAAGATGATAATAGCCTTTCACTGTTCTCCAGAAGTCTTATAAACCTGCCATTACAGAGAATGTCAACACTCTATAATAAAATAACCTGAAGAGCACTAGATCATCTGCATTTAATTGACAGTATTAACTAGTGGAGGTATACTTCAAAATTTTGAGTACCCCAAGAGAGAATCAATCTTTAGTATGCAATGAACAATATTTAGTGACTCATATCAACTAGCTATTTCCTGATTAGAAATGACAGCTTGGTTACTGGCAGTCTTAATTAACCTGTTCAGTAGAATATTTCTCTTAGGGAATAAAAAAATATATTTGATTTTTTTTTCGATTAAATTTTTCTGGGGCAACGAAGTCTACTTAGTCTTTCATATTTGAAAGAGAATATGAAGGTACTCTACACTTTTGCTTTTACTGATTTGAACTGTTACAGAGGATGAGTAAGAGATGATGCCTAATACCAGGAGGAATTTAGTCTTTATTCTTGTAAAGAAATTTCTTTTCTAAATAGATGAGAGATACCTCCTCACTAGAACTTTTTGACATACTTCTACAAAATTTTCTGCAATAAAGCAAAAATGTAAGTATTAACCCTTTTTTCCCCACCACCTAGCTAATTCTTTCTAAATTGTCCATGGAACAGTAGCAGCTGGCTTAAAATTAGTTCTTGTAAAAAAACCCCAAACAACCAGAAAATCTCACTCCCCTATATTTTTTATGGAAAATTCCATTGGCAACTTGTGAATATTTTTACCTATTGATTAATTTCAAGATACACTGTCAGTGTGAAAGGAAGAAGAATTTTAAAATTTAATAATCTACTTTTAACTCATATAAAACATATTTTCAGTTTACTTTTTTATCTTTCATATTGCATCACACTCGCTCCCCCTTTTCTTTTTGGCCTTACTTATCATAGTATACCTTTTCATCATAAATGACCATGATTATTTTTACTGGGTGATGCTGCTATCTACTTCACTAATTCTGAGTTCAATCCAGTAAGAACAAAAGATCTGCAAGTTTCATCTATGGAATATGAATTTCTTATAATTGGGAAATAGTGGTTAATTCTCTTTGAACATTTTCTTGGGTTTTTTTGGCCTCCACCTTAGTCAACTTTACCTCAAAGACTCCAGAAACATCAAAATTGATTTGCTTTGAGATGTCTTGATATGAAAGCTTTTTCCATAGAGCTATTGATCCAAGAATATATGAAGGACACATTTAGTTTTGGGTATCTTCAAAGGTCCTTGTTAAACTACAGATACTCTTTTGTGGAAAAAAAAAAAATGGTTATAAAAGACATGGTTGAGGACCCTGAGGTCTTTCATGTCAACTATATGACTGAACCAACACAAACAAAATATTACCAGCAATGTTTGACTACGACTACAAAAAGTAGTCACTGTGTTTGTCACATGTCTATGCCATAATCCAGAATGGTTATAATAGTGTATTTTTTGGAACAGCCAGATATGATAAATGAAATAGTTAAATCCACAAAACTAAGGAAAGCAGAAATTACACCATTCTGATACTCAGCTACCTTGATTAGTTTTAATCTCCTCTAAACACAACTTTGTAAGTATTTTGCCATCAGTTCCTGCTGAAGAGGATATTATTAAGGTAGGTAAACCATTTTAATTCTTGAAACTTATTCTTGATGATGATGATTATTATTTATGCCATTTAGATCAAGCTGAAATATAACTTTTGTATTAGGAATACTTATGGGTGGAAGGGGAAATTCAGTCTGTAACTGCTAAGAAATGGTAATTCATGACCAAGGGATGATCTGGCATGGAGCACCAGAACATCTAGTGAGATATACCACAACATTATCTTGTAGTAGTTATGGAATGTGGGTGTTCAGGGGTCACTTTTGATAAATAGAGTTGCCACTGGAGGTTGAACCCAACATCAGGCTGAGGCACTTGAAGTTGACCCTCATGGGATTGGTGCAAGTATGTATAAGAATTTGTATGTATAAGAAATTGTCTTGTGCCATATCTTTACAGACTCCTTGAAAAGCCACCTATGATGGTGTCTCAGTTTGAGGGGAAAAACCAAAATGTTTACCCACAAGCGGAGGAGGGGGTTTCCTCCACAATAATCAGGTCACTCTTTATCAAATTTAAGAAAAGGAACTTTAATCAGACAATGGATACAAAGAAGGATAACTGTTCTTAACATATATATATATATATATATATATATATATGTATATATGTATATATGTAGGTATAGATATAACTGTAAACAGGCCAGAGCAAACTGCTTCCCCAACACCACAAGAAAAAACAACAACAACCAAACCAGCAGGTTTCCTCCTGGAGAAAAGTTATATTTATAGGCAGTGTCTGTGTCAAAACCTGTCTGGCTGCTGGGTGAGCTCTCAGTCCCTCTCCAGCGAGACAGACAAGCAGTAAGCACTCAGATGAACTCTGTCTCTCCCCCTGTGTCTCTTGTCCCAAATGAAGAAGGGAAAAAAATGGAAGCGGAGAACCGCCGTGTGTCCTGGAAAGCAGCTGCAACTTCTCCCTCCCGGGTCGCTGCCCAAGCCAGGGCGGGCAGGTCATGACGCTGCAAGTGGCGGTGAGACTGGAGCAGAGACTGGGACCCCAAATGCAGAAACCAAGAGAACAGATGTGGCAAGGAGACAAGAACTGGCTCACCAAGCAGCAGCAGCAGCAGCAGCAGCAGCCAGGATCAGGAGAAAACGGCTTCCCTCCCCAGAAGCACACACCCCCCCGCTCCTGCCTTCAGCATGGAAAAATGTCCCCAAAACCAAAAGAGACAGCCTGCCCCCCACCCAAACGATCAAGAAGAAGATGGTAGCAGTTAACTACTTCTTTGTTAACTAATGGCATGGGCAGTTAGTGGCAGGGGAGAGAACTTACATAATAATTCCAAACTACAACAGGTGGTAAGATTCTGTCCAACAAACTGTTCTCTAAATCTTTTTGTAGTTAAGCACAAATGCCTGTCTAATTTGCCTCAAAAGGTAAAATAACAATTCCTCAACAAAAATAATGATAATTTTATATAATCTTATATAATACTGTAGAGTGATAGACAAGGTCCTGCTAGCCTCTGCACAGGCACACATCCAAATACAAAAGCCTGTCTTAGTTAATTCTTGTAATTATTGTAATTTTTGGATGAAAGTTGTGGAATATTTTCTGTGTACACATAATTTTATGTACTTTCTAAAAAAGCTTGAACTACTACTTGAGCACTACTACTTCAGATATCAGAGATAAATAATATTATTGCTTGTATTGATCAAATGAGTGCAAATTCATGCTTAAAATATATCAAATATGACTAAATGTATTTAAGGTCTCTTTTGCATTACTGAATGTATTTAACCATTTGGATCAGATAATTTCTTTATTCTGAGTGCTACTTTTACATTTTAGAGATCTATTTAATTGCCAAAGGTGATCTCCCTAGTTTTATAGTCCAGGACTACTTTCTAAATGAAAATAAATGTCTTGACAAAGTGGTCTTGAAGTTTATTTTCATGTCTATTAATTTATTATTTTGATTTGCTACATTTACCAGTTCCTTGAAATATTTTTTAAGTATTCTGGGCATTAGTTGTTAAAATGTTGCATTCCTATTGGTTATGCTTTCCTGGTGACCACTTACTATTTACTTTTGGTTTTGTTATTTTCATAGCACCCATCTCAAGTGCAATTGATATTTTAAAATAAAACACCCACTTTGCCCAGAAAAAAAGACCATCCTTTTTCCGGTTTACAAATTACTTAAAAAACTAAATGTCTTGTACCAAAATATGCTCAAAAAATTATATTCACTAGCAAAATATAAGAAAGAAGAATAAAGAAAGAAAAGTTTTCCTGCACAAGGACTTTTCATGCAAGGCACCTACACAAATACTTATTTTTAGTTCAGTCTTATACAGACTAACAGTGGCTCTGCTTATGCTATCAATTACAGGAAGCTTCTGAAGATTCTTGCACCATTCTGTACGTGATCAAGTTACATATTCGTTGTAATATGCCTGGAAAATAATACAACAGAAGGTTCCTAATCTTCAAGATATATTACTTTCTCCAACAGTAGGTTTCTGTTTTTCTTCAGGATATAACATTCTGATAGTACAATTAATGACACCATTAACACAATTAAACCATTCATACTTCTTTGGTATATGGTCATTACTTTTGTTATGCCCTAAAACTAACTCCTTTCTAGGACTATATTCCCTTGGTGATCAATAATTGGCCATCTGTGTTTATAACCTTAAGATTTCTGCTATCATCCTGTGCTTGTATCCTCAGGGTCCCCAGATGAAACATTCACTCTATAAAAATTCTTATTCTAAGGTCACCATTAGTTCACTCTATTCAGCAACAATTTCTTGAGATACTACATATGAATATGTATATTATACCTTCTCAATTACATGCTATTATGAGCTAATTATTACCACAATGATTGTGCCCTGGTTTTGGCTGGATACAATCAATTTGCTTCTTATTAGCTGGTACAACACTGTATTTTAGACTTAATATGTGGGTAGTGCTGATAACACATTGGTGTTTTGGCTGAGTTTTCTGCTAGGTAGCCCTTACTGACTTTCCAGTGTCTCCTGTTCTGTTATTGAGAAGGCGCACAAAAGCTGTGAGGGAGCATGTCCAGGACAACTGACATGAACTGCCCAAAGGGATTTTCCATATTATAGAGTGTTATGTTTATTATATACACAGGGGAGGAGGTGGCTAGGAGGGGGCTGATTGCAGCTTGAGATCAGGCCAGCATCAGTCAGTGGGTGCTGAGAAATTGTATTGCACACTTGCTTCTCTTGGGTTCTGTTACTCACTCTCCCTATCCCTTTCATTATTATTGTTCTTATTGCTATTATTACTATTATCATTATTATTTCATTTTTATTGGTTCTTATCTCAATCTATGAGCTTTACCTTTTCTTTCCAATTCTCCTCACCACTGTGGAGGTGGGGGCAGAGTGTTCCATCAGCTGTGTTGAGCTTAGTTGCTGGCATGGTTGAACCATGGCAGATTGCCATTATTATACTTGTTTGATTAAATTATTTTCATTCTCTTCAGGGTGAAAATTAATAATAGAGAATATTAGCTAGAGAAAATAATTCTTCCTAGATGGTGGGAAATAAAAACTTGTAAACTTGATAAATGCCACCCTCTTCAATGTACATGAGTCATCACACTGACCAAGGAAGCTACCTTAAAATAAATGTTTGCTAACAGATAAGGTTTAAGTACTTGACCTCTGAACCACCATAACAGACTAGAAGTAAATTCTTGAAAATGCCTTGTTGCTCTATTGAATACAGACAATTGAGAAATTTGTTACTTCTCTAGGAAATACAGAAAACAAATAATTCATTTTATACTTCAGGAATGACATCTTTGAATGTGCATTGAAAATAAAATAAGAAAGATAATTTAATATTATACAGCTTGTGGTAAGCTTTTATTATCAGTGGGGCTGCAGGGGTGACTTCTGTGAGAAGACACTAGAGGCTTTCCTTATGTCCAATAAAGCCAATGCCAGTTGGCTTCAAGAGGAACCCACTGTTGGCCAATGCCATGCCCATTAGAGAAGCTGGTAGTATCTCCCGGATGATAGATTTAGGAAGGGAACAAAGTGCTGCAGAACTGCAGCTAGAGAGAAGAGTAAGAATGTGTGAAACAACTCTGCAGACACCAAGGTCAGTGAAGGAGGGGGATGAGGTGCTCCAGGCACCAGAACAGAGTTTCCTCTGGAGCCCATGGACCAAACCATTGTGACACAGGGTGTTCCTCTTCAGCCCATGGTGGCCCATGGTGGAGCAGGTATCCACTTGCAACTCCTGGAGGTCCCTGTGGCAAAGACCCGTGTTGGAACAATTAGTGAAGAACTGCAATGCCTGGGAAGGGCACACGTTGGAGAAGTTCTTTCAAGATTGTCAGCTGTGGGTGGAACCACATGCAGGAGTAGAAGAAGAGTGTGAGTTGGAAGAAGCAGCAGAGATGTGATGAACTGACTGCAACCTCCTTTCCCAGTTCCCCTAAGAAGTAAGATGTAGAGAAAACCAGAAGTGAAGTTGGGCCTGCAGAGAAGGGAGAAGTGAAGGAAAGGGGTTTTCAGATCTTGTTTTAGATCTCATTATGCTACTCTAATTTGACAGGTAGTAAATTAATTTCCCTGAGTCGGCTCTGTTTTCCTGTGATGGTAATTGGTGAGTGATCTCTCTCTGCCCTTCTCTTGATCCAAGCTGTATTTTCTCTCCCCTGTCCCATTAAGGAGGGGAGTGATAGAGTGGCTTGGGTGGGCAGCTGTTGTCCAATCCAGGTCAATCCATCAGAACTTGGATGAGTTCTTTGTACAAAATTAGACTTTTTAGGTATGTGAAACTGCATTATTCTGATTTTTTTTCTTTTTATTTGATTTCTGTGCTCTTTTTCTTCTTATTTCTTGATTGTTTGAGGGTTTTTTATTTTTTTGTTTTGGTTTGTTTCATTGTTTTATTCTACATAAGTTGTAGATCCCGTTACTACATTTGCAGGAATGGGGATTTTATAATAACATAAGAGAAATATAAGAGGAAGATGTATTCAGGAGAAAAGAAGCTATTTCATTTATTTTCACATTCTAATACGTGGTGATTAGTTTTTCCTTCAGACAAATTTAAGATAAATTTAAGATAAAACTGACACTGGATACTAAATGGACTTGGACACTGCGGATCTTTAATTACAGATGTACACATTATTGTTATAGAATTACATGACCCTTCTGTCCCATAGGCAAGATGATGAGATTCAGCAGAAAAGTCAGTGGCTGCCATCCCTCTCAATTTGCCCTCTGGGAGGCTATTGGGACTTAATGCTTTAAGACTGATTGGTAAGTTGACTAATCTTAAGATGTGTTTCAACAGGGTTAAGTAAGGTTTGTATGCTAACACCACTCTCATTTAGGCCCAGCTCATGTCAACAGTGACACATGTGACTCCTCTTTCACTGGAAGAGAAATTATATAGGAAAGAGAAATTATATATTGCTAAATAAGTGAATTGTATTTTATAACACAGTTCAATGGAACAGACCTTATTCAAATATTCTCCATTTCTCTTGACACTTTTATATTAACAATTCCTTGCATTAGCAGAAAACAAAGACATGAAATTTAATGGAATAGCCAGAGTTCTCTGTGAACATTGCCTGACTGCAGAGTAAAGTGTGTCACTCCTAACTTTTTAAGTAAAAATGTGATACACTGCATGGGAATCTTCAGAGTTAATATTTCAGATTAATCTTGTTACTGTATCAGCTCATCTGAATTAAGATGTAAGAAGTAATATTTTCACCTTCTAAGTACATATTTCCACATTCAAAGAAGTACATATTTTCCTCAAACTATGGAATTATTGAATAGGTTGACTTGAAATGGAGCTTAAGGGTCACCTAGTTCCGAATCCTCTGCCATGGGTAAGGACTCTTTCCACTGGAATAGGAATAAGCCCCATCCAACCTGGACTTGAACACCTCCAAGGTGTCCACAATGTCTCTGGGAAACCTGTTCCACTATCTTATCACCCTCCCAATAGATATTTTCTTCTTAGTATCTAATCTAGACCTACTGTCTTTCAGTTTAAAATCACTCCTCCTTGTTCTATCACTACAAACCCTTGTAAAAAGTCCCTCTCTTCAGCTGCCTTGTAGGTGACTTCAGGCACTGGACGGCTACTCTAAGGTCTCCCAGAAACCTTCTCTTCTCCACACTAAAGAATCACAACTATCTCAATCTGTACTCATAGGAGGGGTGCTTCAGCCTTCTGATCATATTTCATGGCCTGGACTCATTCCATCTCGTCCAGGTCCTTGTGTTTGGGGGCCCAAAGGTGGAAGAGGTACTCCAGATGGGGGTCTTACAAGAGCTGAGTAGTTGCTCTCAGTGGCTGACTTAATGCCAATGGGTGTTTTATATCTGTATCTATATGCAGGTATATATGCGCACATATGTGCAGTCTATCTACACATAGTTATGTACATAAAGTCAACTTCACGTAATTAATATTTTACATATACACGTACATGTGCAAGTATACATGCACACATGCATATATTCAGTCAAACTGAAATCTGGAATTATGAGTATTCAGTTCCTTACACATTTCTTGCTATGGGGTTGGATCAGTAACACATTTTCTTTTGAACTTGAATAATGAATGAGAACTTTTGGTGGAATGGGAAATCAATAAAATATATTTCGTATTGCATGGGGTGTACAGGGAATTAAGCGTCTCTTCCTTCATATTTAAAGACAGACCTTTAATGCAACAATAATCCCACTTAATTCTTTAGATACGCACAAACTGAGATGCCATCTGCTTTGCTAATAGTCTTTCAATGTCTAAATATGCTAAATCTATGATACCTAAGGTTGCTTGGGATTCATGGGACAAATACTCTCTTAATCAAGGCTTGGAGTGTCTTGATCTGCTAATTATTCTCAGAGCACATGAAAGGTATTTCTAGGGATAATAATAGTGCCCTCTTAAAAACACAGTCTCATTTATTCTTACATATATGAAAATTCATTCTAAATGTGAGTAACACATCAAGTGAAATAATAAGACAAGAATTAAAGAATTCAGAAAACCACCAACCAAATCACAGACTAGTGAAAATGGGTGCAGTGCTTCTCCATGGAAGTTCTTGGAATTATGTCACTTCAAACCTTTTGATCATTCTCCTCTCAACCTTTATTTTCAACAATGTGGATTTGATTCTTCATGAAACCAAATAAATAAAAGAAACAATACACACACTGCCCCTGCCCCTCAAATACACTGCCTTCATAACTGTAGTGAACTTCCTTTTGGTTTTCTGAAAGTAGATAACTAGAATAAATTACACTTATCTTCATTGTCACTTGCAATACCATAAATCACTTTATAGAACAGTCATAATGTATAGTAAAGCAGAGTACACTTTTATTTACTTAATTAATCTAAATTTCTAAAACTTGCAGTGAGGCTTATCAGAATAATATCAGTCTTATTCATATATTTATGATAATACGATTACCTTGTAAGCTATTTATACATATATAAATTTATTTTGATTGTATGAAACTATATGTAATATACAGTACATATCATTCTTATAGTTCCACAGAACTATGTCACTCCCAGTAAAAGAAATAAAATGAGTTATTTAATTTACCTGCCATTCTGTGAACTTGTAATGAGGTTAACAAAATCACTTCTATAAAAAGAAAAACACAAGCAAACCCTAAGAGACATAGCTTTTTCCACAAAGGAGTATAGGTTCAGTGTAAGCTACCTATAAATATAAATGAGACAAGGACAAGATCCTTGTACATCTGAAAGATACAAAGAAAACAAGCTACACTGCATCCTGGCAGCACAAGAAGAAAAATATCCTTGCAGAGCAGTCACTATTTTCAGTTATATGGATTCTTTTCTAAACACAAAGAATCTTTTTCAGCATATTTTCTAGCAGAAAACATTGAAAGTCAACAAGAGTTTAAAACAGCACTTGTCAGAGCTTGATGCTTTAACCACTGCATATGTTATGTCTGTTTGTTTCCCAAAGCAGTAAAGCAGCAAGCAGATAATTGTGTAGCCCAGAAAAGGTGAACCCACCTTCAGCTGATGCAAATGTAAATGCTTTTTGAAAACATACTGGCTTATACAGGCTGAGGATCTGATCTTCTATATTTTGTGATCTTTTTAATAGAAAATTTGGAGATATGTACTAAAACAAAAGCACACCTCAATAACTCAATTTTTTAAATTTTTCCTATGGTGCCTGGGGAGACGTTAGGACAGGGGAAAATAAATATGTTATCTAAAAATATGGTGCATCATTTATCTTTGAAACTTGGAAATTCTTGAGACTTGAAATTGAAATTCTTGAAACTTGAAATTGAAACCTAAGCATATTTTTCACATTCTACATGCTTTGAAATTAGAGTAACTTGTTTTAGAAAATTATATCGAATCTTTCAGAAATATGCATCTCCATTGCTCAGGAAACATGTCAAAATAATATGCTTCTTTTAAGGTTATCTTTATAATTTTTGAGATTCTAATTGTGTTTTTTACTCACACTTATCCAAACTGTAGGAAAAAAGATAATTTAAACATTTTTTTTAAATTGTTATTGTTGAGATATTGATGAAAGGTGAATATACAGTCTGTGAAAATACAGTATACATTAGTATTGACACCTTTCAAAGGCTTCTTTACCCCTAGTATTTACATATGAATGACATGATATAACATATTCTTCATTGCCCAAATTCTGTTTTTTTCAGGAGACTATGCTGTGTTGAATCTAAAGCATTTGATTCAATGTGGGGTAGACACATAAAAAGAGAAAAAATAAAGCGGAGAGAGAGAAAGGAAAGTGAAAAGCAAGAAAAATTGAAGAGGAGGAAGGGAAGGAAGGGAAGGAAGGGAAGGAAGGGAAGGAAGGAAGGGAAGGAAGGA
>JAWWEV010000213.1:0-19884 GCA_035583235.1 Hafferia zeledoni
TTCATACAGAGCTGAGAGTAACCCTATTTTTATTCAAATACACTGCCATGAAAGATTAGAGATGACCTATAGATTATCTACTTTATTGGTTGCCATATTTTTATTTTTTTTTTAAAGAGAATTTATTTTTCACAATCAATATGTACACAATCAGGATAATTTAAATAACTTTAGAAACATGCTGTTGTCAAAGGAGGTATTCTTGAACTGATACAATTTTTTTTCCTTATAACCTTCTTCCCCTATTTAAAAGTCTCAAAAATAAGTGAGGTCAAAGAGCTGAATTTTGGGAGATTAAAAAAATCAGACCAAAATGGGTATTTTATAGCTCTTGAAATGCATCTTTCTAAGTCATAATATATTTATATATGATGTATTACAGAATTATTTTCATTACTGATGGCCAGCTATCATTCCATGTGAAAAAACCATTTAGAAAAAAAAATATTGCTTAATCATCCAGAAAAGTCTGTGGAGGTAGCCCTGCAGGGCAAAGAAGATCAGATAGGCCAGGCATTTCTCAACAAGGAATTCCTAAAGGTGCAGGAGAGGGCCATTCCCATGAACCACAAGAGGAGCTGGTAGGGAAGAAGATTAACCTGGCTGAATAGAGAACTTTTACTGTAACTCAGTCAAAAAGGGACAATTTATGAACTTTAGAAGAAGGGGCAGCCAACTCAGGAAGAGCATGAGAATGTCATGAGGTTTCGCAGTGAGAAAACTAAAAGGGTCAAAGACAACTAGAACTTAATCTGGCTACTATCATAGACAATAAAAAAATGTGTCTGTAAACACATTAGCAACAAAAGGAAGGTTAAGGAGAATCCTCATCTGGTTTCGGATGAAGGGGGAAACATATTGACAAGAGATGAGAAAAAGGCTGAGTATTTAATACTGCCTCTCCCTCAGTCTTTAGTAGTGTGATGAGTTGTTCTCTGTATACAAAGCAGCTGGCTCTAAAACAGAATAAAACCTCCGTAATCCAAGAGGAAATTTATCACCCTTGGACTGGAAATGGCTTCACCACTTAGACATGCACCAATCTGTGGGGCCAAATGGGTCCAATGGTACTTTCAGGAGCTGGTGGAACTGTTCATCAAGGAACTTTCTGTCATTTATCAACAGACCTGGCTAACCGAGAAGATTACTGAGGAGGTTCCAGCTGATGAGACCATATGATGGCTGTGGGCTGCAAGAAAGACCTGGGGAAAAACAGTCTTGTCAGTCTGACTTCAGTGTTGGGGATGGTCATGAAGCAGGTCATCCTGAGTGTCATCATACAGTACGTACAGGATAACCAGGGGGTTAGGCCCAGCCAGCAGGGGTTTACGAAATGAGGTCCTTCTGGACCAAAATTATCTTCTTCTATAACAAAGTAACCCACTCTAATAGATGAGGGAAAAGCTGTGGGTGTTGTTTACCTAGACCTTAGTAAAGTCTTTGACACCATTTCGCACAGCATTCTCCTAGAGAAAGAAACCAACTGCTCACAACTTGGAACATACCGTTTGCTGGGTAAAAAAACTGGTCGGTGGCCAAGCCCAAGGACTGATGGTCAATGGAGTTACATCCAATTGATGTCCCTACATGTAGTGTTCCCCAGGGCTCAGTATGGGTGCCAGTCCTGTTTAGTTAACTTTACTGATGACCTGGACAAGGGAATCAAGTTTCACCTCTGTCAGTTTGCAGATGACACCAAATTGAATGGGAGTGACGATCTGCTAGAGGGCGAAAAGGCTCTTCAGAGGGATCTAGACAGGCTGGATCAATGTGCCAAGGCCCGTGAAGTTCAACATGATAAAATGTCAGGTCCTGCCCTTGGCTCACAAAAACCCAGGCAGCACTATGGGCTTGGTACAGAGTGGCTGGAAAGATGCCCAGCACAAAAGGATCTGGGCTGCTGGTTGACAGCAGCCAAAAAATAAGCCAGCAGTGTGCCCAGGTGGCAAAAAAGGCCAATGACATTCTGGATTGTGCGAGAAATAGTGTGGTCATCAGGATCAGAGCAGCGATCATTCCCTTGTCCTCAGCACTGGTGGTGCTGCACTTCAAACTGCGATAAGTTTTGGGCTCCTACTGCGTAAACATACCCAAAGAAGGACAACAAAGTTGATGAAGGGTTAAAAGCACAGCCTTAACAATGGGCAGGCAAGGGAGCTAGAGTTGTTCAGCCTAGAGCAAAGGCGTCTCAGGCAAGACCTTATCACTCTCTACATCTACTTGAAAGGAGGTTGTAGCAAATTGGGGGTCAGTCTCTTCTCCTAGGTAAAAAATGATAGAGGAAAAAAAGTTTTCATGGAAAGGGTTGTCAAGCACTGGAACAGGCTGTCCAGGGAAGTTATTGAGTCACTATTCCTGGAAATAATTAAAAGACATGTAGATGTGGTACTTAGGGACATGGTTTTAGCAGTAGGCTTAGAAGTACCAGTTTAATAGTTGGACACAATGATAATAGAGGTCCTTTCCAACCCAAAGGATTCCATGATTTCACAAATGCAGCTCAGTGAGGGTAACAAATTTGGTGAAAGTGTGGAAGAAAAAATGTGACCATCAGGTCAAGTGAGGTGATTCTTAACCTTCACTCTTACGTGGCAAGAGGGCACCCAGAGTACTGTGTTTAGCTCTGGGCCCCCCAGCATGAGAAGGACATGTTAGAACAAGTCCAAAGTGGTCCACAAAGACTATTAAAGGGTTGAAGCTCTTCTCCTATAAAGACAGGCTGACAGAAATTGTTCAGCTTGGAGAAAAGAAGGCTCTTTAGCAGCCCTCCAGTACATAAAGGATGCCCGCAAGAAAGATAGAGGGGGACTTTTTGTAAGGGCATGTAATCATAGGACAAGCCTATAAGAAAGATGAAGAGGGGCTTTTAGCAAGGGCTTGTAGTGACTTGACAAGGGAGAATGGCTTCAATCCAAAAGAGTGTGGGTTTAGATTAGACGTGAGGAAGAAACTCTTCACTGGTGGTAAAGAGTTCTTCACTGGTGGAGTATGGTGAGGCACTGGAACAGTTTGCCCAGAGCAGTTGTGGATGCTCTATCCCTGAAAGTGTTCAAGGCCAGGTTGGATGTGGATCTGAGAAACCTGGTCTAGTTACAGGTTTTCCTGCCCATGGCAGCAGGGTTGGAACTAGATAATCTTTCAGGTTGTTTCCAACCCAACCCATTCAATGATCCTCTGATTCTAAAACTTCCATTGACAGGCAGATATTTAACAATTTCCAGGAAAGCAGAGTTTCATTACATGTAATTGTTACTTGTGAAGAAAAATGCCATAATTGAAATGTTTCTCCTCCTGCTTCTTTACCCCAGTTCTTACTGCTGAGGACAACATCATATGATATGGCATATACCTTTGGTTAGTTGGAGTCAGATGTTCTTGTTGTGTCCTCTGCCATCTTCTACAGAGGCAGAGTGGGAAACAGAGAATGCCTTGTTGGTATATTAACACTGTTCAGCAATAGCTAAAACATCAATATGATATCAACACCATTTTCAATATAAATCCATTTAATTTCTCTATATTACAAGACTGCTTTTGCACATTAAGGACACATGCACTTCATGGGATGGGTTATGATGAAAAAATAAAAGGTGGAAAGTGTGACTGTGAGGAAAAGTCAAATGGAAAAACCAACCAACAAACAACCAAAAATCCACTTGTAAGATTCAGAGCACTTCTGCTGTCTTCTTGCTTGGAAAGACTCCCAGAACAAACATTTGTGATTTTAGGCAATTTTGATTGTCACCCCAGAAATATGAAGAGAGAAAAAAAATTAATGTTTGTACATTTAACACTTCAAAGAACCAATTAGAATAAATTTAATGGTTTTCAGCTTAGGAAGGAGGGCAAAGTTTACCTACCATTTTTCATGTTTTTAAGTATTTTGTGCTTTATTCTGTGCTTAGCTTTACAAAGTGTTCTTGATTATGTTATATGATAGCAATTTCTACAACCTTAAAAGATGCTATTAGTGGAATATAATTGCTTGGTCTATTTGTTTTCTATTTGAGTGTTAGAATACAGTACTTATCATCTAAGTCTAATTTTTCATATTTTTCCATTGAGACCATCACTTTTGTGAAAAAATATATTTATATTTGAGTGTCTCTTTCAGGACTATATTAATTTACAGATTTTTCATATTGGATAACTGATATATTTATTAAGCTATTAAGCATCAGAACAGAATAATACAGTTTGAGGTATGGTAGAATTTTTGCCTGCACACTGTTGCATAATAAACCATCTTGAATTTTCAGTAATGTTATTGTCTTAGGTGTCCACTCTAACATGAATTTTATTGTCTTACATAAAACACATAATAAAAACAGTAATCTGAAAATACCCTTCTCAAACAAACTTCTACCCCTTTTGTTTTGAGATAATAACTACTTTTACTAAAAACAGGGATGTTTAACCTCTTCATTAATGACCTGTTTTATGGGACAGATTGTACTTTCATCAAGTTTGCAGAGGATACCAAAAGGGAAGGCACAGCTGATAAGCAAGACAGATGTGCCATTCAGAGGCCCCTGAACAGGCCAGAGCAACAGGCCTCGAGTAACCTTTAAAGTTTAGCTAAAGTAAGTGCCAAACCTTCTCTCTGTGGAACAATAACTCCAGGCACCAGTACAGGGTGAAGACTGATGGGCTGGGAAGTAGCTCTATGGAGAATGACATGGGGACTTTGGTGAACACCAAGTTTAACATAAGCCAGAATGCTCCTGGAACAAAGAAGACCTTATGTGCTACAACAGAAAGAGCATTGCCAAAATGCTACAAGGTTGATAAGGCAGGGCTTGCCCTTTGTGAGTTCATACTAGCCATCTTGAATCACTTCTCTATCCTCCATGTGCCTTAGTACAGCTTCTAGGAGGATCTGTTCCATGCACAGAGTAAGAATGGCAGTTAAGTAGTAGCCAAGGTCATCCTTTCTAACCTTTTTAAAGATCAGTATGTTTCCCTCTTTCCAGTGAGCTGGGACTTCACCTAACTACCATGATGTTTCAAATATTATGGAGACTGGCATGGCAACTACATCAGCTGATTCCTTCAGGACTCCAGGGTGCATCTTTTCAGGTCCTATGACTTAGGTACTTTCAGGTTCTCCAAGTGGTCATGAACCTGATCTTTACTCAACTGGGAAGCACTTTGCTATACCAGTACTCTTTCTGTTGTCCATCCACTCAACAACTGTGGGAAGAGAGGTTGCCATTGAAGACAGAGACAAAAATATCTTGAGTACCTCAGTCTTCTCATCCATTGTTACCAGTTTACCAATCTTGTTTATCAGGGCAGGTATACCTTCTTTGATCTTCCTTTTCTGGTTAACATATCTGTAGAAGTCCTTCCATTATTCTTTAGGTCCCACACCATGGTCAGTTCCAATTTGCCTTATCCATCCTCAACCCAGTCCTACACAGCTGAATTTTCATCTCTTTAGTCTTCCAAATTCAGCTGTCCTAGCTTCCACTGCCTGTGCATTTGCTTCTTTCCCTTTAGTTTGCCCAGCAGGTCTCTACCCATATGAACAATTATGAAGAAAATTAACACCATCTCAGCTAAAACCAGTACATAGACATAGAAGGAAATTAATGCCTAGAGGTCATCTAGTCCAACAAGATGTTTAAAGTAGGTGCAATGAATGTAGCTCTTCAAAGCCTCCCAAGTAAGTTTTAAAATATCTCAAAACAGTATTGGAGACAATGTTTGACCATCTTTAAAGTGGAAAAGATTAAATTACATTCCTTTCTTCTCATCCTTCTATTGTTCACCTCTGAGAAAAACTTAGCCTTAGGTATATCCAGGTATATCCAATAAGTTCAAGGGGTCCAACAGGGACCCATGTTCTCTCAGCAGCTTCCACAGCCTCTCATCAGACACTCTATGCTACAGCTTCCAACCACCTCATGGCTTCCCTGAAACTTGCCTTAGTACATCAATTTCTGGCCTGTACATTGGAGCCTAAGGCTAGAGGCAGCACTCAGGTGCATTTCACAGGTCCTGGATAGTGGGCCAGGATCCTTCCCCAGACTTGCTCACTGCATCCTTGCTTGTGCTGTCTAGATGCAGGGGCTGTCTTGCTGCTAAGGGTCACTGCTGCATCATGGCCAGCCTGATGCCCTACAGGGCCCTTAGGCCTTTGAACAGAACTTCTTATAAATATTTGTCTGCAACTTGTTCTGCTACATGTTTTTGTCTAGCCCAGAGTCCAGGTTTTGTGATCAGCTTTGATGAGATTTATGAAGTTCCTGTCTCCTTACTTCTCCAGCATTTCTTGTGTTTCTGATTAGTTAAATGCAAGAATAGCTCCAAGCATTGACTGCTCCCTGCAATCTGCAGTCTGCCACCTTGAATTTGCTGAAAGTCCACCATAATTCTATGTTATGTGTAGCCAATGAAGATACTAAACAATGTTTGCTCTTAGAATCAAACTCTAAGACACAACTCTACCAACTGGTTTACAGTTTGGTTCATCACAATTATTTTTATACTGCTCTCCAGTTAATTTTCCAACCACTCTTATTTCCCCTTCTAATCTGTATGTCACTAATGTAACTATAAAGGTATTGTGGAAGATCATGACAAGCATCTGGAAAAAAGTAAGCATAAAATATTTAAAGATCTTCCCTTATCCACAGAATTAAAGGCAGACTGGTATGCTGTTCCACAATTTAAGCTTAATGAAACATGAAGGTAGATACATGTAATTTATACCTCTGACTTAACTGATCAGGGAAATTAAATGAAGAAAATCCTTATTTTTTTATTAATTATTTTAGTGAAGCTTATTTGTCATATTTCCAAATTTTCTTATGTTGCTCCTGTTAAAGAAGATCCCTTTAGTTTACACTGGTTAGAAAAGTTAGACAGTCATAATGATAGCAGAAATATTAAAAGAAGCTCTAAGCAAGAAGTCAAGCTTTCAATACAGTTGATAGTACTTCTTTGTAAAGAAAGACAATTTTGTGGAATTTTGGGGGTTTGGGTTGGTTTGGAGTTTTTTTCTGCCTACCTCTGGCTGCTTTGATGTATTACTGGTGCTAATACATCCTATTCTTCAGTCTTTTTGACTTGATAGTGGTCAAAATGAGATAATCTCAAAATATCCATATCATAAGTAATTTCCATTATCAGATTTACTTCCCAGAATATGGCCTGTGGCCTGTATTTATCGCCCTTTAGCTTCTGCATGTAATTCAATGTTATTATTTTAATCGCAAGGGTGTTCATGACTTTACAACAATCTTTACAGACATAATTTCTATATTTTCAACCTCATACAAAAGTAATTTTCTTCAGGGACGTGGAAATTATTAGCCTTTGGGTTGATATATGCAGGAACAAAGAGCAAAATATTCTTTGCTATTTTTCTAAACTGTGAAATCCCTGAGAAAGAGGTGGCACATTCAGTCTAACCATCTGCTTTGTGTATCTTGAGCTGAAACAGGAATGGAATAAGAGATTATAAGAATGAAACTGAAAATAGGGATGAAAGAAAGAGTTACATCTCTAAACATAAGAAGATGTAAGAAATTGTAAACTATTAGAACAAAGCTTCAGCTTTTTAGATCAAAAAATATTACTTCTTCCTGTCAAATTAGCACCTTTTTTTCCTTTTTTAGTTTTTTAGGGTTTTTTTTCTTTTCTTTTTTTTTTTTTTTGAGATGGACACTGAGTTAATGTGTTTAGAGTAAATCATCAGCATATTGGTGATTTACCAGCTGATAGTGAAATGAAGAATTAAGAGGTGAGAGTGAATTTACAAGGTATATAACACCCTTGGATAAAACTGTGAAACACAATGAGGAGAAGATGCTCCCCCTTTTTTAATGTAATTTCAACCTCATGAGCCAACTGGTTTACATTCTAAATTTTGCCATCTCTTAAGGTTTCTGATCTGTAGGCTGTGAAAAGGTGCTGACAGACCTCCAGGCCAAGGAGTAAGGGAAGCTACTTCTCACAGCTGAAAAGGCTGAAAAAAAATTATGGGGACATTTGGGTTGTATAATTCTGCAGTTTTGCAGCACAGGGAAGGCTGATATAGCAGATATTTCTTTTGCAGGTTCAACATGCTGATAAATGCCACAAAGAAATGAATGTGATTAAAATATATTCCACCATTTATGATTGTTTCCCTTAAAAAAACAATTTCCAACTTTCCTCCAGTTGCCTTGCCAACAGATTTAAGTTCAAACAGAAAGGCTGGTAGCTCAAATCCCAAAATGCTTATTCCTTTCCCCTCTTAACAGTCATTTTGGAATAGCATAATCAGCATATAGAGCTCAGAGGAAGAGCTGTGAAGTAACAGAGAAGTTGCCATACTACTGAGGAATGATATATTTATTTTTAATGAGGTGTCATTTTCTCAAAGCATTGTGTGCCTCATCAAATCAGAACAAGAATACAGGTACACTCCAACACATGTATGCAGGAAAATGAGGAACACCTGGTGACCCAAAAAAAGCCCTAAACTTGATGTTCCTGGAATTCCTAATTTCCATTAAAATTATTGAGAGGGGAACTTCATGTACGAGTTACACATTAAAGACTAATTTTGGACGAGCTTTGTTTCAGTATCACTACCAAGCTGACAGTGGGAGGTAATTTTGTCTACTAAAAGTATTGTGATTCATCACTCAGAGTGAGAGCTTCCAAATGTCTTTCTAATAGATGCTCTTTTCCTTCCCCTTTCTTTCAGATCATGTTTATAAAACATGGTTGGCTAGGTTCTGCCACACTGCCAAGAGCCTGGGTTCAGTTTCTGATAGTGTAGCTGTAGAGAAAATACGTTACTTTCCACCTGTCCTGCCTCTTCTGAACAACCTCTAGCCACGAATAGCTGCACGACAATCACTGGATTCATCCCATCAAGTTTCAATAATAGCGATGAGGTCATAACTTTCTAGCAGCCCATTGGCTTCCAGCTTCTCCTGTGTGTTGCCCATGCTGTGTGCATTGGTGTAAAGGCACCTCAGCAGGGCTCTTGGTCATGTTGCCTTCCCAGAGGAACATCCTTTAATTCCTTTGAGGTATTTCACTGTTGGCTTCTATCACCTCAGATAGACCCTGGCTGGTCTCTGTAAAAGTGCAAGTGTCATCCAGTATGGCTGGTACAATTCAGAGTCACTAGCAATTGGTCCTTGATAGTAACCTGGTCCTTGCTAGAAACCTGGTCCTCTAACCTTGGCCTTCCATCCCACAACTTGCCAAGGGCAGCCCTGATATTGTTCCCCTTCCCTGTCATATCTAGTTTAAAACTTTGCAAGTTCCCAAGCCAGACTCTCCTCCATAGCTGAATACGGTGAGTTGCATTGATGTCAGCATGCCTGGTGCTGTTTAGGCTATTCTGTTATCAGAACCCATACAATGTTGGTGGTGACTCCAGCTGCAAAGCCATGTGTTAATAGACTCAGCCTGTTTGTTTTTTCCAGTGTTGTTGCCTTCAAGAGCAGAGTGAATATAACTCATGCCCCAGATTTCCTCACTAACCATTCCAAGGCCCTGAAGTCCTTTTTGATTGCACTTGGTCTACTTGTTGCGCCTTCATTGCCTGCTATGTGGAAGACCAGTAACAGGCAGTAGTCTGAGGGCCAAATCAAGCTAGAAACTCTATTGGTGATGTCCTTAATCCAGGCTCCAGGAGGGTAGCAGATATTCCCATTGGTTGGGCCTGGTTGGAAGTAGTGAAGGAATTCCTTCATTTGCTTTGCTTGTTCATGCGGCTTTTTCTTTACCTATTAAACTGTCTACCTCAGTCTATGTTTAACGCTTTCAAATGTCCTCCCTATCCCAGTGTGGGTGACTGAGGAAGTGGCTGTGTGAGTTTAGGTGCCAACTGCAGTTAATCCACTGAGTATATAATTTTTTGATGATTTTATGATCAACAAAGCTTCTGGACTTTTAAAGTGTGTATCATCCTATGAAATTAAAGATGTTTAAAAAGATTGAAAGTTATTTTGATTTTTGGTTTTTCATGGGGGATTTTACCAAAAAGAATATGTTATGTAATCTACACTCTTTTTCTCTCATGGTCCACCTTCTTCATATTTTCAAACTTATGTACTTTTCTAATTCTATGCTAAATTTTCTGCTCTAATCAGTTTTCCTGCAGATCAATTTTCAGGTTTGTGGAGTGTGCCCAATACTTCAAATAAACTGCAGTTTTCATACATTACCATTAAGTTTATTCTCAAATATTCATGGGCTAATTCAGGGGAGGTCTTCAGCCTCAGACTGTGCCACACCCTGAGCACACTGAGATGTGGGATCTGATTAGGCTGTTCAGGGCTTCACTCAGTCAAGGCATGAAATCTCTCAAGTAAGGGATGGCCCAAACTCTCTGGGCCTTGGCTCCAGGGTGTCCTCATAGAAAAAAGGACTATCTCCCTCCAGCCTTATCCTCTCATGTTTTAGCTTGTGCTACTGCCGATTGTCCTCCCAATATGCACCACTGTGAAGAACATTCCTGAACCTCCTCCATTCCTCCTGTTGGTGTTGGGGATGCTGATGGATGCACTCAAAGCCTTCCCTTCTCCCAGCAGAACCCATCCTAGCACTGCAGCTTTTCCACACAGGGTTAAAGGGTCTTAGTCCCTTCTTAGTTGTTTCTGCTTATTTTATTCCAGTTTATCTAGGCTCAGAACTGGACACCTTATCCAGATGTGACATTGCAAGTGTTGTGTTTAGTGCTGTCTTACCTGAACTTCACAGGGTCATTTGTGGCCCCATCCTTATAGCTACTCAGGTCCACAGAAGGCCACCAGGCCTTCTAGCATGTTTTCCCCTTGCTTTCATCAGCAGAACTAATGACAGTGCTCTCTGTGCTTTCCTCCAGCTCACTGAGAAAGTCTCAGGGTAGACCCTGAGCTACAACACTTGTTGCCAGCCTCCAGGCAGACTACAATGCAGTTAAACATGACCTTGTAAGCCCTATCATCCAACTGGTTATTTACTAGTAGTCTTCACATCCCACCTCTGATTTAACTTGCTGTCCTGGGTTTATATAGGTGTAGGCCTAAATTTAAGCTTTAGTTTTTAGAGCAGGCCTTGGATTATCAGCTGACTCGAGCTGGGTCAGGCCAGCTGACATTAACTGCTACTGGACAATGGTATTCCATACCATATTCTGATGTCATCTCAAATATACAGTGTAGGGAGGTACTTAGCTCAGTTTCCATCATGGTCGAAGTAGAGACAGAATCTGCTGCCGCTGTTCTGCCATGTTGGGTCTTGCTGCTGCCGCTGCTACATTGCATTTTATTTTAGTCCAGGGAAGTAAACATTTTATTCTTATTCTCTCCCTTTTCCTTGCTAAGTGTTTCTCAGGAAGGGTTCATGGAGTGATTTTATAGTCAGAATAGTGAAGTTTGTGTTCGGAGGGGTTTGGTTTTCTATTGGGTAAAATGAAGGAATTATTTGTTATATCTAACTTGCATGGGTGTGTGTTATATTGTAGTTTACTTTTAATTTTCCCCTTTTTTTGCATAAATATATATCCCAGTTTCTGTTTCAAGCTTAAATGTCCCTTTTTTCTCTCCCTTTTCTCGGCATTGGGTGGGTGGGAAGTGAGCCTTTGTCACATTGGTTTTACTTGGCATTTTGCCAAAGTATTCAGACCAAAATGCTTGCATACAAGGAACATTTTATGAGATAGTGTTACAAGCCTTGCTATATTCAAGATAAATGTCACCTGTGTCCACAGATCTAGTTTTTTATCACCGGGGTAATCAGGTCAAATATTAGGTGAATTGACTGCCTCCAATCACTTCATTCCTGAGGCCTGAAATGTGATCCCATGTTTTTCCTTGGCACCAAAGTGAAGCCAATTCATGCCCGTATTTTCTGCATTTGTTCCTTTTGAACTTCAAAGATGCATGCAACATTTTCTTTCCAGCAGTGGTTGGATGTCTCCCTCAGTCTCCTCAACTTGGGAAAAAGTGTCTGTGACACAGCTATTTCAAGAAAGCTTTGCCCACTTTGCTGTCCTGATGAATGGTCTGCAGCGTGCTCCTGACTTGACATCACATTTAGTGGCCTATCCTCTACCTCTGAAACACAATCTCTCAGCCTGTATTTGGTAAATCCCATGGAGGAGCCTTACACACCCAAGTGATCCTTCATGTCCTGTAATATTGATATAGTGTTGTAGCTGCGTGTGGAACTTTAGTCCCTACTGTTTGCATCCCAGGCTGAGAGCATTCTATATACACATTTGAGGTAGATGACCCTCTGTCCTGTTTCATCACTCTGTGTTCCCATCATCCTGCAACCTGCTCCATTTAACCAGTCAGGACCTTCCCCTCTTGACTGTGGGTCACATAATCACAGAATACGTTGAGTTGGAAGGGACCCACAAGGATCACTGAATCCAACTTCTAGCCTTGCATAGGACCATCCCCAAGTCACACCATGTGCCTGAGGGTATTGTTCAAGCAGTGCTTCAACTCTGTCAACCTTGTGCTGTGACCACTTCACTGAGGAGCCTGTTCTAGCACCCAACCACCTTCTGGGTGATGAACCTTTTTCTAGTATCCAACCTAAACCGCCCTTGACACAACTTCAGGCCACTCCCTCGGGTTCTGTCACTGGTCACCATAGAGAAGACATCAGTGTCTACCCCTCATCTTCCCCTCATTAGGAAGTTGTAACTTCAATGAGGTCTCCCCTCGGTTTCCTCTTCTCCAGGCCGAATAGACCAAGTGCCCTCAGCCACTCCTCATAAAGCTTCCTCTCAAGGCCCTTCACCATCTTCGTTGCCCTCCTTTGCACACTCTCAAATGACTTAATAACTTTCCTATATTTTGGTGCCCCAAACTGCACACAATATTCAAGGTGAGATAGCACCAGTGCAGAGTAGAATTGACCCACAAGATCCATGCACTGGTCTCCAAACCTCCAAACCCTCTCCCCCTCATTTATAGAAGGGTGACACTATCTACTCTTCACATCCTGTAGCATAAATCTGGTCCTTCTCTCAGAATCAGGTTTCCCTGACACCAGAAGGTCCTTCTCATACGCAGAGCACAGACATTGTTGCATAAACAGTTAATTAACTAGTTGCACTAGTTGCACTAGTGGCAGCCACAAAACAGGAGCTGCCTGGTGGAAACACAGCTCCTTGTCATACGGGTAACAAAACCATGATGTATGCAGTACAGAGTTACTGCTGTCTACTTAAAACACATTCACAATGAAATCTAGCTAGCATCTATGTCTGGAAAACTTTTTAGGCAGTAACTATTTTTGATTGTTGCTAAAACAAGAAAATACTGTAAAGTTCAGATGTAATGGAAGTGACTCATGAAACAGACTGGCTATGGACTTGCTGCTACAAGTAAATTTTCAGATAGACTAAAGAATGACAAAAAATTTTTCAATATCTGCTGCTTACAACAGTATGAAATGTTCAAAATACTAACAATTGCAACATTTCACAAAGAAATAGGTACCTTACGTTACATTTACATTTTCTTTGTATAATTAGAGATAGTAACTTTTTTTCCCATCAAAATTGCTTTCACTGGAGGAAAAATTTTAGAAATGAGCTGCTTACAGTAAATTACTAGCTTAAAGCTGATGGCAAATATTTTGAAGAAAAAAACATGTCTATTTTCCCCTGAAAGTAAATTCAAATCAAAAGACAAATAATAAAAAATTAGAGAAATTAGCCTCTTGAGGGGAAAAGGTAACTATGAAATGAATCTCTTGGAACAGAAATAATACTGCATACCAAACACATTCTAAAGTTTATCAAGTATATCTGGTACAGCTTGAATTTCTGCATAGCATTCATCACAAGTATACTTACAGTTTTGCTTTCCACCTGTAGTGGTAGTAACCAAAACTGCCCTTTTATATAAGACAAAATCTTTATGTTTTCAACTACTTTTCAACTAGTTTTGTGCTTTGGCAACTTTGAAAATAGAGTGTTTTTCTCATACAAACATAGAGAAGAAGAAACTAACCATTTGTGACCAACAGAGAATTTTAAGTTGGGTAGTAGAATATAATTTACTGCATCTGATACATAAATACGATGAAGCACTCTCCTTGGAATGCTTTTGTTATCATGTATTCCTACCTTCCTCGTTTTGCACACAGGCACCAAATTCTCTTTCCTTTATCTCTCTCTCTCTCTCTGTGTCTCTGTCTCTCTCTCTCTCTCTGTGTCTCTCTCACAGAATTGCAGAATGTTGGAATTTGGAAGGAACGTCTGGAGATAATCTGAGTTTTTAATATCTCCAGAAAGGGAGAGTCCACAAACTCTCTGGGCAATTGGTGCCAGTGTTCTGTCACCTGCAGAGTAAAAAAGTTTTTTCTCATATTCATATGGAATTTTCTGTGTTTCAGTTTGTGCCCACTGCCCCTTGTCCTGTCACTGGGCACCACTGAGGACAATCTGGTGCAATTCTTTTGACACCCACCCTTAAGATACCTGTGCACTGATGAGGTCCCCTCTCAGTCATCTCTTCTTGAGGCTGAACAGGCCCAGCTCCCTCAGCCTTTCTGTGTAAGAGAGATGCTTCAGTCCCCAAATCATCTTTGTAGCCTAATCAGTCCCCTAATCATCTTTGGTGCCTGTGTGCAAAACTGGACCTCTCTAGTAGTTTCCTATCTCTCTTGTCCTGAGGATCCCAGAACTGGACACAGTACTCCAGATGTGGCTGAACTAGGGCTGAGAAGAGAGGGGGACCACCTCCCTTGACCTGCTGGCTGTGCTCTTCCTAAAGCGCTCCAGGATACCACTGGCCCTCTTGGCCACAAGGATACACTTCTGGCTCATGGACAGGCTTGCTGCCCACCAGGACTACCACGAAGTTCTCCACAGAGCTGCTTTTCTCTACATATACAGAGTTGAACAAGGGAGCTAGCCATGTTTTTCCTCAGTTGAGCCAAGAGAGACACAGGTGTAATATCAGGAAACAATCACTTACAGTCTGTAAAGGGACAGTAGAGAATGAGCTGCTAATTTTAGATGAGGAAATTTCATCTCAGTATAAAGAAAATCTGTTCTTCATTGTGGGGATGTTTTAGTAATTTAAAAATAAATTGTTACTTTAACTTACTAGAAAAAAAGTCATAATTCCCTCCTTACTTTGCCTACTTAAATTTATGACAGGTGTTCATTTTTCATTTATTCTCTCTTTAATTTTGCTCTATGAAAACAGAAACCTAACTAGCAAAGTAGTGACAGCAGCATAAAAACGCCAATTGATAGAGAAATAAGATATGACTTTTCAAAAGAGAAACAAGCTCTAGAATTTAATTTGGGATTGGAAAAACTGAAATCACACAGGAATAGATTTAGAAAGATATGCAATCTTGCCAATTTTAAGACAAGTTCTGAAAAAGAAATAGAAGTATCTCTTTACTTGGGTATTCCCAATATTCATGATATTTGAGCTAACCTTACAGGTTTTGAGTACAAACCACCTTGTAACCTGTTGCTGCAGGCATAGTTCCCTGGCTAATTCAGTCTCTTTCAATTTGCTGACTGGCAGGACAAACAAATCCTGATCAGGATGGCAGCACTAGAAGTAAGAAGCTATAAAACTAAATGAAAGCACTATTTGAATCAACCACTTCCAACAAGTTACTTGGTGTTGTAGTTTGGAATTATGTCAATTCTCTCCCCTGCCACTAACTGCCCATGCCATTAGTTAACAAAAAGAAGTAGTTAACTGCTACCATCTTCTTCTCGATTGGTTGGGTGGGGAGCAGGCTGTCTCTTTTGTTTTGGGGGACTTTTCCCATTCTTTTTTTCTTTTAGCTGGGCTGAACGCAGGAGCGGGGTGTGTATGTGTGCGCTGGGGTAGAGGAGAGGCCATTCTCTGGCTGCTCCCAGCTGTTCCTCGTTGCTGCTGGCTGCTGCTTCTTGGTGAGCCACTTCTTTTCTCCCTGCCACTGCTGTTGCTCCTGGTTTCAGCATTGGGGTCCCAGTCTCCATTCCAGTCTCACCGCCACCTGCAGTGTCATGACCGGCCCGCCCTGGCTGTAGCAACCCGAGACACTCTCCCAACCTGGGAAAGAGAGGTCGTGGCTGCTTTCTGGGACACACTGCAGTTCTCCATTTTCCAGCTTTCCTTCTTCGTTTGGGATAAGGAACACAGGGAGAGAGACAGAGTTCATCTGAGAGCTCACCATTGGTTTGTCTCGCTGGAGAGGGACTGGAAGCTCACCCTGCAGCCGGCCAGGCTGTGATACTGATACTGCCTATAACTTTTCTCCATGAGGAAATCTGCTGGTTTGGGGAGTTTTTGTTGGTTTTTTCTTGTGGTGTTGGGGAAGCAGTTTGCTCTGGTCTGTTTACAGTTATATCTATACCTACATATATATATATATATATAAGTTAAGAACAGTTATCCTTCTTGTATCCATTTTTCTGATAAAGTTCCTTTTCTTAAATTTGATAAAGAGTGGCGTGATCATTGAGGAGGAAACACCCTCCTCAGCTTGTGAGTAAATATTTTGGTTTTTCCCCTCAAACCAAGACACTTGGGCAGATCAAAACTTTTTTGCCATGTACTCTTCAAAAACATAATGCTCATTTTCTATAAACTGAACAAAAGTAATTCTTCTTCCTGTTAATATTCAGATATAAATACATAATACCTCATGCAGTTTTATTCCTGAGGGAACAGTTTTTACACATAATATTTAATAGTGGCTGTATAATTACTTCTGCAGAAGAACATTTCAAAAATACTATGAACAATGGTCTGTGTGATGCTGTGTACATTTTAATAACTTTTTGTCTGAATTCTAGGGATAAGCAATGTCAGAGCACTGAAGAACAGAATCGAATGCAGAGACTTCATTAATAGATCAGTGTTTCAAACCTACTTTAAGTGAAACATAACTGAAAATTAACACATGATGGCAGTCATTGAAAGGTATGAAATGGATTAGTTGTCAGTCAAGTCAATAAGGAACTTTCAAGATTTAAAAAAAATCATAACATTGCACGCACTTGGCAATGTAAAGTAATTGCGTTTTGACTATCTGACATTTTTTTGCCACAGATTCTCTCACTGAAGACAGCAGATAGATAAGCTGTTATACTGTTTGAATATTTTGATGTTATCTTTTTATGTCTAATAGATAACAATGGACTCAATTTCAGATATTTGGAAGTTTTTTAACCAATACAGGTGTTAAACATTTTGGGGCAGAGACATTCCTTTGCTTGTGCAATATATGCCAATGACTGAAAATAATTCATAGTACAGGGCTAAATCCCAGTAGCTGTGAGAACACAAAAAGTCTCTAGTAAAAGTAATAGAGATAAAAAAAAAAAATAGAAATAACAATATTGTTTTCCTTCAGAAATATAAGATACTGTGCTTTTAGAAAACAGTGGGATTCCACAGTCCTGTATAATCCCCAAGAGAATAAAAATTATTACTGATATTTAGGGGATGAGTAAGGTTTTCACCCAATTTGATTTGTTGGTGAACTGGATTAAGAGATGAATGGACATCCAGAAGAAAATATACCAATATTGTCCAAACAGGAGGTTTGCTTGGTTTTGTGCTTGTGTTTAACAATTCGTGTGGAATAATATTGAAGTTGCTAGAGCTATACATGGTAATGAGTGATTACCTATAGTTAATCTAAGTCTCATCACTGGTCACTAGAAATGTGAAATATAGAATTCTATTGTAAAATACCTATCAAAAACAGATGGGCAAGAGTGAAGTGCGCAATACACCATATTTTTAATAGAATTTAAGTGTAAAGCGAAGTGTGTCTTAGAAGTGATGCAATTTTTTATATACCAGACACTATTGACAGCTCAGGGTGGCCTGTCATGACATGATGGAAAAGTTGTGTGTATAGCCCAAAGTTTTCTGGATAGCACTGTCTTTAAAAAATACTATATTTCTCTTGAGGGCATCATTAAAATGAGGTTTCCAAAGTCTTTTAGATGAGTGTCTCAAAACCATGATCTTACTCTCATGAAGCAAAGCTATAAGAATATGCAGTATGACTCTCTAGGGGGAAAAGAGAGCGGCTACTAGGGCAGAGCTTTAAATTTTTGAATTATTACTGTTAAGTCTGCTATACTGAAGTTTAATTTCACATGTTTAGTTCTCATTAAATTTGTCATTCAGAGCTATTGTCTGGCAACATAAATATGCTTGTTTTCTGTTTTTCAGATTTTGTCACAAGATGTTATATATACCATAAAACAAAATAGTAATTTCTAAATATGTCTCTGTAGATAGAATATTGCAGTCTGCATATATCTCTGCAAGTCTAGTCTAGATCAGTTCTTAGACAGACTGTAGAAGTAAAAAGATCTTACCCACATCACTAATTTTCTTTAGTTGAGCAAATTTGGTTTTCTTATGAGGAAATAAATATATTAGAACTAAGTTGAAATATAAAGAAATGTTTCACGGTTTTAATTTTTTGCTTGCACATTTCTTGTGAATGTATCTATGAAATCACACTAAAGGGCGCAGCATGAAGAGGATGTGCTGTCAGGTGGACATTTGAAAGAAAACTGAAGGACTTTTTATTTTGTTCTCTTTTTATGCTCTACTACATGATTTAAAGAGACTCAGAATTTTTTTTCTGTGTTTAGATCATCACAACCGCAATTATAATATGCAATCAGATTAAATATCATCATTTTGTCTACACAATATAGTTGACAGTGATCAATATGATGCACACACATTTAGTAGTCGGAATATTAGAAGTATTAATAGAACTACTTTTTAGATTTTAATGAGTTTGGGGAAGAACGACTTAAACCGTACTTTTTTATATTATGGTTCCTGTTTCTCCTGAAAATGGCATAGTTCTCAGACAGTTGTAAATTCAATAATCTTTTTCAAGTATTCCTAGTAAATATTAACAGAATATTATTGGGGAATGAAAGTCACTAATAGTAATTATTGTTAATATAAGTGTGGTCAAGAAATCTCCATCCTTGAAGATACTCAAAAATCATCTACTGACCCTGCCTGATCAGAGTGGTTGGACAATATGACATCCAGAGGTTCCTTTCAATCTCAAATATCCTATGGTCCTGTAAAAAAGTAGTGAAACATTGCCAGTGTAAGGACAGTTGCACAGTATTACTCACTTTTATACTTACTGTAACTGACAAAAGAGAAACTGAGAAAAAGAAGAGGAATCAAGACTACAGGAAATTAAAAGAAAATTAGTAGAATATGTACATTCCAATGGCCCCTCACTGATCTTTTGTGTGTGAATTTATCTAATTTTTTTGAATCTCTTTTTACTTCTGAAATCCAGTGTCTGCTCTAGTGATGAACTAATGACATATCACAGGTTACCTTGAAATAATATCTATGCAAAACTGATTGTGCTTTCTGAAGGACAACACTATGAAATGTCCTGAAACTTCATACCCTATAAGAGGTGGTAACTTTTGAAGAAAATTGCAAGCATAAGACACTTGTTTAACTCAAAATGCCTAACGGTGTCAAGAAAAGTGACTACCACGCTAGCTGTCACTGAAATACCATTTTGAAGGTAAGTGCTTTCAAATGTTACCGTATATGTATGGCCAAACTTCACAAACAAAGATTTGGGAGGGCTCTCCCCATGTGGGTGTGCCCTTCCGGCCTGCGCAGTGGATTTTTTAGGTGAGGCACAGTGAGTGCAGAACTGGCCCCACCATTTAAGTCCTAAGGTCCACTTGCCACAGCCGAGCAAGCTTGGACAGTGACAGGGAAGTCCTCAGGACTATCTCCAACACCTGGTACTAGCCGGGGCTGACCCTGCTCAGCATCCGAGATCTGATGGGATTGGATAGCAGGGAGGCATTGAATTACCAGGGGACAATCCCCACTGAGACTCGAATTCAGGTCCTTGGGTTTCAGAGTCCAGAGGTCTCTCCTTTTG
>JAWWEV010000214.1:0-19720 GCA_035583235.1 Hafferia zeledoni
CTGGAATCGTGGGGGTGACACCGGGGTGGGGGTGGGGTGTGGGGGTTAGGGTGGGTTAGGGCGGGGAGTGTCAGGGGGAGAGGGTTGGCATCGAGACAGGGCGGTGCTGGGACTGAGGGGGACACTGGGATAGACAGGGGGAGAGGGTTGGGGTTGGGACAGAAGGGAACTGGGAGCAGGGGGTGGGCTGGGATGGGGAGAGGGTTGGGGTGGGGGGCAGGGGGCACCGGGATGGGCTGAGGAGGGGGCTGGGGGAGAGTGAGCCAGGGTGGTGGATGTGGGAGTGGGGTTTGGGGGTTTGGGGTGAGGATGGGGAAGCCGAGGGTCAGGGAAGGAGCTTGGAGGTCTGGCCAGGGGTGGTGGGAGGTCCTGAGTAAGGGGGCTGGGGGCACCTCTGTGAGTGGGTGATTTGGGGGGTCGTGGGGCCACAGAGCAGGTTGGGCTGGGAATATTTGGTAATTTGGGTTGAGGTGATTCCTGAGGTGGGATTGGGGGGCCACAGGGGGCTTTGGGCCAATGGTCCCAGTGACCCCTGAGCTCCCAGTTTCCCATACAGGGGCTGAGCCCCCCCAGTGAATTTGGGAGGCCTGAACTGGATGATCCTTATGGGCCTTTCCAACCCAAACCATTCCATGATTCTGTGGAATCCAGGCCTTTTTGAACTTCAGAATCCACTTTAGTTTGGAAAACGGGGACCCAGAAATGATCCTTCACGTTCAGCTTTTGCTACTATAAAGGAAAGAAGAAAGGTTTTTTCTTTGGAATTCCAGCTCCCACAAATTGTGATTTCCCACCTTATCCTGTGTTCCAATTTTGCCATGTTGGGTGGGAATTAGCACAGGGAATGAATTGGTAGCTCCTTAGTAATTTGCTTCTCAGCAATTAGCATCTGCTCCTGGGGTTTTCCTGCTGCTTTCCCAGGTGTAAGTATGGATTTTGTTGGATTCACTGCCCCCTGACAGGAGCACAAGATCAGAATCCCTTCTGGGGTGTTTAATGCTCGTGTAGCACCCAGTTTCCTTGGATTAATGATGGGGATTCATCCTTGGGATTAATTATTCAGGGTCATATTGGAAGTGCTGGTCATTGGGGTTTGTTGGAGAGGGGAACAGGGAATGGTGGATGTTGGTCAGAAAAACAGGGAATGGTGGATGTTGGTCAGAAAAACAGGGAATGGTGGATTTGGGTGAGGGAAACGGAATGAGGGCACGTGGAGTGTTGGGATGGGCAGGGAATGGCATGGACAGTCCCTGCTCTCCCCTCACCTCGTGCTGGCAAGAGGGACCCCCTAAACTCCATCCTTTTCCCTTTTTTCCAGCCATGTTACCTGCGGGATTGGGAGATGCAGGTGCACTTCAAAATCCATGGACAGGGCAAGAAGAACCTGAACGGGGATGGCTTTGCCATCTGGTACACCAAGGACAGGATGCAGCCAGGTAAAATCGTGTGGGAAGGGGCAGGGGGTGCCTTGGAGCAACCTGGGCTCATGGAAAAGGTCCCTGAGTGTGGCAGGGATGGGACTGGATGGTCCTTAAGGTCCTGTCCAAGCCAAACCGCTCCATGAGGAGGAGGAACAAACCCTACCTGGCTTTCCCAGCCTTATCCCAAGGTCTCTTCTTCTTGCTAGGACCTGTGTTTGGGAGCAAGGATAACTTCCTGGGCCTGGGAGTGTTTGTGGACACTTATCCCAACGAGGAGAAGCAGCAGGAGGTGAGCAGGGAGGGAAGAACGGGATGGATCATGCCAAGGTTACAGACACAGCTCTTCTTTGGAGGCATACACTCAGCCCAGCTCTTCCTCCCTCTCCTTTTCCTCACAGTTGGATTTAGTTCTTCCTAAGGGAAGGTTGGAGAAGCTGGGAGTGGTTTTGTGGGAAACTTTTTGCCAGAGAAGAGGATTTTAGGACAGGAAAAGCCAAGTGATGGAACCACATTTGTGCTGGGGGCTCTGCTCTTGGAGGCTGCACCAGGAGCAGGGGCTGAGTAAACGTCGAGAGGAGCTGAGAAAACCTGGAACATGGACTGAGTAAACTTGGAGCAGAGGCTGAGAAAACCTAGAACAGGGACTGAGTAAACTTGGAGCAGGGACTGAGAAAACCTAGAATAGGGACTGAGAAAACCTGGAGCAGGGGCCGAGAAAACCTGGGGCAGGGGCTGAGAAAACCTGGGGCAGGGGCTGAGTGAACTGGAGCAGGGGCTGAGAAAACCTGGAGCAGGGGCTGAGGAGCCTTTCCCTGCTCTCAGGTGTCTCCCAGAAAGTTGTAAAGGGCCTTGTGTTCCTGATGGTTATTGGGGGTTTGGTGTCATTCCTGTGGAAAAGGAAGTGTAGAGGTGGAGAAACCTGGGCTATTCCCACCTTGTTACAGAGTCATGGAATCCTGGAATGGTTGGGAGGGACCTTGAAGCCCCCCCAGCACCACCCCCTGCCATGGGCAGGGACACCTACTATTCCAGGTTGCTCCAGCTTGGCCTTGGACACTCCCAGGGATCCAGGAGCATCCACAGCCTCTCTGGGCAACCTGTTGCTGGAAACTTCCATCCATCCAAACTCAAAGTTGGATCTTTTCCTGATTCCAATCTCCCCTAAATCCCAGGGGATATTTCTCCTCACTGTCTGCATTTTAGGACCTTGAGGAATACTCGACTTTTATCCCAACCCCCAAACTTGGCTCTGGCGCAGGGATGGACTTTGTGCTGGGAAAAGCCTTTCCAAGCCCTGTGATTAGCAGGGTGTTGGATGGATCCTTGGATTTGCAGGGTGGCAGCTCTGCTTTTATGGAATAAAGGGACGCACAACAGGTCTTTAATTAGAGGGGATAATTAGCGGAATGTGGGTGACACGGAGCAGGAGCTAGAGGGGGTCAAGCACCAAGAAAAGCTGTTCCTGTGGATTCACAGCTGCTCATTCTGACCTCTGAAAGGACAAAAAGAAGGATTTTATTCCTAAGGGAAGCTTGCCTGGGGTTCCCTGAGGGGCTGTGGTGGCTCCATCCGTGGCCTCGCCCTCTGGCGCCATCCCCCGTGGGGCGTTCTGGGATGTGGCACTGCCCCTTGCCCTGTGCCAGCCCTGGTAAGGTGTGGGGCACTCCAGGAGAAGCTTTCCCGGGATGCAGGGCCCTGCTGGGCTCTGCCCTGTGACTCTTGCTCTGTACTCTCTCCTGCTTTGCGCTCATTCCGGAGGGCAGGCTCAGAAGAGGAGGTACAGCCCAGGAAACCAGGTACGGGCTCCTGCTGTCACCTCTCGCGGTCCAGGGGCAAGGAATTCCCTCCCAGGGGCTCCAGGAATCCCTCTGGGAGCCTGGGGGTGCTGCATGGAATGTGTGCTCTGACCTGGATCCCTGGGAGCTGAGACTGTGCCTCAGGCATGGAGCCGGTCCTGATGGTGTTGTGTGGATCAGATTATTTGGGATGGAGGAATCTGGGGGCAGGGATGGAATGGGGTCGTGCCAGCGATTCTTGAGCAGTTTCTTGGGGAGTGAAGGAATGTGAGATCCATGGAGTTGGAGAGGATTGTGCTGGTGTCTTGTTGAGGCGGATTCCTGGGGGTGAAGGAGTTTAGGGAAAGGATCAGACTGGTGATTCTTGAGGCAAATTTTCGCTGGTGATGGGGATGGAGCAGAGTCATGATGACCAGATTCTGAGAGAGCAAAGGGGTTTGGGATCCATGAAGATGGAGTGAGGTCATGCCAGTGTTGTGTTGGGCAGATCATTGGTGGTGAAGGAGCTTGAGATCTGTGGGGACGGAGCAGGGCTGTGCTGGTGTCATGTTGAGGCAGATTTTGAGTTGGGGAAGGAGTTGGGGTCTGGCGTGGAGTGGGATCATGTTGAGCAGGTTCTTGGGGAGTGAAGAAGTTCGGGGTCTAGGATGGAGTGGGGTCATGCTGGTATCTTGTTGGGGCAGTTTGCTGGGGAGTGAAGGAGTTTGGGGTCCTTGGGAATGGAGTGGGATTGTGTTGGGGTGAAGGAGATTGGGGTCTCTGGGGACAGAGCAACATCATGCTGGGCAGATTCTTGGGAGCAAAGGAGTTCTGGGTCTGTTGGGATGGAGAGGATCACACTGGTGACTGTTGAAGCAGATTTTTGGGGGGAAGGAGTTTGGGTTCCCTGGGAATGGAGCAGGATTGTGTTGGTCTCTTGTTGAGCAAATTATTTGGAATTAAGGAATTTGGGGTCAGGGATGGAGAAGGGTCATGCCGCTGTCTCATTGGGCAGATTCTTGAGGGTGAAGGAGTTTGGGATCCATGGTGGTGGAGCAGAGTCATAATGAGAAGATGTTTGGGGAGTGAAGGAGTTTGGGGATGGGGCAGAGTTGTCTTGAGAAGATTCTTGGGGAGTGATAGAGCAGGGCTGTGCTGGTGTCTTGTGCAGTAGATTCTTGGGGGTGGAGGGATTTGGGGTCCCTGGGGTTGAGGTGGGCTCATGGTGGTGATTGTCAAGGGAAGGAGTTTGGGGTCAAGGATGGAGCAGGATTGTGTTGAGCAGATTCTTGGGGAGCAAAGGAGTTTGGCATCCTTGGGAATGTCGTGGAATTGCATTGGTGTCTCATTGAGCAGATTGTTGGCAGTGAAGGAGTCTGAGGTCAGGGACAGGGCAGGGCAGTCCTGGTGTCCTGCTGAGCAGATCTGTGGGGTGACCAAGCTCAGGCCCAGGGGCTGCTGTGGCCGTTGGCCCTGGAGGGGCCCTGGGGGGCAGAGTCTCTGTGGGAGCCTGGCTGAGTGTGCTCCCCTGGCAGAGGGTGTTCCCCTACATCTCGGCCATGGTGAACAACGGCTCCCTCACGTACGACCATGACCGCGATGGGCGCCCCACAGAGCTGGGGGGCTGCACCGCCATGGTGCGCAACCTGCCCCACGACACCTTCCTGGTCATCCGCTACGTCAAGAGGCGGCTCACGGTGAGTGCTGCCTGCCCTGGGGGCACCTGGGGGTCCCCACAGGGCTCAGGGGTCACCACGGGGCTCAGGGTGTCCCCACAGGGCTCAGAAGGTCCCCACAGTGCTCAGGGGGTCCCTACAGGGCTCAGGGGGTCCCCACGGGGCTCAGGGGGTCCCCTCAGGGCTCAGAGGTCCCCATGGGGCTGTGGGGGTCCCCTCAGGGGGTCCCCATGGGGCTCTGAGGGCCCCCTCGGTGCTCAGGGGCTGCTCCTCCCTCAGGTGTTGATCGACATCGACGGGAAGCATGAGTGGAGGGACTGCATCGACGTGCCGGGCGTGCGCCTGCCCCGCGGGTACTACTTTGGCACGTCCTCAGTCACTGGTGACCTCTCAGGTAGTGCCGGTGCTCTGGGGTGTTCCCCAAGGGCTGCAGTGGCTCTGGGGGCTGCAGGGCCTTACAGGGGTGGGAGCCTTGGCTTGGGTCATGCAGCAACCTCTGAGGGACCTCAGACATTGTCCAGGCAGCACTTCCCACAAGATCCCTGTGGATTCCCAGCCCAGCTCAGCCACACTCACCTTGGGAGGAGTAAAACCAGGACGAGCATGGAGTAAAACCAGGATTGGCATGGAGTGACAGCGCCTGTCCTCTCCTGCTGTCCCAGGCAGCTGTGGCAGCTCCAGGTGGCTGCGGGTTTTATGGAAGCATTTGAGGACCTGTCCGTGCTTTGAGGACCCTGGAGGTGGGACTGGGACCCTTGGTTTGGATCTGGGGTCCCAAGGTTTTGTCCAGGCAGCACTTCCTACTTCCCTTGAGCTCCCTGTGGATCCCTGTCCACGCTCACCTTGGGAGGAGTAAAAGCAGGATGACCATGGAGTAAAACCTGCTCCTAGTGCTAAGCCAAGCACTAAGCCTGGAATAAAACCCAGTCCTAGTGCTGGGTTATCCTGAGGGCAGGAGCTGCCCCCAGGTATCACAACCTGCTCCCTCCTGCTCCCTGGCTCCATCCTGGCAGTGTTTCCATTTGGATTTCTCAGTAATCACCCACCTGGGAATGGCTTTATGGAGCACTAAACCTTTCTCTTTCCTCACCAATCCCTCCTCGGGGTGCCCTGAGCCCAACCCAGCCCCTGTTCCTCTTCCAGAAGTTTTAAGCCCAATTTTAGTTCTGCCCCTACAAAAGTTCATTCCTGGGCCCACTGTTGGCTCCAACAAAATTCCTTTTCTCTCCCAGATCCCTGCCCAGTGCCTGGGGATGAAGCATTCCCACGTGCTGACACATTCCTTTGGATTTCCAAGTGGCTTCAAGTCCCAGTTTGGGATAGTTTTAGTTTTTATGTCTCTTTAAAGCTTCCTGCTGGCAGTGGGTCCCCTTGGGGAGGGAGAACCAGCACCTTTGCTCCAAGGATAACATCCCACAGAGCTTCCCATGGCATTCCAACGCCTGGCCAGAGCCTTGGGAAGGGGTGACCCCTCAGGACATCTCAGTTTCCCTCTCCTTGCAGACAACCATGACATCATCTCGCTGAAGCTGTACCAGCTGACGGTGGAGCGCTCGCCGGAGGAGGAGAAGCGGGACAGGGAGGTGTTCCTGCCCGTCGTGGACAACCTGAAACTGCCGGGAAGTGAGTGGGAGGCTCTGGCTCCACCCTGGGCAGGGCGGGCTGGGAGGGGCTGGGGGGCACCCAGAAGGGGAAAAATGAGCCTGGATTCTGGGGGGTCCCCACCAATAAGGGTCCATCCACCAGTCTGGACTGGGTGGGAATTTGGGTCTGGAAGGGAGATGGGTCTTGTCCCATCCTGAAATCCCACCATGAACTCCTGGTGTGCCCTGAGGTCCTGGGACCCAAAGTTTTGGGAGTCTGAAGCCTGGGCTGGGATGGGCCCGGCCAGGGGATATTGGGTGAAAGCACCTGGAGAAGGGAAATCTCGCTGGTTTGGGGCTCTCTCCAGGACCTCACAGGGTTTTCCCTCCCCTCTCTCCCAGTGGAAGCTCCTCTGGAGCCCATGAGTGGCCTGGCCCTGTTCCTGATTGTGTTCTTCTCGCTGGTCGCCATCGTCTTTGCCATCGTCATCGGCATCATTGTCTACAACAAGTGGCAGGAGCAGAGCCGGAAGCACTTCTACTGACTCGGGAGCCCCTGGAACGGCCCATTCCCGGGCTTTGCCAGCCTCATCCTGACTCCCACCCATCCCAGAATGGCCTGAAGGGCAGACCCTCGTGGTGGGGACCCCGAAATCCCAGCAGGAGCAGCTGCTGTTCACTGTGGGCTCCGGAGCTCCCGTTGGGAGCGGGTGTGCCATGGAGGGGCAGCCGAGTCCTGAGGGGGCTTGGGAATGGCTTGGGAAGGTGGACGTTCAGGGAGTCCCAGCATGGAGGCTGTGACATCCCAGCTCAGGGATGCAGCGATGGGATCACCCTCAATCCTCACTGGATTCCTGCTGGAACAACCCTTCGTCCCAAGTGATATCAGTGCCAGGAGAGACTTTTCAAGCTCTTCATCCCACTCCAGCTGCTCCCCACGTGGAGACCAGCCTGCTTTGCCTTGCTGGAGTGCCCCACATGCCCCTCTGGGTGCCAAAGTTTGGTGTTTGGAGCCAGATGCCGCTGGTTCTCGAGCAGTTTTCCCAGTGGGATGAGCTGGGAAGCTGCAGCCCCCTCCCCACATCTCGTGCCGTATTCCTGCTGCCTCCTGCATGTCGTGTCCTGGCCCTGGGGCTCTGCATCCTGAGGCCTTCCAGGAGCTGTTCTCAAGCCTCTGGAGGTGATTCCTGAGCTGGAGCTCCTGCTGCCTGCTGGGAGTTGGGGTCATTCCTACCTCAGTGACTGCTTTGGGCAAGGATTTCTCCAGAGGGTCCCTCATCCCTGGACACCCAGCGGTCCCCGGAGAGACCCAGGAGAGGGAAGTGCTGGATCAGTGGGGCTCTGGCTCTGGGAATGTGAAGATGGCAGCCCCCTCCTTGCCAGGTTCGGTGGGATCCAAACAGCCCTGTTGTTTTCCAGGACATTCCCACCCAGGACAGATTCCCAGGGGGCTCTCGATGGGACCTGAACCAGGGGGCACACGTGTCTGGGGTCTTTTAGGTCACCAGGGGCGGTGGGAACTGTTCTCCAAGTGCCCAGAGGGTGGTTGTGGCATGGAAAAGGAGAGTTTTCCTGGTGTTCTGCCTTGTTTTTGCCTGATCAGGATGGAATTGTGTGGCCTCTCCCTGGAGCTGTAAGTGGTGTCTTGGAATAAACACTGGGGGGGGTGTGTGGGGGTGTGATGTCACTGTGGTCCCTGTCACTGCTGGGGCCCCTGGATGTGCCATTTCCTCCCCCAAATGATCCCCTTGAGTGTCAGCTGCGAGCTGTGTCCTGGTGCTTGGGAATCATGGGATGGTTTGTGTTGGAAGGGACCTCAAAGCCCATCCAGTGCCACCCCTGCCATGGGCAGGAACACTGTCCACTGACTCAGGGTGCTCCAGCCTGGCCTTGGCCACTTACGGGGATGGGACAGCCACAGCTCCTCTGGGCAACCTGTGCCAGTGTCCCAACCTCTCCTGAACAGAGCTGGCTGCGAGGGATGGACAGCAGGAGGAATTTCTCTCTGGAAATGATGGTCAGGCACTGGAAGGGGCTGCCCAGGGAGGGTTGGAGTGCCCATCCCTGGAAGTGTCCAAGGAACGCTTGGAGGTGGCACTCAGTTCTCAGGGCTGGGTTACAGGGATGGACTCGATGATCCCAGAGCGCTTTTCCACCCTCGGTCATTGCGGGATTCTGGGATTTTGTGACAAGCGGGGCAGCTCTGGCGGCTCCTCCTTTTCCTCCTGCTCCTCCTGCGGGGCCGGTGCCACCCGCAGCACCCCTCACGTGGCCGGGAATTGGGGGTGATCCCCATGGAGGGACCCAGGCCGGGAGGTTCGGGGGGTCCCTCCGAGCGCCCCCTTTGGTGCTCCCGACCGTTATCCTGCCGCGCACGCGCTTTGCGGCCGCCAGTTCAAACTGGGCGGTGGGCGGGGCGGACCGAGCGCCCATTGGTCGCTACGACAGGGGGTGGGCGTGGCCGCGGCGGGCGGGCGCGCGCGATCCCCTCACGGCGTGATCGCGATCCCGATCCCGGTCGCGATCCCGATCGCCATTCCGGAGCCATGAGCGTGCACACCCCGCGCAGACCCCCCGGGGCGTCGCCGGCCCCGCGGGCCCCGGGCAGCTCCGGCACCCCCGTGCTGGCAGAGTGTCCCGGCAACGACGACGAGCGCGAGCGGCGGCAGCGCCGGCGCTCCAGGGCCGCGGACTCCTCGTTTGGCCTCGGCTCGCCGGCACCCAGGTACGGCCCGGGGGCGGCGGGGCCGGGGGGCAGCCGGGACCCACCCCCGGGCACAGGGACCCATCCGCGTGTCCTGCAGGCAGGAGGGCTGGCAGCTCCCGCAGTGGAGCAACGCGCAGATCTCGGAGCACTACGGCACCTGCATCCGCCTGTCCACCGAAAACGTGAGTGCTGCGCGGGCACGGCCCGGTACCCTCCACACCCATCCCCGGTACCCTCCGCACCGGGGGGTTACACACCATCCCCAGCACTCTCCACACCGGGGCCCGGTACCCTCCACACTGGGGGTTACACATCATCCCCCGCTGGGATTGCAGACCTTGAGCTTGGCATGGTTATTCACTGAATCGCGGAAGGTGTCAGTGGGTCACTGCTCCAGCCTCCTGCTCCAGTAGGGCCATCCCAGAGCTCATGGCACAGGGCTGTGTCCAGGTGGTTCTGGAATATCTGAGATTATAGTGACATATTAATGGTTTGCCCCTGGAAAGGCACAAATCACAGACCCACAGGATGGGATCAGGTGGAAGGGATGACAGTGGGGTGTCTGGTCCAGCCTCACTGCTCCAGCAGGGCCATCCCAGAGCTCATGGCACAGGGTTGTGTCCAGTGGCTCTGGAATATTACAAATTACAGTGACATATTAATTGTTTGTTCCTGGAAAAGCACAAGTCACAGACCCAGAGGATGTCTAAGGCTGGAAGGGACCACAGAAGGGACCTCAAGCGGGGCCATCCCAGAGCTCATGGCACAGGGCTGTGTCCAGGTGGTTCTGGAATATCTGAGATTATAGTGACATGTTAATGGTTTGCCCCTGGAAAGGCACAAGTCACAGACCCACAGGATGGGTCAGGTTGAAGGGACCACAGTGGTCACTGGTCCCACTTTGCTGCCCCAGCAGGGCCATCCCAGAGCTCATGGCACAGGGCTGTGCCCAGGTGGGTCTGGAATATCTCCCTGGGGGGAGACTGCACAGACTCCCTGGGCAATGGGGCACTGAACAGGCTGCCCAGGGGGTGGTCATGGCCCCAGAGCTGCCAGAGCTCAGGGAGGGTTTGGACAGCAAGGGTGGGATTGTTGGGGCTGTGCAGGGCCAGGAGCTGGGGGGGTGATCCCTGGGGGTCCCTCTAGCCCAGGATATTCTGTGGCTCTGTGAGTCAGTGCTTGGTCACTGCACAGTGAAGAAATTCTCCATGTCCAGGTGGAACTTCCTGGGCAGCAGTTCCTGCCTGTTCCTCCTGTCCCAGTGCTGGGCACCCCGAGCAGAGCCTGGGCCAGCCTCTGACACCCCTTTGGATATTTACCCACATGGATGGGGTCCCCTCTCAGTGTCTCCTCTCAGGCTGAACAGCCCCAGCTCCCTCAGCCTTTCCTCACAGCAGAGAAGCTCCAGAGTCCTCCCCATCCCTGGAGCTCCAGGAGCTCCCTGTCCCTGCTGTCCTGGGAACCAGAGCTGGACCTAGCACTGCAGATGTGGCTCCCAGGGCTGAGCAGAGGGGCAGGAGCACCCCCTGACCTTCTGGGAATGCTCCTCCTGATGCCTCCACATCCCATTGGCCTCCCTGTCCCCAGGGCTTACTGCTGGTCAGGGACAGTTTGTTGTTCACCAGGACCCCCAGGTCCTTCCCAGTCCCTGCAGCCTGTGCTGGTGTCTAGGGCTGTTCCTGCCTGGCTGCAGGACCTGCATTTGCCCCCTTGAATTTCAGAAGGTTCTTCTCTGCCCATCTCTCCAAGCTCCTCCTCTTCCTCTTCCCTGAGCCAGCCGTGGGTTGTTGGTGCCCTCCCATCACCAACACACCTCACAGCCCCCCAGCCCATCCCTAAAGCACCCCGGGCTGTGGGCCCAGGCAGGAGAGGGGGTTGCTTGTCCTGGGGATTGGTCCTCAGCTGTGCTTTGTTACAGAAAATCACCACGAAAAATGCCTTTGGTTTGCACCTCATTGACTACATGACTGAGATCCTGAAGCAGAAGAACTCTGAGCTCACCAACTTCAAGGTGAGAGAAGTTTGTTTCCACCTGGTGCTTAATTTCCATCTGGATTTAGCCCAAATAATGCTTAGGTTAGGTGAGCTTGTTCCTGCCACCAAAAATCCCTGGAAGAGGCAGCACAGTCCCTTCTTGCAGGAGTTTAAGGCTCTGCATCCTTTTGTACCACAGAAATTAATCTCTGAATTCTCTCGGTTATGGTCCTTCAGAAGGAAATCTTGTTTAAAAGTAAGACTTGTTGATACTGAATGTTAAAACCAGGAACAAAACAAAGCTGGAAAAGAAAGGAAGTTCATGCTGGTCTGACTTTGATCCAGGATGGATCAGAATAAGAACTTGCCAAGGAAAAGACAAACTTTAATAGGTCACTAATGCTGGGAGGAAAAAATTGGATGAAGGGACAAGTGGCAGGACTTTTGATGTGATCCCTGGGCCAGCTGGTTGTGGGTTCGTGGAACTGAGGGAAGGGTGGGAAAGGCTTTAAGGAGGGGGCAGTTCCATCTTCCAGGGTCCGTGATGGGAAGAGGAACTTGGAATCTCCTGTTCTTCACCCTTTGACTTCATAATTTGGGAAAACAGAAAGATACCAATGGGGTGACCCTAAAGGAGGCACGAAGCAGAGGTGGGGGGAGACAGTTTTGCTTCTCCCCATTGCTTAATGTTGGCAACTTTGGCGGTATTTTAAAGTGTGATCCCAGAAGATGAAGCAAACAGGGAAACCACACCCTGGCCCCTCCCAGGGGGTCCTTTGGCTTCCAGAATAAATCCTTTTCCAGCTGTTCCCAGTTTTCCTTGTGATGCAGAGCTTTTAGGTCAGCCTTGTATCTTCTAGATGACACTTTTCCCTTTTCACCTGAGAATTCCCTGTCCCTTCTGGCAGTTAGCAGCGGGGACGTTGGATGCCAGTGCGAAGATCTACTCCGTGCGTGTGGACATGGTCCATGCAGACACCTACAAGGTCCTCGGGGGCCTGGGCAAGGACTCAGCACCTCCCAAGGACCTGGACAGCCCAGAGCAAGGTGGGCAATTCCCTTCTTTCCCCTTAAGCTGCTGCTTTTCCACCCAGGAACAGGAGGAACCTCAGTGCTCAGGGAATTTCGAAGTGCTTTGGGATTAATTCTTCCAGGGCTGGGACTTCCCAAATCAGTTTCCCTGGGTGTGTGAGCGGGGAGACCTGAGGTGAGAACCCCGATCTGTTCTTCAGTCCTGAATTCAGTGGTTTAGTCCAGGGTTTGGGTTTGGACACAAACCACAGTTGGTCTGATCTGGACCATTGACAACGAAAGGCTTTGCTGTGCTTTGCTCTGGAATAAATGGGCCAAACAGGGGCAATTTGTGACCAAATAGAGGTGATTTGTGGCCAAACAGCCAATAAAAACCAAGGCAGTATTCAGGCAATGCAACATTGGTGGTTCATGCCAGTAAATATGTGACTGAGGAGCTTCACTGTGTTTGTTGTACAAATTGAACTAAATGTTGTTCTATCCCTCCTTGGGGTATTTTAGCAAGTTTTTGAAGTGTGACTTGCACTTCTTTCCCTGTCAGAAGCTCCTGAGACTGTCAAGAAAGTTCAGCCCAAGAAAAAACAGTCCTTCAAAACCATCGAGCAGAACTTGAACAACATCAACGTGTCAGAGGCCAATCGCAGGTGTGAGGTGGGTTTGGGGATGTTCTGGGGGAGGGAGGGGGTGGCACCTCATCTCCCTCAGCTCTGCTTTCCTCATTGTTCCTCTCCTGGGTTCTGATGGTCACACATAGGTCTGGAATGTGCTGGTCCAGTAAAGGTGTGTCCTGTCCTGTCTGTGGGAGGGAGCTGAGAGGGCTCTTTCCTCTCTGAGAAAGATCATGAATTATGGGATGGGTTGGGTTGGGAGGGACCTTAAAGATCATGTCATTCCACCCCCTGCTATGGGCAGGGGCACCTCCCACTGTCTCAGGGTGCTCCAAGCCCCATCCAACCTGGCCTGGGACACTTCCAGGGATGGGGAGCAGATGTTTGGGTCTTTCTCCCATGGGATCTGTGCTTTGAAGTCTTTTGCCCCCTCCATCCCTTGATTCTCCACTTCCCTGCACTCCTGCAGGTGGATCCCATGTTCCAGAAAGCAGCAGCTGCCTTTGATGAGTGCAGCACTGCTGGGATTTTCCTCACGGGGCTGCGCTCCCAGAGCTTCCAGAGTGAACTCCTCTTTGAGTCCAGGATTGTGCCCCTGCCCTCCTCAGAGACCCTCCCACTGCCCAGCCTGGATCCCGTGACAGTGAAGGATTTAAAGTGTGAGTGTTGGGCCCATCCAGACCTTTCCATGCTTTCCATCTCCCAGATGAGCTCATTTTAGTCTCAGCTGCTTGTGCTGTGCTTTGGTCACTGCTTGGCTGCCCAGGGGCACCTGGGCTCTGATCCTGGCCCAGCTGAGACCTGCTGCTGGAAAAGCAGCACTTCAGGTGCTTGACCTTTGTAGTTTTTAGATCTCAACCTGTCACCCAGCCTCTGGCACAGCAGGTGTTGGTGTGAGCTGGGCAGGACTTAGTATTAGAGCTCCAGGTTAAGGACTGACCTTCTCCAAGGTGTGGAGCACAGGGATGGGACCAGATCCTGCCCTGGCAACATTCACAGTTATGCCCACTCAAGCTGGGGTGGGAATTGAAATCTCCCTTTTCTGATGATAAATGAGCTCTGCAGGGAGGAAGAGCTGCCCACAAATGTGGCTTTCAGATTAATTAATTAAGAAATCCTGCCTGGCACTTGCCTTTGCTGCTGCTGCTCCATCCTGGCTCAGATCCCTGCCTGTTGCTCTTTCCTCCTCCAGCCATGCTGGCCCAGTGTGTGGAGAAACGTCTCATCTGCTCCTCCCTGGCTGGGTTCCAGTTCACAAAGTGGGATGAGGAGTCCCACGAGGAGGTGGGTTGGATGGCTTTGGGCCAGGTGGGATACCTGAGTTCTGTGCTCACCTTGGAGATACACAGTGGGGTGTTGTGCTGCAGGGCTGCTAATATCCTGCCTTTTTTCCATGGAATCCCAGGCTGGTTTGGGTTGGGAAGGACTTTAAAGATCAATGAGTTCCAACCTGCCCTGGGCAGGGACACCTCCCACTGTCCCAGGGTGCTCCAGCCTGGCCTTGGGCACTCCCACATGGGGGCAGCCACAGCTTCTCTGGAAATTACAGCCCAGCCCCTCCTCACCCTCACAGCCAAGAATTCCTCCCCAGTATCCCATCTGTCTCTGCCCTCTGGCAGTGGGAAGCCATTCCCTGTGTCCTGCCCCTCCATCCCTTGTCCCAAGTCCCTCTCCTGCTCTTGGAGCCCCTCTAGGCCCTGGAAGGGGCTCTCAGGTCTCCCTGAGCAACCTGTGCTGGGGCCTCCCCACCTTCCAGGGCAGAATCTCTTCCCAATATCCCACCTCAACCCACTCCCTGCCAGTTGAAATCCATTCCAGTGCCAGTTGAACCCCAAGTCTTTCAGCTGCCTCTGAGCTGGAGCTGAGGAGGGGCTGAGACCCCCAGAGCTGCTGGTGGGACGGAGCTGGAGCTGCCAGGGATGGGCAGGAGCCCTGGAATGGGTTGGGATGGAGGGACCTTGAAGGTCACCCAGTGCCACCCCTGCCCTGGGCAGGGACACCTCCCACTGTCCCAGGGGGCTCCAGCCTGGCCTTGGGCACTCCCAGGGATGGAGCAGCCACAGCTTCTCTGGGAATCCCAGCCCAGCCCCTCCCCACCCTCACAGAGGGGAATTCCTCCCCAGTATCCCATCTCAATCCACCCTCCTTCAACTTAAGGCCATTAAGCTGAACTCCCTGAGCTCCCAAGCCCTTCCTGAGCTCTGCTCCCCTCAGTCAGTGTCGGCCCTGCTGGAGAAGTTCCGGCAGAGTGAGGAGGTTTTCGACCCCGATGCGGAGCCCGAGAGCGACAGCGAGGGCGGGGCCAACCCCCTGCCTGGGGACGACTTCGACTTCCACTCAGATTCCCCCCGGAGCACAGCCCCGGAAAAGGTTGGGGAGTTCACAGACAACATCAACTCCTTCGGGACCATCAGCCAGAACCAGAGCAAGGGGTGAGTGCTCATGAAAGATCCGGCTGTGCTTTAATGGCCCATGAAAACTCCTGGCAGGTCTCTGGGAAATCTTTCATTCCCTACTTCATCCTGCAGCTCTGGGTAAATGCAAGGATGTGTTATGGGAATATCTCTGCCTTCCAAGGGGAGCTTTGGCAAATCTACCTCTTTTTTTGCAGCAGCCTCACAGAATTCAGACACTGCAGCAACCCCAGCTCTGGGTCAGGACCAGGAGTCCTGCCCTGCTGGAACAGGGAATGGAAATGTCTGTCCAGACCTGCTCTGGGTATTTCATGCCCCCAGGAATGCCAAACGAATAGTTCCACTGATTGCGTCTGTGCTCCTTGCAGGCCTTTAGGAGAGGGAGACGTTGGGACCCTGTGCCTTCACCTCTCTGTGAAGCCAGGGGAATATTCCTACTTCAGCCCCCGCACGCTGTCCATGTGGGCTGGCCCCGAGCACTGGCGCTTCCGGCCCCAGAACAGATGTAGGTATTTGGGACCTGATCCCTGGGATCAGGGAATCATGGAATGGGAGGGCTTGGAAGGGATCTCAAAACCCATCCAGTGCCACTCCTGCCAAGGACAGGGACACCTCCCACTATCCCAGGCTGCTGCAGCCTGACCTTGGACACTGCCAGGGATGGGGAAGCCACAGCTCCTCTGGGAAACCCAGCCCAGCCCCTCCCTACCCTTCCAGGGGAGAATTCCTTCCCAATACCCCATCTCAACCCACCCTCCTTCACCTTAAGACCATTAGGACTGAATTAGACTTTCTGCTTCCATAAAAAGATGCTGATCCCTGGGATACATGAGGCTGGAAACAACCTCTTGCTTTGCCCACAATGAAGGGTGGGATCTGTCCCTGTAGATGGGTCTGTGTGGGGCAGATGATGCCCACAGTGGGAGTGGCTGCCTGGCCTGTCTCTGTCACAGGGCACTGTCCCATCCCTTCCCTTCCCAAACTCTCCCTTCCCTTCCCAAACTCTCCCTTCCCTCTTCTTCCCGAACCTTCCCTTCCCAAACCTTCCCTTCCCAAACCTTCCCTTCCCAAACCTTCCCTTCCCAAACCTTCTCCAGCTGACACCAACTCTGAAAAGGAGCCCAAGAGAAGGACTGTGAGGAAAACGTTTGAGCTGAACTTTGATGAGCACATTGACTTTGAGGCCTATTTCCATCAGACCAAGGTACCTGCTGAGCTCCCTTCTCTTCTTGCCCTCCCTTTTGCTGGATTCTTCCTGGTTTACACCTCTCATGTCCAGCAGGGTGTCCCAGGGTGCTGAATGGTGCACTGGCTGCACCAGTGTGCAGTTTCTCCTTAGAGGCATCCCAGACCTTTCCCTCTTTTGGGCAAAGACCTGTGTTCCAAGCAGTGATTTGTGCCTTGGAAGCTCCTGGCTGATGCATTTCCCATCCCTTCCCAGGCATCTGTAACTCTGGCCAAATCCATTCTGGAAAGCCAGAATGTGAGGAGCACCACACTCCCTGCAGACTTCAACTACGACCCCCAGAACATCCTCCAGCTGTTTCTCAAACCTCTTGTGAAGGTAAGAGCCTTCTCCAAGTGCCTCCCAGCAATAACTCCAGGCACAAAACCTCCAAAATTCTTGAGATTCTGGAAGTGTTTTGGGATGCTCCTTTAGGCCAATGTGTGACATGGAGCTGGCCCACTGTGGAAGCCAAGGCTGCTCTAGGGGCTTGCTGGAGATGTGTGAGGAGGAGGAGCGGCTGGAAGGGGGAAAAGGGAATGAAGGAGCACGACACAGGCATTGCTTGGGAAAATATTGCATGTTTTTGCTCCTCTGGGCTGTGGTCTGTCTCTGTAGCTCAGCACAACGTCACAGCCCGTCGCCACGTTGGACAGCGAAGCTGAGATTGGGGACTACGACTACAACAACCCCAACGACACCTCCAACTTCTGCCCTGCCCTGCAGGTACTGAGCAGGGAGGACTCTGTGTCTGACACGGGATGGGAACGATTTAGGGATAATCCAAGTCCATGTTTAATTACTAGTGAGAAGGAATTTGAGCTGCAGAGTCTCTGTGCCTGCCCCGACCCTCAGTGACATCCCCTGAGCTCTGCGCTTGGTGTTTGCCCCTGCAGCAGGAACCCCAATCCAGCCTTTTCCATGCCTTGGAGAAGGAACCGATTCCATGTCTCAGCTCTGCACTGGGAGTTTTCCTGCCACCCCTTCCAAGCTCCTGTTGATTTCTCCCAAAGCTCCAGCTTTGTGCCAGGTCCCACTCTGGCAGCAGAGCCCTCATGTCCTTGTTTTAACATGTATTATGGAATCCCAGATTGGTTTGAGTTGGAAAGGACCTTAAAGATCACTGAGTTCGAATCTGCCCTGGGCAGGGACATCTCCCACTGTTCCAGGGTGCTCCAGCCTGGCCTTTGGACGCTCCCAGGGATGGGGCAGCCACAGCTTCTCTGGGAATCCCATCCCAGCCCTCCCCACCCTCGTAGGGAAGAATTCCTAATATTTCATCTATCCCTGCCTTCTGGCAGTGGGAAACCATTCCCTGTGTCCTGTCCCTCCATGTCTTGTCCCAAGTCCCTCTCCAGCCCTTGGAGCCCCTTTAGGCCCTGGAAGGGGCTCTCAGGTCTTCTCTGGGAATCCCATGCCAGCCCCTCCCCACCCTCCCAGCCAACAATCCCTTCCCAATATCCCACCTCAACCCACTCCCTGCCAGTTGAAATCCATTCCAGTGCCAGTTGAACCCCAAGTCTTTCAGCTGCCTCTGAGCTGGAGCTGAGGAGGGGCTGAGACCCCCAGAGCTGCTGGTGGGACGGAGCTGGAGCTGCCAGGGATGGGCAGGAGCCCTGGAATGGGGTGGGATGGAGGGACCTTGAAGGTCACCCAGTGCCACCCCTGCCCTGGGCAGGGACACCTCCCACTGTCCCAGGGGGCTCCAGCCTGGCCTTGGGCACTCCCAGGGATGGGGCAGGACAAGCTTTGATGTTCTGCTCTCCAGACCTGCCTGGGGTCCATCCCTGGGGAGGCTGAAGCGGCGTCTGTTCCGTGGGGAACAGGAACTGCAGCCTTCGGGGGCTCTGTGGTGGCATCACCGGGGGTGTCATTGCTGTGTCCCCTGCAGGTGGCAGACAGTGATGATGACGGTGACCCTGGGGAGCTGCTGGGCCAGGAGGGGGAGGGCAGTAATGAAGGGCTGGAGCCGGGCATGGCCCTGCCCGGGAATGGGAACCTGCCCACGGAGCAGCAGCTGCAGCTCATCGCGGAGCCCATGAAGGTGAGTGTGGCACAGCCCCCCTGAAAGGGAGTTTCTTAAAATTTTCTTTTTTGAAAGCTCCTTAAGATTAGAAGTTCCGTAAAATTAGCAGTTTCTTAAAATGTAAATTTTCTTAAACTTAAGTTTCTTACAATCAAAAGTTCCTTAAAATTAGAAGTTCTGTAACGTTTAAATTTTCTTCAGCTTAGAAGTTTCTTACAATTAAAAATTCCTTAAAATTAGAAGTTCTTCAAAATTTAAATTTTCTTAAGCTTAGAAGTTTCCTAAAATTTACTTTTTTGAAAGTTCCTTAAGATTAGATGTTCCTTAAAATTAGCAGTTTCTTAAAATTTAAATTTTCTTAAACTTAAAAGTTTCTTACAATTAAAAGTTCCTTGAAATGAGAAGTTCTTTAAAATTTAAATTTTCTTCAGCTTAAAGTTTCTGAAAATTTACTTTTTTGAAAGTTCCTTAAAATCAGAAGTTTCTTAAAGTTTAAATTTTCTTAAACTTTGAAGTTTCTTACAATTTACTTTCTTAAAATTAGAAGTTCCCTAAAATTTAGATTTTCTTAAGCTTCGAAGTTTCTTAAAATTTGCTTTTTTGAAAGTTTCTTAAAATTGGAAGTTCCTTAAAATGAGAAGTTTCCTAAGATTAGAAGTTTCTTAAAATGTGCGGGTTTTTTTAAGTTTAAACTTCCTCAAAATTAGAAGTTTCTTACAATTAAATTTCTAAAAATTCACTTTCTTAAAATTAAAACTTTCTTAACTTTAGAAGTTTCATAAAACTGGAAGTTTCCTAAAATTAGAAGCTCTTTAAAATTTAGAATTTCTTAAAATTAGAAGCACTTAAAAATTTAAACTTTCTTAGAAGCTTAAAATTAAGAGTTTTTTAAAATTAGAAATTCCTTAAAATGAAACATTCCTTAAAATTTTAAGTTTCTTAAAAGTTCCTTAAAATTGGAAGTTTCTTAAAATTTAAACTTTCTCAAAATGCCAAGTTTCTCTGACTGTGGAGCTGTCAGGGCTCCCAGAGCCCCTTCCCTGATTGGCATCTCTGTGTGTGGCACCTCCGGGGCTGCTGCCGGGCACCTGTGCTGGTTAAATGTGAACCTGCAGGGGAAAACGAACCCAACACAAAAGAGATCATAAGTCAGAGTTACAATTTAATAACAATATTACAATCAATGCAATGGCGCAAAGAGAAATTGGGTTGAACCCCCAAGCCCAGCAGTCTAACCCAGCCCCCTGGGGCACAAACACAGGGGGGTTTGGTGGCCCCT